>CAWUPB010001186.1:169027-489899 GCA_963924115.1 Dovyalis caffra
AGCCCAAACTATGTTTCTTCACCAAAATAACTCGTAAGTCATGGCTTACAGCGATGAGCTTTTGTCGTTGGCCCATTTCGCATCGAACCGGGTCCAAACCGCTCCAACCTAGCCATACGAGTGTTTCGTCGGCTTTTATCGCTCTCATACCGTTTCATGTATTCCAAGTCCAGTTGGCCCATATCTTTTTAAAAAACTATGAAGGCTGATTTTGCGGGCCCAAACTACATTTTTTCACCAAAATAACCATAAGTCGTGGCTTATAGCAATGAGTTTTTGTTGTTGGCCCGTTTTAGATAGACCTAGGTCCAAACAGACTCAAACCTAGCCCGATAGTTTTTCCATTAGTTTTTATCACACTCATACCGTTTCACGTATTCCAACTCTAGTTGGCTCCGTATCTTCTTGACAAACAACGAAGGCGGATTTTGAGAGCCCAAACTACGTTTTTTCACCAAAATAACTCATAAGTCATGGCTTATAGCTATGAGTTTAGGTCGTTGGCCCGTTTTCCGATAGAACTAGGTCTAAACAGACTCAAACCTAGCCTTACAGCTTTTTCATCAGCTTTTATCACACTTATATCGTTTCATGTATCCAACTCCAGTTAGCTAGTATTTTCTTGACAAACTATGAAAACCGATTTTAAGAGCCCAAACTACCTTTTCTCACCAAAATAACTCGTAAGTCACGGCTTAGAGCGTGGACCTTTTGTCGTTCTCCCTCGTTTCGCATCGAACTAGGTCCAAACCGCTCCAACCTAGCCCTACAGGTGTTTCGTCGCTTTTGTCGCTCTCATACCGTTTCACGTATTCCAAGTCCAAGTTGGCCCATATCTTCTTAAAAAACTATGAAGGTTAATTTTGAGGGCCCAAACTACATTTTTTCACCAAAATAACTCATAAGTCGTGGCTTATAGCTATGAGTTTTGGTTGTTGGCCCGTTTTAGATGGACCTAGGTCCAAACAGACTCAAACCTAGCCTCGACAGCTTTTCCATCAGCTTTTATCACACTCATACCATTTCACGTATTCCAACTCTAGTTGGCCCTTATCTTCCCGACAAACTATGAAGGAAGATTTTGAGAGCCCAAACTATGTTTTTTCACCAAAATAACTCATAAGTCAAGGCTTATAGCTATGAGTTTTGGTCGTTGGCCCGTTTCCGATAGAACTAGGTCTAAACGACTCAAACCTAGCCTTACAAGCTTTTTCATCAGCTTTTATCACACTTATATCGTTTCACGTATCCAACTCCAGTTAGCTAGTATTTTCTTGACAAACTATGAAAACCGATTTTAAGAGCCCAAACTACCTTTTCTCACCAAAATAACTCGTAAGTCACGGCTTAGAGCGTGGACCTTTTGTCGTTCTTCCTCGTTTCGTATCGAACTAGGTCCAAACTCGCTCCAACCTAACCCGTAAGAGTTTCATCGGCTTTTATCGGTCTTATACCGTTTCATGTATTCTAAGTCCAATTGGCCCATATCTTTTTAAAAACTATGAAGGCTGATTTTGAGGGCTCAAACTATATTTTTTCACCAAAATAATCATAAGTCGTTGCTTATAGCTATGAGTTTTGGTTGTTGGCCCGTTTCGGATAGACCTAGGTCCAAACAGCTCAAACCTAGCCCGACAGCTTTTTCTATCGGCTTTTATCACACTCATACCGTTTCACGTATTCCAACTCTAGTTGGCTCGTATCTTCTTGACAAACTATGAAGGAAGATTTTGATAGCCCAAACTACGTTTTTTCAACAAAATAACTCATAAGGCATGGCTTATAGCTATGAGTTTTGGTCATTGGCCCGTTTTCCGTAGAACTAGGTCCAAACAGACTCAAACCTAACCTTACAGCTTTTTCATCAGCTTTTATCACACTCATATCGTTTTACGTATTCCAACTCCAGTTAGCCCATATCTTCTTAACAAACTATGAAGACCGATTTTGAGAGCCCAAACTATGTTTCTTCACCAAAATAAGTCGTAAGTCACGGCTTAGAGCGATGAGCTTTTGTCATTGGCCCATTTCGCATCGAACTAGGTCCAAACCGCTCCAACCTAGCCCTACAGTTGTTTCGTCGGCTTTTATCGCTCTCATACCGTTTCACGTATTCCAAGTCCAGCTTGGCCCATATCTTCTTAAAAACTATGAAGGCTGATTTTGAGGGCCCAAACTACATTTTTTCACCAAAATAACTCATAAGTCGTGGCTTATAGCTATGAGTTTTGGTTGTTGGCCCGTTTTAGATAGACCTAGGTCCAAACAGTCTCAAACCTAGCCCGACAGCTTTTCTATCAGCTTTTATCACACTCATACCGTTTCACGTATTCCAACTCTAGTTGGCCCGTATCTTCTTGACAAACAACGAAGGCGATTTTGAGAGCCCAAACTACGTTTTTTCACCAAAATAACTCATAAGTCATGGCTTATAGCTATGAGTTTTGGTCGTTGGCCCGTTTCGTATAGACCTAGGTCCAAACAGACTCAAACCTAGCCTCGACAGCTTTTCTATCGCTTTTATCACACTCATACCGTTTCACGTAGTCCAACTCTAGTTGGCTCGTATCTTCTTGACAAACTATGAAGGAAGATTTTGACGAGCCCAAACTACGTTTTTTCAACAAAATAACTCATAAGTCATGGCTTATAGCTATGCGTTTTGGTCATTGGCCCGTTTTCTATAGAACTAGGTCCAAACAGACTCAAACCTAACCTTACAGCTTTTTCATCAGCTTTTATCACACTCATATCGTTTTACGTATTCCAACTCCAGTTAGCCCGTATCTTCGACAAACTATGAAGACCGATTTTGAGAGCCCAAACTATGTTTCTTCACCAAAATAACTCGTAAGTCATGGCTTAGAGCGATGAGCTTTTGTCGTTGGCCCATTTCGCATCGAACTAGGTCCAAACCGCTCCAACCTAGCCATACGGTGTTTCGTCGGCTTTTATCGCTCTCATACCGTTTCATGTATTCCAAGTCCAAGCTTGGCCCATATCTTTTTAAAAAACTATGAAGGCTGATTTTGCGGGCCCAAACTACATTTTTTCACCAAAATAACCATAAGTCGTGGCTTATAGCAATGAGTTTTGGTTGTTGGCCCGTTTTAGATAGACCTAGGTCCAAACAGACTCAAACCTAGCTCGATAGTTTTTCCATTAGTTTTTATCACACTCATACCGTTTCACGTATTCCAACTCTAGTTGGCCCGTATCTTCTTGACAAACAACGAAGGCAGATTTTGAGAGCCCAAACTACGTTTTTTCACCAAAATAACTCATAAGTCATGGCTTATAGCTATGAGTTTAGGTCGTTGGCCCGTTTTTCGATAGAACTAGGTCTAAACGAACTCAAACCTAGCCTTATAGTTTTTTCATCAGCTTTTATCACACTTATATCGTTTCACGTATCCAACTCCAGTTAGCTAGTATTTTCTTGACAAACTATGAAGACCGATTTTAAGAGCCCAAACTACCTTTTCTCACCAAAATAACTCGTAAGTGATGGCTTAGAGCGTGGACCTTTTGTCGTTCTCCCTCGTTTCGCATCGAACTAGGTCCAAACTCGCTCCAACCTAACCCGTAAGAGTTCCATCGGCTTTTATCGGTCTTATACCGTTTCATGTATTCTAAGTCCAATTGGCCCATATCTTTTTAAAAACTATAAAGGCCGATTTTGAGGGCTCAAACTATATTTTTTCACCAAAATAACTCATAAGTCGTTGCTTATAGCTATGAGTTTTGGTTGTTGGCCCGTTTCGTATAGACCTAGGTCCAAACAGACTCAAACCTAGCCTCGACAGCTTTTCCATCAGCTTTTATCACACTCATACCGTTTCACGTATTCCAACTCTAGTTGGCTCGTATCTTCTTGACAAACTATGAAGGAAGATTTTGACGAGCCCAAACTACGTTTTTTCAACAAAATAACTCATAAGGCATGGCTTATAGCTATGAGTTTTGGTCATTGGCCCGTTTTCCGTAGAACTAGGTCCAAACAGACTCAAACCTAACCTTACAGCTTTTTCATCAGCTTTTATCACACTCATATCGTTTTACGTATTCCAACTCCAGCTAGCCCGTATCTTCTTAACAAACTATGAAGACCGATTTCGAGAGCCCAAACTATGTTTCTTCACCAAAATAAGTCGTAAGTCACGGCTTAGAGCGATGAGCTTTTGTCATTGGCCCATTTCGTATCGAACTAGGTCCAAACCGCTCCAACCTAGCCCTACGAGTGTTTCGTCGCTTTTATCGCTCTCATACCGTTTCACGTATTCCAAGTCCAGTTGGCCCATATCTTCTTAAAAAACTATGAAGGCCGATTTTGAGGGCCCAAACTACATTTTTTCACCAAAATAACTCATAAGTCGTGGCTTATAGCTATGAGTTTTGGTTGTTGGCCCGTTTTAGATAGACCTAGGTCCAAACAGACTCAAACCTAGCCTCGACAGCTTTTTCTATCGGCTTTTATCACACTCATACCGTTTCACGTATTCCAACTCTAGTTGGCCCGTATCTTCTTGACAAACAACGAAGGCAGATTTTGAGAGCCCAAACTACGTTTTTTCACCAAAATAACTCATAAGTCATGGCTTATAGCTATGAGTTTTGGTCGTTGGCCCGTTTTCGATAGAACTAGGTCCAAACAGACTCAAACCTAGCCTTACAGCTTTTTCATAAGTTTTTATCACACTCATATCGTTTTACGTATTCCAACTCCAGCTAGCCCGTATCTTCGACAAACTATGAAGACCGATTTTGAGAGCCCAAACTACCTTTTTTCACTAAAATAACTCGTAAGTCACGGCTTAGAGCGATGAGCTTTTGTCGTTGGCCCATTTCGCATCGAACTAGGTCTAAACCGCTCCAACCTAGCCCTACGGTGTTTCGTCGCTTTTGTCGCTCTTATACCGTTTCACGTATTCCAAGTCCAAGTTGGCCCATATCTTCTTAAAAAACTATGAAGGTTGATTTTGAGGGCCCAAACTACATTTTTTCACCAAAATAACTCATAAGTCGTGGCTTATAGCTATGAGTTTTGGTTGTTGGCCCGTTTTAGATAGACCTAGGTCCAAACAGACTCAAACCTAGCCCGACAGCTTTTCCATCAGCTTTTCTCACACTCATACCGTTTCACGTATTCCAACTCTAGTTGGCCCGTATCTTCCCGACAAACTATGAAGGAAGATTTTGAGAGCCCAAACTACGTTTTTTCACCAAAATAACTCATAAGTCAAGGCTTATAGCTATGAGTTTTGGTCGTTGGCCCGTTTTCGATAGAACTAGGTCTAAACGACTCAAACCTAGCCTTACAGCTTTTTCATCGCTTTTATCACACTCATATCGTTTCACGTATCCAACTCCAGCTTAGCTAGTATTTTCTTGAAAAACTATGAAAACCGATTTTAAGAGCCCAAACTACCTTTTCTCACCAAAATAACTCGTAAGTCACGACTTAGAGCGTGGAGCTTTTATCGTTCTCCCCGTTTCGCATCGAACTAGGTCCAAACTCGCTCCAACCTAACCCGTCGTTGTTTCATCGGCTTTTATCGGTCTTATACCGTTTCATGTATTCTAAGTCCAATTGGCCCATATCTTTTTAAAAACTATGAAGGCCGATTTTGAGGGCTCAAACTATATTTTTTCACCAAAATAATCATAAGTCGTGGCTTATAGCTATGAGTTTTGGTTGTTGGCCCGTTTCGTATAGACCTAGGTCCAAACAGACTCAAACCTAGCCCGACAGCTTTTCTATTAGTTTTGATCACACTCATACCGTTTCACGTATTCCAACTCTAGTTGGCCCGTATATTCCCGACAAACTATGAAGGCGGATTTTGAGAGCCCAAACTACGTTTTTTCACCAAAATAAATCATAAGTCATGGCTTGTAGCTATGAGTTTTGGTCGTTGGCCCGTTTTTGGTAGAACTAGGTTCAAACAACTCAAACCTAGCCTTACAGCTTTTTCATCGCTTTTATCACACTCATATCATTTCACGTATCCAACTCTAGTTAGCCATATCTTCTTGACAAACTATGAAGACCGATTTTTAGAACATAAACAACCTTTTTTCACCAAAATAACTCGTAAGTCTAGGCTTAGAGCGATGAGCTTTTATCGTTGGCCCCTTTCGCATCGAACTAGGTCCAAACTCGCTCCAACGTAGCCCACGAGGTTTCGTCGGCTTTTATCGTTCTCATACCGTTTCATGTATTCCAAGTCCAAGCTTGGCCCATATCTTCTCAAAAAACTATGAAGGCCGATTTTTAGGGCCCAAACTCGTATTTTTTCACCAAAATAACTCATAAGTCGTGCCTTATAGCTATGAGTTTTGGTTGTTGGCCCGTTTCGTATAGACCTAGGTCCAAATAGCTCAAACCTAGCTCGACAGGTTTTCCATCGCTTTTATCACACTCATACCGTTTTACGTATTCCAACTCTAGTTGGCACGTATCTTCTCGACAAACTATGAAGGCGGATTTTGAGAGCCCAAACTACGTTTTTTCAACAAAATAACTCATAAGTCATGGCTTATAGCTATGAGTTTTGGTCGTTGGCTCGTGTTCGGTAAAACTAGGTCCAAACAGACTTAAACCTAGCCTTAAAGTTTTTTCATCGCTTTTATCACACTCATATCGTTTTACGTATTCCAACTCCAATTAGCCCGTATCTTCTTGACAAACTATGAAGACTAATTTTGAGAGCCCAAACTACCTTTTTTCACCAAAATAACTCGTAAGTCACGGCTTAGAGCGATGAGCTTTTATCGTTGGCCCGTTTCGCATCGAACCAGGTCCAAACCGCTCCAACCTAGCCCTATAGTGTTTCGTCGGCTTTTATCGCTCTCATACCCTTTCACGTATTCCAAGTCCAGTTAGCCCATATCTTCTTAAAAAACTATGAATGCCGATTTTGAGGGCCCAAACTACATTTTTTCACCAAAATAACTCATAACTCGTGGCCTATAGCTATGAGTTTTGGTTGTTGGCCCGTTTCGTATAGACCTAGGTCCAAACAGACTTCAAACTTAGCCTGACAGCTTTTCCATCAGCTTTTATCACACTCATACCTTTTCACGTATTCCAAATCCATTTAGCCCGTATCTTTTTGAAAAACTATAAAGACTAATTTTGAGAGCCCAAACTACCTTTTTGCACCAAAATAACTCGTAAGTCACGGCTTAAAGCGATGAGCTTTTGTCGTTGGCCCATTTCGCATCGAACTAGGTCCAAACTCGCTCTAACCTAACCCAATAGTGTTTCGTCGCTTTCATCGCTCTCATACCGTTTCACGTATTCCACGTTCAATTTGCCCATACTTCTTAAAAAGTATGAAATCTGATTTTAAGGGCCCAAGCTATATTTTTTCACCAAAATAACTCATAAGTCGTGGCTTATAGCTATGAGTTTTGGTTGTTGGCCCGTTTCGTATAGACCTAGGTCCAAACTCGCTCAAACCTAGCCCGACAGCTTTTTCACGAGTTTTTATCACACTCATACCGTTTTACGTATTCCAACTCTAGTTGGCCTCGTATCTTCTTGACAAACTATGAAGGCAGATTTTGAGAGCCCAAACTACGTTTTTTCAACAAAATAACTCATAAGTCATGGCTTATAGCTATGAGTTTTGGTCGTTGGCCCGTTTTCGGTAGAACTAGGTCCAAACAGACTCAAACCTAGCCTTACAGCTTTTTTCATCGGCTTTTATCACACTCATATCGTTTTACGTATTCCAACTTCAATTAGCCCGTATCTTCTGACAAACTATGAAGACTAATTTTGAGAGCCCAAACTACCTTTTTTCACCAAAATAACTCGTAAGTCACGGCTTAGAGCGATGAGCTTTTGTCGTTGGCCCGTTTCGCATCGAACTAGGTCCGAACCGCTCCAACCTAGCCCTATAGTGTTTCGTCGCTTTTATCGCTCTCATACCGTTTCACGTATTCCAAGTCCAAGCTTGGCTCATATCTTCTTAAAAAACTATGAATGCCGATTTCGAGGGCCCAAACTACATTTTTTCACCAAAATAACTCATAACTCGTGGCTTATAGCTATGAGTTTTGGTTGTTGGCCCGTTTCGTATAGACCTAGGTCCAAACAAATCTCAAACCTAGCCTCGACAGCTTTTCCATCGCTTTTATCACACTCATACCTTTTCACGTATTCCAAATCCATTTAGCCCGTATCTTTTCGACAAACTATAAAGACTAATTTTGAGAGCCCAAACTACCTTTTTGCACCAAAATAACTCATAAGTCAAGGCTTATAGCTATGAGTTTTGGTCGTTGGCCCGTTTCCGATAGAACTAGGTCTAAACAGATCTCAAACCTAGCCTTACAGCTTTTTCATCAGCTTTTATCACACTCATATCGTTTCACGTATCCAACTCCAGCTTAGCTAGTATTTTCTTGACAAACTATGAAAACCGATTTTAAGAGCCCAAACTACCTTTTCTCACCAAAATAACTCGTAAGTCACGACTTAGAGCGTGGAGCTTTTGTCGTTCTCCCCGTTTCGCATCGAACTAGGTCCAAACTCGCTCCAACCTAACCCGTCGTTGTTTCATCGCTTTTATCGCTCTTATACCGTTTCATGTATTCTAAGTCCAATTGGCCCATATCTTTTTAAAAACTATGAAGGCCGATTTTGAGGGCTCAAACTATATTTTTTCACCAAAATAATCATAAGTCGTGGCTTATAGCTATGAGTTTTGGTTGTTGGCCCGTTTCGTATAGACCTAGGTCCAAACAGACTCAAACCTAGCCTCGACAGCTTTTCCATCAGCTTTTATCACACTCATACCGTTTCACGTATTCCAACTCTAGTTGGCCCGTATATTCCCGACAAACTATGAAGGCAGATTTTGAGAGCCCAAACTACGTTTTTTCACCAAAATAACTCATAAGTCATGGCTTATAGCTATGAGTTTTGGTCGTTGGCCCGTTTTTGGTAGAACTAGGTTCAAACAACTCAAACCTAGCCTTACAAGCTTTTTCATCAGCTTTTATCACACTCATATCATTTCACGTATCCAACTCTAGTTAGCCATATCTTCTGACAAACTATGAAGACCGATTTTTAGAACATAAACAACCTTTTTTCACCAAAATAACTCGTAAGTCAAGGCTTAGAGCGATGAGCTTTTATCGTTGGCCCCTTTCGCATCGAACAAGGTCCAAATTGCTCCAACCTAGCCCTACAGGTTTCGTCGCTTTTATCGTTCTCATACCGTTTCATGTATTCCAAGTCCAAGTTGGCCCATATCTTCTCAAAAACTATGAAGGCCGATTTTTAGGGCCCAAACCGTATTTTTTCACCAAAATAACTCATAAGTCGTGCCTTATAGCTATGAGTTTTGGTTGTTGGCCCGTTTCGTATAGACCTAGGTCCAAATAGCTCAAACCTAGCCTCGACGAGTTTTCCATCGCTTTTATCACACTCATACCGTTTTACGTATTCCAACTCTAGTTGGCTCGTATCTTCTTGACAAACTATGAAGGTAGATTTTGAGAGCCCAAACTACGTTTTTTCAACAAAATAACTCATAAGTCATGGCTTATAGCTATGAGTTTTGGTCGTTGGCCCGTTTTCGGTAGAACTAGGTCCAAACAGACTCAAACCTAGCCTTACAGCTTTTTCATCGGCTTTTATCACACTCATATCGTTTTACGTATTCCAACTTCAATTAGCCCGTATCTTGTCGACAAACTATGAAGACCGATTTTGAGAGCCCAAACTACCTTTTTTCACCAAAATAACTCGTAAGTCACGGCTTAGAGCGATGAGCTTTTGTCGTTGGCCCGTTTCGCATCGAACTAGGTCCAAACCGCTCCAACCTAGCCTCTATAGTGTTTCGTCGGCTTTTATCGCTCTCATACCGTTTCACGTATTCCAAGTCCAAGTTAGCCCATATCTTCTGAAAAAACTATGAATGCCGATTTTGAGGGCCCAAACTACATTTTTTCACCAAAATAACTCATAACTCGTGGCCTATAGCTATGAGTTTTGGTTGTTGGCCCGTTTCGTATAGACTTAGGTCCAAACAGACTCAAACCTAGCCTCGACAGCTTTTCCATCGCTTTTATCACACTCATACCTTTTCACGTATTCCAAATCCATTTAGCCCGTATCTTTTTGACAAACTATAAAGACTAATTTTGAGAGCCCAAACTACCTTTTTGCACCAAAATAACTCGTAAGTCACGGCTTAAAGCGATGAGCTTTTGTCGTTGGCCCATTTCGCATCGAACTAGGTCCAAACCGCTCTAACCTAACCCGATAGTGTTTCGTCAGCTTTTATCGCTCTCATACCGTTTCACGTATTCTCGCGTTCAATTTGCCCATACTTCTTAAAAAGTATGAAAGCCGATTTCGAGGGCCCAAGCTATATTTTTTCACCAAAATAACTCATAACTCGTGGCCTATAGCTATGAGTTTTGGTTGTTGGCCCGTTTCGTATAGACCTAGGTCCAAACAGACTCAAACCTAGCCTCGACAGCTTTTCCATCAGCTTTTATCACACACATACCTTTTCACGTATTCCAAATCCATTTAGCCCGTATCTTTTTGACAAACTATAAAGACTAATTTTGAGAGCCCAAACTACCTTTTTGCACCAAAATAACTCGTAAGTCACGGCTTAAAGCGATGAGCTTTTGTCGTTGGCCCATTTCGCATCGAACTAGGTCCAAACCGCTCTAACCTAACCCGATAGTGTTTCGTTAGTTTTTATCGCTCTCATACCGTTTCACATATTCTCACGGTCAATTTGCCCATACTTCTTAAAAAAGTATGAAAGCCGATTTTGAGGGCCCAAGCTATATTTTTTCACCGAAATAACTCATAAGTCGTGGCTTATAGCTATGAGTTTTGGTTGTTGGCCCGTTTCGTATAGACCTAGGTGCAAACCGCTCAAACCTAGCCCGACAGCTTTTTTCACGAGTTTTTATCACACTCATACCGTTTTACGTATTCCAACTCTAGTTGGCTCCGTATCTTCTTGACAAACTATGAAGGCGGATTTTGAGAGCCCAAACTACCTTTTTTCACCAAAATAACTCGTAAGTCACGGCTTAGAGCGATGAGCTTTTGTCGTTGGCCCGTTTCGCATCGAACTAGGTTCGAACCGCTCCAACCTAGCCCTATAGTGTTTCGTCGCTTTTATCGCTCTCATACCGTTTCACGTATTCCAAGTCCAATTGGCTCATATCTTCTTAAAAAACTATGAATGCCGATTTTGAGGGCCCAAACTACATTTTTTCACCAAAATAACTCATAACTCGTGTCCTATAGCTATGAGTTTTGGTTGTTGGCCCGTTTCGTATAGACCTAGGTCCAAACGAACTTCAAACCTAGCTCGACAGCTTTTCCCATCAGCTTTTATCACACTCATACCGTTTCACGTATTCCAACTCTAGTTGGCCCTTATCTTCCCGACAAACTATGAAGGAAGATTTTGAGAGCCCAAACAACGTTTTTTCACCAAAATAACTCATAAGTCAAGGCTTATAGCTATGAGTTTTGGTCGTTGGCACGTTTCCGATAGAACTAGGTCTAAACAAGTCTCAAACCTAGCCTTACAAGCTTTTTCATCAGCTTTTATCACACTCATATCGTTTCACGTATCCAACTCCAGTTAGCTAGTATTTTCTTGACAAACTATGAAAACCGATTTTAAGAGCCCAAACTACCTTTTCTCACCAAAATAACTCGTAAGTCACGGCTTAGAGCGTGGAGCTTTTGTCGTTCTCCCTCGTTTCGCATCGAACTAGGTCCAAACTCGCTCCAACCTAACCCGTAAGTGTTTCATCGGCTTTTATCGGTCTTATACCGTTTCATGTATTCTAAGTCCAATTGGCCCATATCTTTTTAAAAACTATGAAGGCCGATTTTGAGGGCTCAAACTATATTTTTTCACCAAAATAATCATAAGTCGTGGCTTATAACTATGAGTTTTGGTTGTTGCCCGTTTCGTATAGACCTAGGTCCAAACAGACTCAAACCTAGCCCGATAGTTTTTCTATCAGCTTTTATCACACTCATACCGTTTCACGTATTCCAACTCTAGTTGGCTCGTATCTTCTTGACAAACTATGAAGGAAGATTTTGACGATCCCAAACTACGTTTTTTCAACAAAATAACTCATAAGTCATGGCTTATAGCTATGCGTTTTGGTCATTGGCCCGTTTTCCGTAGAACTAGGTCCAAACAGACTCAAACCTAACCTTACAGCTTTTTCATCGCTTTTATCACACTCATATCGTTTTACGTATTCCAACTCCAGCTAGCCCGTATCTTCGACAAACTATGAAGACCGATTTTGAGAGCCCAAACTATGTTTCTTCACCAAAATAACTCGTAAGTCATGGCTTAGAGCGATGACCTTTTGTCGTTGGCCCATTTCGCATCGAACTAGGTCCAAACCGCTCCAACCTAGCCATACGAGTGTTTCGTCGCTTTTATCGCTCTCATACCGTTTCATGTATTCCAAGTTCAGCTTGGCCCATATCTTTTTAAAAAACTATGAAGGCTGATTTTGCGGGCCCAAACTACATTTTTTCACCAAAATAACCATAAGTCGTGGCTTATAGCAATGAGTTTTGGTTGTTGGCCCGTTTTAGATAGACCTAGGTCCAAACAGATCTCAAACCTAGCCTCGATAGTTTTTCCATTAGTTTTATCACACTCATACCGTTTCACGTATTCCAACTCTAGTTGGCCCGTATCTTCGACAAACAACGAAGGCAGATTTTGAGAGCCCAAACTACGTTTTTTCACCAAAATAACTCATAAGTCATGGCTTATAGCTATGAGTTTTGGTCGTTGGCCCGTTTTCCGATAGAACTAGGTCCAAACAACTCAAACCTAGCCTTACAGCTTTTTCATCAGCTTTTATCACACTTATATCGTTTCACGTATTCCAACTCCAGCTTAGCTAGTATTTTCTTGACAAACTATGAAGACCGATTTTAAGAGCCCAAACTACCTTTTCTCACCAAAATAACTCGTAAGTCACGGCTTAGAGCGTGGAGCTTTTGTCGTTCCCCTCGTTTCGCATCGAACTAGGTCCAAACCGCTCCAACCTAGCCCTACAAGTGTTTCGTCGCTTTTGTCGCTCTCATACCGTTTCACGTATTCCAAGTCCAAGCTTGGCACATATCTTCTTAAAAAACTATGAAGGTTAATTTTGAGGGCCCAAACTACATTTTTTCACCAAAATAACTCATAAGTCGTGGCTTATAGCTATGAGTTTTGGTTGTTGGCCCGTTTTAGATAGACCTAGGTCCAAACAAATCTCAAACCTAGCTCGACAGCTTTTCCATCGCTTTTATCACACTCATACCATTTCACGTATTCCAACTCTAGTTGGCCCTTATCTTCCCGACAAACTATGAAGGAAGATTTTGAGAGCCCAAACTACGTTTTTTCACCAAAATAACTCATAAGTCAAGGCTTATAGCTATGAGTTTTGGTCGTTGGCCCGTTTCCGATAGAACTAGGTCTAAACAGACTCAAACCTAGCCTTACAAGCTTTTTCATCAGCTTTTATCACACTTATATCGTTTCACGTATCCAACTCCAGCTTAGCTAGTATTTTCTTGACAAACTATGAAAACCGATTTTAAGAGCCCAAACTACCTTTTCTCACCAAAATAACTCGTAAGTCACGGCTTAGAGCGTGGACCTTTTGTCGTTCTCCCTCATTTCGCATCGAACTAGGTCCAAACTCGCTCCAACCTAACCCGTAAGAGTTTCATCGGCTTTTATCGGTCTTATACCGTTTCATGTATTCTAAGTCCAATTGGCCCATATCTTTTTAAAAACTATGAAGGCTGATTTTGAGGGCTCAAACTATATTTTTTCACCAAAATAATCATAAGTCGTGGCTTATAGCTATGAGTTTTGGTTGTTGGTCCGTTTCGTATAGACCTAGGTCCAAACAAACTCAAACCTAGCCCGACAGCTTTTCTATTAGTTTTGATCACACTCATACCGTTTCACGTATTCCAACTCTAGTTGGCCCGTATATTCCCGACAAACTATGAAGGCAGCATTTTGAGAGCCCAAACTACGTTTTTTCACCAAAATAAATCATAAGTCATGGCTTATAGCTATGAGTTTTGGTCGTTGGCCCGTTTTTGGTAGAACTAGGTTCAAACAACTCAAACCTAGCCTTACAGCTTTTTCATCAGCTTTTATCACACTCATATCATTTCACGTATCCAACTCTAGTTAGCCATATCCTCTCGACAAACTATGAAGACCGATCTTTAGAACATAAACAACCTTTTTTCACCAAAATAACTCGTAAGTCAAGGCTTAGAGCGATGAGCTTTTATCGTTGGCCCCTTTCGCATCGAACAAGGTCCAAATCGCTCCAACGTAGCCCTACGATGTTTCGTCATTTTTTATCGTTCTCATACCGTTTCATGTATTCCAAGTCCAAGCTTGGCCCATATCTTCTCAAAAAACTATGAAGGCCGATTTTTAGGGCCCAAACCGTATTTTTTCACCAAAATAACTCATAAGTCGTGCCTTATAGCTATGAGTTTTGGTTGTTGGCCCGTTTCGTATAGACCTAAGTCCAAATAGCTCAAACCTAGCCTCGACAGGTTTTCCATCGGCTTTTATCACACTCATACCGTTTTACGTATTCCAACTCTAGTTGGCTCGTATCTTCTTGACAAACTATGAAGGTAGATTTTGAGAGCCCAAACTACGTTTTTTCAACAAAATAACTCATAAGTCATGGCTTATAGCTATGAGTTTTGGTCGTTGGCCCGTTTTCGGTAGAACTAGGTCCAAACAGACTCAAACCTAGCCTTACAGCTTTTTCATCAGCTTTTATCACACTCATATCGTTTTACGTATTCCAACTCCAATTAGCCCGTATCTTCTGACAAACTATGAAGACCGATTTTGAGAGCCCAAACTACCTTTTTGCACCAAAATAACTCGTAAGTCACGGCTTAAAGCGATGAGCTTTTGTCGTTGGCCCATTTCGCATCGAACTAGGTCCAAACCGCTCTAACCTAACCCGATAGTGTTTGGTCGGCTTTTATCGCTCTCATACCGTTTCACGTATTCCACGTTCAATTTGCCCATACTTCTTAAAAAAGTATGAAAGCCGATTTTGAGGGCCCAAGCTATATTTTTTCACCAAAATAACTCATAAGTCGTGGCTTATAGCTATGAGTTTTGGTTGTTGGCCCGTTTCGTATAGACCTAGGTGCAAACCGCTCAAACCTAGCTCGACAGCTTTTTCACGAGTTTTTATCACACTCATACCGTTTTACGTATTCCAACTCTAGTTGGCTCCGTATCTTCTTGACAAACTATGAAGGCAGATTTTGAGAGCCCAAACTACGTTTTTTCACCAAAATAACTCGTAAGTCACGGCTTAGAGCGATGAGCTTTTGTCGTTGGCCCGTTTCGCATCGAACTAGGTCCGAACCGCTCCAACCTAGCCCTATAGTGTTTCGTCGCTTTTATCGCTCTCATACCGTTTCACGTATTCCAAGTCCAAGTTGGCTCATATCTTCTTAAAAAACTATGAATGCCGATTTTGAGGGCCCAAACTACATTTTTTCACCAAAATAACTCATAACTCGTGGCCTATAGCTATGAGTTTTGGTTGTTGGCCCGTTTCGTATAGACCTAGGTCCAAACAGTCTCAAACCTAGCCTCGACAGCTTTTCCATCAGCTTTTATCACACTCATACCTTTTCACGTATTCCAAATCCATTTAGCCCGTATCTTTTTGACAAACTATAAATACTAATTTTGAGAGCCCAAACTACCTTTTTTCACCAAAATAACTCGTAAGTCACGGCTTAAAGCGATGAGCTTTTGTCGTTGGCCCATTTCGCATCGAACTAGGTCCAAACCGTTCTAACCTAACCCGATAGTGTTTCGTCGCTTTTATCGCTCTCATACCGTTTCACGTATTCCGCGTTCAATTTGCCCATACTTCTTAAAAAAGTATGAAAGTCGATTTTGAGGGCCCAAGCTATATTTTTTCACCAAAATAACTCATAACTCGTGGCCTATAGCTATGAGTTTTGGTTGTTGGCCCGTTTCGTATAGACCTAGGTCCAAAGAGCTCAAACCTAGCCTCGACAGCTTTTCCATCAGCTTTTATCACACTCATACCTTTTCACGTATTCCAAATCCATTTAGCCCGTATCTTTTTGACAAACTATAAAGACTAATTTTGAGAGCCCAAACTACCTTTTTGCACCAAAATAACTCGTAAGTCACGGCTTAAAGCGATGAGCTTTTGTCGTTGGCCCATTTCGCATCGAACTAGGTCCAAACTCGCTCTAACCTAACCCGATAGTGTTTCGTCAATTTTTATCGCTCTCATACCATTTCACGTATTCTCGCGTTCAATTTGCCCATACTTCTTAAAAAAGTATGAAAGCCGATTTTGAGGGCCCAAGCTATATTTTTTCACCAAAATAACTCATAAGTCATGGCTTATAGCTATGAGTTTTGGTTGTTGGCCCGTTTCGTATAGACCTAGGTCCAAACAGATCTCAAACCTAGCCCGACAGCTTTTCCATCAGCTTTTATCACACTCATACCTTTTCACGTATTCCAAATCCATTTAGCCCGTATCTTTTTGACAAACTATAAAGACTAATTTTGAGAGCCCAAACTACCTTTTTGCACCAAAATAACTCGTAAGTCACGGCTTAAAGCGATGAGCTTTTGTCATTGGCCCATTTCGCATCGAACTAGGTCCAAACCGCTCTAACCTAACCCGATAGTGTTTCGTCGCTTTTATCGCTCTCATACCCTTTCACGTATTCCGCGTTCAATTTGCCCATACTTCTTAAAAAAGTATGAAAGCCGATTTTGAGGGCCCAAGCTATATTTTTTCACCAAAATAACTCATAAGTCGTGGCCTATAGCTATGAGTTTTGGTTGTTGGCCCGTTTCGTATAGACCTAGGTCCAAACAGACTCAAACCTAGCCCGACAGCTTTTCCATCAGCTTTTATCACACTCATACCTTTTCACGTATTCCAAATCCATTTAGCCCGTATCTTTTTGACAAACTATAAAGACTAATTTTGAGAGCCCAAACTACCTTTTTGCACCAAAATAACTCGTAAGTCACGGCTTAAAGCGATGAGCTTTTGTCGTTGGCCCATTTCGCATCGAACTAGGTCCAAACTCGCTCTAACCTAACCCGATAGTGTTTCGTCAATTTTTATCGCTCTCATACCGTTTCACGTATTCTCGCGTTCAATTTGCCCATACTTCTTAAAAAAGTATGAAAGCCGATTTCGAGGGCCCAAGCTATATTTTTTCACCAAAATAACTCATAAGTCATGGCTTATAGCTATGAGTTTTGGTTGTTGGCCCGTTTCGTATAGACCTAGGTCCAAACAAGTCTCAAACCTAGCCTCGACAGCTTTTCCATCAGCTTTTATCACACTCATACCTTTTCACGTATTCCAAATCCATTTAGCCCGTATCTTTTTGACAAACTATAAAGACTAATTTTGAGAGCCCAAACTACCTTTTTGCACCAAAATAACTCGTAAGTCACGGCTTAAAGCGATGAGCTTTTGTCATTGGCCCATTTCGCATCGAACTAGGTCCAAACTCGCTCTAACCTAACCCGATAGTGTTTCGTCGCTTTTATCGCTCTCATACCCTTTCACGTATACCGCGTTCAATTTGCCCATACTTCTTAAAAAGTATGAAAGCCGATTTCGAGGGCCCAAGCTATATTTTTTCACCAAAATAACTCATAAGTCGTGGCCTATAGCTATGAGTTTTGGTTGTTGGCCCGTTTCGTATAGACCTAGGTGCAAACCGCTCAAACCTAGCCCGACAGGTTTTCCATCGCTTTTATCACACTCATACCGTTTTACGTATTCCAACTCTAGTTGGCTCCGTATCTTCTTGACAAACTACGAAGGTAGATTTTGAGAGCCCAAACTACGTTTTTTCACCAAAATAACTCATAAGTCATGGCTTATAGCTATGAGTTTAGGTCGTTGGCCCGTTTTCCGATAGAACTAGGTCTAAACAGACTTCAAACCTAGCCTTACAGCTTTTTCATCGCTTTTATCACACTCATATCGTTTTACGTATTCCAACTCCAATTAGCCCGTATCTTCTTGACAAACTATGAAGACCGATTTTGAGAGCCCAAACTACCTTTTTTCACTAAAATAACTCGTAAGTCACGGCTCAGAGCGATGAGCTTTTGTCGTTGGCCCGTTTCGCATCGAACTAGGTCCAAACCGCTCCAACCTAGCCCTATAGTGTTTCATCGCTTTTATCGCTCTCATACCGTTTCACGTATTCCAAGTCCAGCTTAGCCCATATCTTCTTAAAAAACTATGAATGCCGATTTTGAGGGCCCAAACTATATTTTTTCACCAAAATAACTCATAACTCGTGGCCTATAGCTATGAGTTTTGGTTGTTGGCCCGTTTCGTATAGACCTAGGTCCAAACAGACTCAAACCTAGCCTCGACAGCTTTTCCATCAGCTTTTATCACACTCATACCTTTTCACGTATTCCAAATCCATTTAGCCCGTATCTTTTTGACAAACTATAAAGACTAATTTTGAGAGCCCAAACTACCTTTTTGCACCAAAATAACTCGTAAGTCACGGCTTAAAGCGATGAGCTTTTGTCATTGGCCCATTTCGCATCGAACTAGGTCCAAACTCGCTCTAACCTAACCCGATAGTTGTTTCGTCGCTTTTATCGCTCTCATACCCTTTCACGTATTCTCGCGTTCAATTTGCCCATACTTCTTAAAAAGTATGAAAGCCGATTTTGAGGGCCCAAGCTATATTTTTTCACCAAAATAACTCATAAGTCGTGGCCTATAGCTATGAGTTTTGGTTGTTGGCCCGTTTCGTATAGACCTAGGTGCAAACCGCTCAAACCTAGCCCGACAGGTTTTCCATCGCTTTTATCACACTCATACCGTTTTACGTATTCCAACTCTAGTTGGCTTCGTATCTTCGACAAACTATGAAGGTAGATTTTGAGAGCCCAAACTACGTTTTTTCACCAAAATAAGTCATAAGTCATGGCTTATAGCTATGAGTTTAGGTCGTTGGCCCGTTTTCCGATAGAACTAGGTCTAAACAAGTCTCAAACCTATCCTTACAGCTTTTTCATCGCTTTTATCACACTCATATCGTTTTACGTATTCCAACTCCAATTAGCCCGTATCTTCTTGACAAACTATGAAGACCGATTTTGAGAGCCCAAACTACCTTTTTTCACCAAAATAACTCGTAAGTCACGGCTTAGAGCGATGAGCTTTTGTCGTTGGCCCGTTTCGCATCGAACTAGGTCCAAACTCGCTCCAACCTAGCCCTATAGTGTTTCGTCGCTTTATCGCTCTCATACCGTTTCACGTATTCCAAGTCCAAGTTAGCCCATATCTTCTTAAAAAACTATGAATGCCGATTTTGAGGGCCCAAACTACATTTTTTCACCAAAATAACTCATAACTCGTGGCCTATAGCTATGAGTTTTGGTTGTTGGCCCGTTTCGTATAGACCTAGGTCCAAACAGACTCAAACCTAGCCTCGACAGCTTTTCCATCAGCTTTTATCACACTCATACCTTTTCACGTATTCCAAATCCATTTAGCCCGTATCTTTTTGACAAACTATAAAGACTAATTTTGAGAGCCCAAACTACCTTTTTGCACCAAAATAACTCGTAAGTCACGGCTTAGAGCGATGAGCTTTTGTCGTTGGCCCGTTTCGCATCGAACTAGGTCCGAACTCGCTCCAACCTAACCCTATAGTGTTTCGTCGCTTTTATCGCTCTCATACCGTTTCACGTATTCCAAGTCCAATTTGGCTCATATCTTCTTAAAAAACTATGAATGCCGATTTTGAGGGCCCAAACTACATTTTTTCACCAAAATAACTCATAACTCGTGGCCTATAGCTATGAGTTTTGGTTGTTGGCCCGTTTCGTATAGACCTAGGTCCAAACAGATCTCAAACCTAGCCCGACAGCTTTTCCATCAGCTTTTATCACACTCATACCTTTTCACGTATTCCAAATCCATTTAGCCCGTATCTTTTTGACAAACTATAAAGACTAATTTTGAGAGCCCAAACTACCTTTTTGCACCAAAATAACTCGTAAGTCACGGCTTAAAGCGATGAGCTTTTGTCGTTGGCCCATTTCGCATCGAACTAGGTCCAAACCGCTCTAACCTAACCCGATAGTGTTTTGTCGCTTTTATCGCTCTCATACCGTTTCACGTATTCCGAGTTCAATTTGCCCATACTTCTTAAAAAGTATGAAAGCCGATTTTGAGGGCCCAAGCTATATTTTTTCACCAAAATAACTCATAACTCGTGGCCTATAGCTATGAGTTTTGGTTGTTGGCCCGTTTCGTATAGACCTAGGTCCAAACGAGCTCAAACCTAGCCTCGACAGCTTTTTCCATCAGCTTTTATCACACTCATACCTTTTCACGTATTCCAAATCCATTTACCCCGTATCTTTTTGACAAACTATAAAGACTAATTTTGAGAGCCCAAACTACCTTTTTGCACCAAAATAACTCGTAAGTCACGCTTAAAGCGATGAGCTTTTGTCGTTGGCCCATTTCGCATCGAACTAGGTCCAAACTCGCTCTAACCTAACCCGATAGTGTTTCGTCAATTTTTATCGCTCTCATACCGTTTCACGTATTCTCGCGTTCAATTTGCCCATACTTCTTAAAAAAGTATGAAAGCCGATTTTGAGGGCCCAAGCTATATTTTTTCACCAAAATAACTCATAAGTCATGGCTTATAGCTATGAGTTTTGGTTGTTGGCCCGTTTCGTATAGACCTAGGTCCAAACAGACTCAAACCTAGCCTCGACAGCTTTTCCATCAGCTTTTATCACACTCATACCTTTTCACGTATTCCAAATCCATTTAGCCCGTATCTTTTCGACAAACTATAAAGACTAATTTTGAGAGCCCAAACTACCTTTTGGCACCAAAATAACTCGTAAGTCACGGCTTAAAGCGATGAGCTTTTGTCATTGGCCCATTTCGCATCGAACTAGGTCCAAACCGCTCTAACCTAACCCGATAGTGTTTCGTCGCTTTTATCGCTCTCATACCCTTTCACGTATTCTCGCGTTCAATTTGCCCATACTTCTTAAAAAGTATGAAAGCTGATTTTGAGGGCCCAAGCTATATTTTTTCACCAAAATAACTCATAAGTCGTGGCCTATAGCTATGAGTTTTGGTTGTTGGCCCGTTTCGTATAGACCTAGGTCCAAACAAGTCTCAAACCTAGCCCGACAGCTTTTCCATCAGCTTTTATCACACTCATACCTTTTCACGTATTCCAAATCCATTTAGCCCGTATCTTTTTGACAAACTATAAAGACTAATTTTGAGAGCCCAAACTACCTTTTTGCACCAAAATAACTCGTAAGTCACGGCTTAAAGCGATGAGCTTTTGTCGTTGGCCCATTTCGCATCGAACTAGGTCCAAACTCGCTCTAACCTAACCCGATAGTGTTTCGTCAATTTTTATCGCTCTCATACCGTTTCACGTATTCTCGCGTTCAATTTGCCCATACTTCTTAAAAAAGTATGAAAGCCGATTTTGAGGGCCCAAGCTATATTTTTTCACCAAAATAACTCATAAGTCATGGCTTATAGCTATGAGTTTTGGTTGTTGGCCCGTTTCGTATAGACCTAGGTCCAAACAAACTCAAACCTAGCCCGACAGCTTTTCCATCAGCTTTTATCACACTCATACCTTTTCACGTATTCCAAATCCATTTAGCCCGTATCTTTTTGACAAACTATAAAGACTAATTTTGAGAGCCCAAACTACCTTTTTGCACCAAAATAACTCGTAAGTCACGGCTTAAAGCGATGAGCTTTTGTCATTGGCCCATTTCGCATCGAACTAGGTCCAAACCGCTCTAACCTAACCCGATAGTGTTTCGTCGCTTTTATCGCTCTCATACCCTTTCACGTATTCTCGCGTTCAATTTGCCCATACTTCTTAAAAAGTATGAAAGCCGATTTTGAGGGCCCAAGCTATATTTTTTCACCAAAATAACTCATAAGTCGTGGCCTATAGCTATGAGTTTTGGTTGTTGGCCCGTTTCGTATAGACCTAGGTGCAAACCGCTCAAACCTAGCCCGACGAGTTTTCCATCGCTTTTATCACACTCATACCGTTTTACGTATTCCAACTCTAGTTGGCTCCGTATCTTCTTGACAAACTATGAAGGTAGATTTTGAGAGCCCAAACTACGTTTTTTCACCAAAATAACTCATAAGTCATGGCTTATAGCTATGAGTTTAGGTCGTTGGCCCGTTTTCCGATGAACTAGGTCTAAACAGACTCAAACCTAGCCTTACAGCTTTTTCATCGCTTTTATCACACTCATATCGTTTTACGTATTCCAACTCCAATTAGCCCGTATCTTCTTGACAAACTATGAAGACCGATTTTGAGAGCCCAAACTACCTTTTTTCACCAAAATAACTCGTAAGTCACGGCTAGAGCGATGAGCTTTTGTCGTTGGCCCGTTTCGCATCGAACTAGGTCCAAACCGCTCCAACCTAGCCCTATAGTGTTTCGTCGCTTTTATCGCTCTCATACCGTTTCACGTATTCCAAGTCCAAGCTTAGCCCATATCTTCTTAAAAAACTATGAATGCCGATTTCGAGGGCCCAAACTACATTTTTTCACCAAAATAACTCATAACTCGTGGCCTATAGCTATGAGTTTTGGTTGTTGGCCCGTTTCGTATAGACCTAGGTCCAAACAAATCTCAAACCTAGCCTCGACAGCTTTTTCCATCAGCTTTTATCACACTCATACCTTTTCACGTATTCCAAATCCATTTAGCCCGTATCTTTTTGACAAACTATAAAGACTAATTTTGAGAGCCCAAACTACCTTTTTGCACCAAAATAACTCGTAAGTCACGGCTTAAAGCGATGAGCTTTTGTCGTTGGCCCATTTCGCATCGAACTAGGTCCAAACTCGCTCTAACCTAACCCGATAGTGTTTCGTTAGTTTTTATCGCTCTCATACCCTTTCACGTATTCTGCGTTCAATTTGCCCATACTTCTTAAAAAGTATGAAAGCCGATTTTGAGGGCCCAAGCTATATTTTTTCACCAAAATAACTCATAAGTCGTGGCCTATAGCTATGAGTTTTGGTTGTTGGCCCGTTTCGTATAGACCTAGGTGCAACCGCTCAAACCTAGCCCGACGAGTTTTCCATCGCTTTTATCACACTCATACCGTTTTACGTATTCCAACTCTAGTTGGCTTCGTATCTTCTTGACAAACTATGAAGGTAGATTTTGAGAGCCCAAACTACGTTTTTTCACCAAAATAACTCATAAGTCATGGCTTATAGCTATGAGTTTAGGTCGTTGGCCCGTTTTCCGATAGAACTAGGTCTAAACAGACTCAAACCTAGCCTTACAGCTTTTTCATCGCTTTTATCACACTCATATCGTTTTACGTATTCCAACTCCAATTAGCCCGTATCTTCTTGACAAACTATGAAGACCGATTTTGAGAGCCCAAACTACCTTTTTTCACCAAAATAACTCGTAAGTCACGCTGTAGAGCGATGAGCTTTTGTCGTTGGCCCGTTTCGCATCGAACTAGGTCCAAACCGCTCCAACCTAGCCCTATAGTGTTTCGTCGCTTTTATCGCTCTCATATCGTTTCACGTATTCCAAGTCCAAGTTAGCCCATATCTTCTTAAAAACTATGAATGCCGATTTCGAGGGCCCAAACTACATTTTTTCACCAAAATAACTCATAACTCGTGGCCTATAGCTATGAGTTTTGGTTGTTGGCCCGTTTCGTATAGACCTAGGTCCAAACAGACTTCAAACCTAGCCCGACAGCTTTTCCATCAGCTTTTATCACACTCATACCTTTTCACGTATTCCAAATCCATTTAGCCCGTATCTTTTTGACAAACTATAAAGACTAATTTTGAGAGCCCAAACTACCTTTTTGCACCAAAATAACTCGTAAGTCACGGCTTAAAGCGATGAGCTTTTGTCATTGGCCCATTTCGCATCGAACTAGGTCCAAATTGCTCTAACCTAACCCGATAGTGTTTCGTCGCTTTTATCGCTCTCATACCCTTTCACGTATTCTGCGTTCAATTTGCCCATACTTCTTAAAAAAGTATGAAAGCCGATTTTGAGGGCCCAAGCTATATTTTTTCACCAAAATAACTCATAAGTCGTGGCCTATAGCTATGAGTTTTGGTTGTTGGCCCGTTTCGTATAGACCTAGGTGCAAACCGCTCAAACCTAGCCCGACAGGTTTTCCATCCGTTTTTATCACACTCATACCGTTTTACGTATTCCAACTCTAGTTGGCCTCGTATCTTCGACAAACTATGAAGGTAGATTTTGAGAGCCCAAACTACGTTTTTTCACCAAAATAACTCATAAGTCATGGCTTATAGCTACGAGTTTAGGTCGTTGGCCCGTTTTCCGATAGAACTAGGTCTAAACATGACTCAAACCTAGCCTTACAGCTTTTTCATCGCTTTTATCACACTCATATCGTTTTACGTATTCCAACTCCAATTAGCCCGTATCTTCTGACAAACTATGAAGACCGATTTTGAGAGCCCAAACTACCTTTTTTCACCAAAATAACTCGTAAGTCACGGCTTAGAGCGATGAGCTTTTGTCGTTGGCCCGTTTCGCATCGAACTAGGTCCAAACTCGCTCCAACCTAGCCCTATAGTGTTTCATCGCTTTTATCGCTCTCATACCGTTTCACGTATTCCAAGTCCAGCTTAGCCCATATCTTCTTAAAAAACTATGAATGCCGATTTCGAGGGCCCAAACTATATTTTTTCACCAAAATAACTCATAACTCGTGGCCTATAGCTATGAGTTTTGGTTGTTGGCCCGTTTCGTATAGACCTAGGTCCAAACAGATCTCAAACCTAGCCCGACAGCTTTTTCCATCAGCTTTTATCACACTCATACCTTTTCACGTATTCCAAATCCATTTAGCCCGTATCTTTTTGACAAACTATAAAGACTAATTTTGAGAGCCCAAACTACCTTTTTGCACCAAAATAACTCGTAAGTCACGACTTAAAGCGATGAGCTTTTGTCATTGGCCCATTTCGCATCGAACTAGGTCCAAACTCGCTCTAACCTAACCCGATAGTGTTTCGTCGCTTTTATCGCTCTCATACCCTTTCACGTATTCTGCGTTCAATTTGCCCATACTTCTTAAAAAAGTATGAAAGCCGATTTCGAGGGCCCAAGCTATATTTTTTCACCAAAATAACTCATAAGTCGTGGCCTATAGCTATGAGTTTTGGTTGTTGGCCCGTTTCGTATAGACCTAGGTGCAAACCGCTCAAACCTAGCCCGACGAGTTTTCCATCAGCTTTTATCACACTCATACCGTTTTACGTATTCCAACTCTAGTTGGCTTCGTATCTTCTGACAAACTATGAAGGTAGATTTTGAGAGCCCAAACTACGTTTTTTCACCAAAATAACTCATAAGTCATGGCTTATAGCTATGAGTTTAGGTCGTTGGCCCGTTTTCCGATAGAACTAGGTTTAAACAGACTCAAACCTAGCCTTACAGCTTTTTCATCGCTTTTATCACACTCATATCGTTTTACGTATTCCAACTCCAATTAGCCCGTATCTTCTGACAAACTATGAAGACCGATTTTGAGAGCCCAAACTACCTTTTTTCACCAAAATAACTCGTAAGTCACGGCTTAGAGCGATGAGCTTTTGTCGTTGGCCCGTTTCGCATCGAACTAGGTCCAAACTCGCTCCAACCTAGCCCTATAGTGTTTCGTCGCTTTTATCGCTCTCATACCGTTTCACGTATTCCAAGTCCAAGCTTAGCCCATATCTTCTTAAAAACTATGAATGCCGATTTTGAGGGCCCAAACTACATTTTTTCACCAAAATAACTCATAACTCGTGGCCTATAGCTATGAGTTTTGGTTGTTGGCCCGTTTCGTATAGACCTAGGTCCAAACAGACTCAAACCTAGCCTCGACAGCTTTTCCATCGCTTTTATCACACTCATACCTTTTCACGTATTCCAAATCCATTTAGCCCGTATCTTTTTGACAAACTATAAAGACTAATTTTGAGAGCCCAAACTACCTTTTTGCACCAAAATAACTCGTAAGTCACGGCTTAAAGCGATGAGCTTTTGTCGTTGGCCCATTTCGCATCGAACTAGGTCCAAACCGCTCTAACCTAACCCGATAGTGTTTCGTCGCTTTTATCGCTCTCATACCCTTTCACGTATTCTGCGTTCAATTTGCCCATACTTCTTAAAAAAGTATGAAAGCCGATTTCGAGGGCCCAAGCTATATTTTTTCACCAAAATAACTCATAAGTCGTGGCCTATAGCTATGAGTTTTGGTTGTTGGCCCGTTTCGGATAGACCTAGGTGCAAACCGCTCAAACCTAGCCCGACGAGTTTTCCATCGCTTTTATCACACTCATACCGTTTTACGTATTCCAACTCTAGTTGGCTCCGTATCTTCTTGACAAACTATGAAGGTAGATTTTGAGAGCCCAAACTACGTTTTTTCACCAAAATAAGTCATAAGTCATGGCTTATAGCTATGAGTTTAGGTCGTTGGCCCGTTTTCCGATAGAACTAGGTCTAAACAGTCTCAAACCTAGCCTTACAGCTTTTTCATCGCTTTTATCACACTCATATCGTTTTACGTATTCCAACTCCAATTAGCCCGTATCTTCTTGACAAACTATGAAGACCGATTTTGAGAGCCCAAACTACCTTTTTTCACCAAAATAACTCGTAAGTCACGGCTCGGAGCGATGAGCTTTTGTCGTTGGCCCGTTTCGCATCGAACTAGGTCCAAACCGCTCCAACCTAGCCCTATAGTGTTTCGTCGCTTTTATCGCTCTCATACCGTTTCACGTATTCCAAGTCCAAGTTAGCCCATATCTTCTTAAAAAACTATGAATGCCGATTTTGAGGGCCCAAACTACATTTTTTCACCAAAATAACTCATAACTCGTGGCCTATAGCTATGAGTTTTGGTTGTTGGCCCGTTTCGTATAGACTTAGGTCCAAACAGATCTCAAACCTAGCCCGACAGCTTTTCCATCAGCTTTTATCACACTCATACCTTTTCACGTATTCCAAATCTATTTAGCCCGTATCTTTTCGACAAACTATAAAGACTAATTTTGAGAGCCCAAACTACCTTTTTGCACCAAAATAACTCGTAAGTCACGGCTTAAAGCGATGAGCTTTTGTCGTTGGCCCATTTCGCATCGAACTAGGTCCAAACCGCTCTAACCTAACCCGATAGTGTTTCGTCGCTTTTATCGCTCTCATACCCTTTCACGTATTCCGCGTTCAATTTGCCCATACTTCTTAAAAAAGTATGAAAGCCGATTTTAAGGGCCCAAGCTATATTTTTTCACCAAAATAACTCATAACTCGTGGCCTATAGCTATGAGTTTTGGTTGTTGGCCCGTTTCGTATAGACCTAGGTCCAAACGAACTCAAACCTAGCCTCGACAGCTTTTCCATCAGCTTTTATCACACTCATACCTTTTCACGTATTCCAAATCCATTTAGCCCGTATCTTTTTGACAAACTATAAAGACTAATTTTGAGAGCCCAAACTACCTTTTTGCACGAAAATAACTCGTAAGTCACGGCTTAAAGCGATGAGCTTTTGTCGTTGGCCCATTTCGCATCGAACTAGGTCCACACTCGCTCTAACCTAACCCGATAGTGTTTCGTCGCTTTTATCGCTCTCATACCGTTTCACGTATTCTCGCGTTCAATTTACCCATACTTCTTAAAAAAGTATGAAAGCCGATTTTGAGGGCCCAAGCTATATTTTTTCACCAAAATAACTCATAAGTCGCGGCTTATAGCTATGAGTTTTGGTTGTTGGCCCGTTTCGTATAGACCTAGGTGCAAACCGCTCAAACCTAGCCTCGACAGCTTTTTCACGAGTTTTTATCACACTCATACCGTTTTACGTATTCCAACTCTAGTTGGCTCCGTATCTTCTTGACAAACTATGAAGGCAGCATTTTGAGAGCCCAAACTACCTTTTTTCACCAAAATAACTCGTAAGTCACGGCTTAGAGCGATGAACTTTTGTCGTTGGCCCGTTTCGCATCGAACTAGGTCCGAACTCGCTCCAACCTAGCCCTATAGTGTTTCGTCGCTTTTATCGCTCTCATACCGTTTCACGTATTCCAAGTCCAAGCTTGGCTCATATCTTCTTAAAAAACTATGAATGCCGATTTTGAGGGCCCAAACTAAATTTTTTCACCAAAATAACTCATAACTCGTGGCCTATAGCTATGAGTTTTGGTTGTTGGCCCGTTTCGTATAGACCTAGGTCCAAACAAATCTCAAACCTAGCCCGACAGCTTTTCCATCAGCTTTTATCACACTCATACCTTTTCACGTATTCCAAATCCATTTAGCCCGTATCTTTTTGACAAACTATAAAGACTAATTTTGAGAGCCCAAACTACCTTTTTGCACCAAAATAACTCGTAAGTCACGGCTTAAAGCGATGAGCTTTTGTCGTTGGCCCATTTCGCATCGAACTAGGTCCAAACTCGCTCTAACCTAACCCGATAGTGTTTCGTTAGTTTTTATCGCTCTCATACCCTTTCACGTATTCTCGCGTTCAATTTGCCCATACTTCTTAAAAAAGTATGAAATGTGATTTTGAGGGCCCAAGCTATATTTTTTCACCAAAATAACTCATAAGTCGTGGCCTATAGCTATGAGTTTTGGTTGTTGGTCCGTTTCGTATAGACCTAGGTCCAAACAGACTCAAACCTAGCCTCGACAGCTTTTCCATCGCTTTTATCACACTCATACCTTTTCACGTATTCCAAATCCATTTAGCCCGTATCTTTTTGACAAACTATAAAGACTAATTTTGAGAGCCCAAACTACCTTTTTGCACCAAAATAACTCGTAAGTCACGGCTTAAAGCGATGAGCTTTTGTCATTGGCCCATTTCGCATCGAACTAGGTCCAAACTCGCTCTAACCTAACCCGATAGTGTTTCGTCGCTTTTATCGCTCTCATACCCTTTCACGTATACTCGCGTTCAATTTGCCCATACTTCTTAAAAAAGTATGAAAGCCGATTTTGAGGGCCCAAGCTATATTTTTTCACCAAAATAACTCATAAGTCGTGGCCTATAGCTATGAGTTTTGGTTGTTGGCCCGTTTCGTATAGACCTAGGTGCAAACCGCTCAAACCTAGCCCGACAGGTTTTCCATCGCTTTTATCACACTCATACCGTTTTACGTATTCCAACTCTAGTTGGCTCCGTATCTTCTTGACAAACTATGAAGGTAGATTTTGAGAGCCCAAACTACGTTTTTTCACCAAAATAACTCATAAGTCATGGCTTATAGCTATGAGTTTAGGTCGTTGGCCCGTTTTCCGATAGAACCAGGTCTAAACAAGTCTCAAACCTAGCCTTACAGCTTTTTTCATCGCTTTTATCACACTCATATCGTTTTACGTATTCCAACTCCAATTAGCCCGTATCTTCTCGACAAACTATGAAGACCGATTTTGAGAGCCCAAACTACCTTTTTTCACCAAAATAACTCGTAAGTCACGGCTAGAGCGATGAGCTTTTATCGTTGGCCCGTTTCGCATCGAACCAGGTCCAAACCGCTCCAACCTAGCCCTATAGTGTTTCGTCGCTTTTATCGCTCTCATACCCTTTCACGTATTCCAAGTCCAAGCTTGGCCCATATCTTCTTAAAAAACTATGAATGCCGATTTCGAGGGCCCAAACTACATTTCTTCACCAAAATAACTCATAACTCGTGGCCTATAGCTATGAGTTTTGGTTGTTGGCCCGTTTCGTATAGACCTAGGTCCAAACAAGTCTCAAACCTAGCCTCGACAGCTTTTCCATCAGCTTTTATCACACTCATACCTTTTCACGTATTCCAAATCCATTTAGCCCGTATGTTTTTGACAAACTATAAAGACTAATTTTGAGAGCCCAAACTACCTTTTTGCACCAAAATAACTCGTAAGTCACGGCTTAAAGCGATGAGCTTTTGTCGTTGGCCCATTTCGCATCGAACTAGGTCCAAACTCGCTCTAACCTAACCCGATAGTGTTTCGTCGGCTTTTATCGCTCTCATACCGTTTCACGTATTCTCGCGTTCAATTTACCCATACTTCTTAAAAAAGTATGAAAGCCGATTTTGAGGGCCCAAGCTATATTTTTTCACCAAAATAACTCATAAGTCGTGGCTTATAGCTATGAGTTTTGGTTGTTGGCCCGTTTCGGATAGACCTAGGTGCAAACCGCTCAAACCTAGCCTCGACAGCTTTTTCACGAGTTTTTATCACACTCATACCGTTTTACGTATTCCAACTCTAGTTGGCTTCGTATCTTCGACAAACTATGAAGGCGGATTTTGAGAGCCCAAACTACCTTTTTTCACCAAAATAACTCGTAAGTCACGGCTTAGAGCGATGAACTTTTGTCGTTGGCCCGTTTCGCATCGAACTAGGTCCGAACTCGCTCCAACCTAGCCCTATAGTGTTTCGTCGCTTTTATCGCTCTCATACCGTTTCACGTATTCCAAGTCCAAGCTTGGCTCATATCTTCTTAAAAAACTATGAATGCTGATTTTGAGGGCCCAAACTACATTTTTTCACCAAAATAACTCATAACTCGTGGCCTATAGCTATGAGTTTTGGTTGTTGGCCCGTTTCGTATAGACCTAGGTCCAAACAAACTTCAAACCTAGCCTCGACAGCTTTTCCATCAGCTTTTATCACACTCATACCTTTTCACGTATTCCAAATCCATTTAGCCCGTATCTTTTTGACAAACTATAAAGACTAATTTTGAGAGCCCAAACTACCTTTTTGCACCAAAATAACTCGTAAGTCACGGCTTAAAGCGATGAGCTTTTGTCGTTGGCCCATTTCGCATCGAACTAGGTCCAAACTCGCTCTAACCTAACCCGATAGTGTTTCGTTAGTTTTTATCGCTCTCATACCATTTCACGTATTCTCGCGTTCAATTTGCCCATACTTCTTAAAAAAGTATGAAAGGTGATTTTGAGGGCCCAAGCTATATTTTTTCACCAAAATAACTCATAAGTCGTGGCCTATAGCTATGAGTTTTGGTTGTTGGCCCGTTTCGTATAGACCTAGGTCCAAACGACTCAAACCTAGCCCGACAGCTTTTCCATCAGCTTTTATCACACTCATACCTTTTCACGTATTCCAAATCCATTTAGCCCGTATCTTTTTGACAAACTATAAAGACTAATTTTGAGAGCCCAAACTACCTTTTTGCACCAAAATAACTCGTAAGTCACGGCTTAAAGCGATGAGCTTTTGTCATTGGCCCATTTCGCATCGAACTAGGTCCAAACTCGCTCTAACCTAACCCGATAGTGTTTCGTCGCTTTTATCGCTCTCATACCCTTTCACGTATACTCGCGTTCAATTTGCCCATACTTCTTAAAAAGTATGAAAGCCGATTTTGAGGGCCCAAGCTATATTTTTTCACCAAAATAACTCATAAGTCGTGGCCTATAGCTATGAGTTTTGGTTGTTGGCCCGTTTCGTATGGACCTAGGTGCAAACCGCTCAAACCTAGCCCGACAGGTTTTCCATCGGCTTTTATCACACTCATACCGTTTTACGTATTCCAACTCTAGTTGGCTTCGTATCTTCTTGACAAACTATGAAGGTAGATTTTGAGAGCCCAAACTACGTTTTTTCACCAAAATAACTCATAAGTCATGGCTTATAGCTATGAGTTTAGGTCGTTGGCCCGTTTTCCGATAGAACTAGGTCTAAACAGACTCAAACCTAGCCTTACAGCTTTTTTCATCGGCTTTTATCACACTCATATCGTTTTACGTATTCCAACTCCAATTAGCCCGTATCTTCGACAAACTATGAAGACCGATTTTGAGAGCCCAAACTACCTTTTTTCACCAAAATAACTCGTAAGTCACGGCTTAGAGCGATGAGCTTTTATCGTTGGCCCGTTTCGCATCGAACTAGGTCCAAACCGCTCCAACCTAGCCCTATAGTGTTTCGTCGCTTTTATCGCTCTCATACCCTTTCACGTATTCCAAGTCCAAGTTGGCCCATATCTTCTTAAAAAACTATGAATGCCGATTTTGAGGGCCCAAACTACATTTCTTCACCAAAATAACTCATAACTCGTGGCCTATAGCTATGAGTTTTGGTTGTTGGCCCGTTTCGTATAGACCTAGGTCCAAACAGACTCAAACCTAGCCCGACAGCTTTTTCCATCGGCTTTTATCACACTCATACCTTTTCACGTATTCCAAATCCATTTAGCCCGTATGTTTTTGACAAACTATAAAGACTAATTTTGAGAGCCCAAACTACCTTTTTGCACCAAAATAACTCGTAAGTCACGGCTTAAAGCGATGAGCTTTTGTCGTTGGCCCATTTCGCATCGAACTAGGTCCAAACTCGCTCTAACCTAACCCGATAGTGTTTCGTCGGCTTTTATCGCTCTCATACCGTTTCACGTATTCTCGCGTTCAATTTACCCATACTTCTTAAAAAAGTATGAAAGTCGATTTTGAGGGCCCAAGCTATATTTTTTCACCAAAATAACTCATAAGTCGTGGCTTATAGCTATGAGTTTTGGTTGTTGGCCCGTTTCGGATAGACCTAGGTGCAAACCGCTCAAACCTAGCCCGACAGCTTTTTCACGAGTTTTTATCACACTCATACCGTTTTACGTATTCCAACTCTAGTTGGCTTCGTATCTTCTTGACAAACTATGAAGGCGGATTTTGAGAGCCCAAACTACCTTTTTTCACCAAAATAACTCGTAAGTCACGGCTTAGAGCGATGAACTTTTGTCGTTGGCCCGTTTCGCATCGAACTAGGTCCGAACCGCTCCAACCTAGCCCTATAGTGTTTCGTCGCTTTTATCGCTCTCATACCGTTTCACGTATTCCAAGTCCAAGTTGGCTCATATCTTCTTAAAAAACTATGAATGCCGATTTTGAGGGCCCAAACTACATTTTTTCACCAAAATAACTCATAACTCGTGGCCTATAGCTATGAGTTTTGGTTGTTGGCCCGTTTCGGATAGACCTAGGTCCAAACAGACTCAAACCTAGCCCGACAGCTTTTCCATCAGCTTTTATCACACTCATACCTTTTCACGTATTCCAAATCCATTTAGCCCGTATCTTTTTGACAAACTATAAAGACTAATTTTGAGAGCCCAAACTACCTTTTTGCACCAAAATAACTCGTAAGTCACGGCTTAAAGCGATGAGCTTTTGTCGTTGGCCCATTTCGCATCGAACTAGGTCCAAACTCGCTCTAACCTAACCCGATAGTGTTTCGTTAGTTTTTATCGCTCTCATACCCTTTCACGTATTCTCGCGTTCAATTTGCCCATACTTCTTAAAAAGTATGAAAGGTGATTTTGAGGGCCCAAGCTATATTTTTTCACCAAAATAACTCATAAGTCGTGGCCTATAGCTATGAGTTTTGGTTGTTGGCTCGTTTCGGATAGACCTAGGTGCAAACCGCTCAAACCTAGCCCGACGAGTTTTCCATCGGCTTTTATCACACTCATACCGTTTTACGTATTCCAACTCTAGTTGGCTTCGTATCTTCTTGACAAACTATGAAGGTAGATTTTGAGAGCCCAAACTACGTTTTTTCACCAAAATAACTCATAAGTCATGGCTTATAGCTATGAGTTTAGGTCGTTGGCCCGTTTTCCGATAGAACTAGGTCTAAACAAGTCTCAAACCTAGCCTTACAGCTTTTTCATCAGCTTTTATCACACTCATATCGTTTTACGTATTCCAACTCCAATTAGCCCGTATCTTCTGACAAACTATGAAGACCGATTTTGAGAGCCCAAACTACCTTTTTTCACCAAAATAACTCGTAAGTCACGGCTTAGAGCGATGAGCTTTTGTCGTTGGCCCGTTTCGCATCGAACTAGGTCCAAACCGCTCCAACCTAGCCCTATAGTGTTTCATCGCTTTTATCGCTCTCATACCGTTTCACGTATTCCAAGTCCAAGTTAGCCCATATCTTATTAAAAAACTATGAATGCCGATTTTGAGGGCCCAAACTTTATTTTTTCACCAAAATAACTCATAACTCGTGGCCTATAGCTATGAGTTTTGGTTGTTGGCCCGTTTCGTATAGACCTAGGTCCAAACAGTCTCAAACCTTGCCCGACAGCTTTTCCATCAGCTTTTATCACACTCATACCTTTTCACGTATTCCAAATCCATTTAGCCCGTATCTTTTTGACAAACTATAAAGACTAATTTTGAGAGCCCAAACTACCTTTTTGCACCAAAATAACTCGTAAGTCACGGCTTAAAGCGATGAGCTTTTGTCGTTGGCACATTTTGCATCGAACTAGGTCCAAACTCGCTCTAACCTAACCCGATAGTGTTTCGTCGGCTTTTATCGCTCTCATACCGTTTCACGTATTCCGCGTTCAATTTGCCCATACTTCTTAAAAAAGTATGAAAGCCGATTTCGAGGGCCCAAGCTATATTTTTTCACCAAAATAACTCATAACTCGTGGCGTATAGCTATGAGTTTTGGTTGTTGGCCCGTTTCGAATAGACCTAGGTCCAAACAGACTCAAACCTAGCCCGACAGTTTTTCTATTAGTTTTTATCACACTCATACCTTTTAACGTATTCCAAATCCATTTAGCCCGTATCTTTTTGAAAAACTATAAAGACTAATTTTGAGAGCCAAAACTACCTTTTTGCACCAAAATAACTCGTAAATCACGGCTTAAAGCGATGAGCTTTTGTCGTTGGTCCATTTCGCATCGAACTAGGTCCAAACTCGCTCTAACCTAGCCTCGACGAGCTTTTCTATTAGTTTTGATCACACTCATACCGTTTCACATATTCCAACTCTAGTTGGCCCGTATATTCCCGACAAACTATGAAGGCGCATTTTGAGAGCCCAAACTACGTTTTTTCACCAAAATAAATCATAAGTCATGGCTTGTAGCTATGAGTTTTGGTCGTTGGCCCGTTTTTGGTAGAACTAGGTTCAAACAACTCAAACCTAGCCTTACAGCTTTTTCATCGCTTTTATCACACTCATATCATTTCACGTATCCAACTCTAGTTAGCCATATCTTCTCGACATACTATGAAGACCGATTTTTAGAACATAAACAACCTTTTTTCACCAAAATAACTCGTAAGTCAAGGCTTAGAGCGATGAGCTTTTATCGTTGGCCCCTTTCGCATCGAACAAGGTCCAAATTGCTCCAACCTAGCCCTACGAGTTTCGTCGGCTTTTATCGTTCTCATACCGTTTCATGTATTCCAAGTCCAGCTTGGCCCATATCTTCTCAAAAAACTATGAAGGCCGATTTTTGGGCCCAAACCGTATTTTTTCACCAAAATAACTCATAAGTCGTGCCTTATAGCTATGAGTTTTGGTTGTTGGCCCGTTTCGGATAGACCTAGGTCCAAATAGCTCAAACCTAGCTCGACGGGTTTTCCATCGCTTTTATCACACTCATACCGTTTTACGTATTCCAACTCTAGTTGGCTCCGTATCTTCTTGACAAACTATGAAGGCAGATTTTGAGAGCCCAAACTACGTTTTTTCAACAAAATAACTCATAAGTCATGGCTTATAGCTATGAGTTTTGGTCGTTGGCTCGTTTTCGGTAAAACTAGGTCCAAACGAGCTTAAACCTAGCCCTAAAGTTTTTTCATCGGCTTTTATCACACTCATATCGTTTTACGTATTCCAACTCCAATTAGCTCCGTATCTTCTGACAAACTATGAAGACTAATTTTGAGAGCCCAAACTACCTTTTTTCACCAAAATAACTCGTAAGTCACGGCTTAGAGCGATGAGCTTTTATCGTTGGCCCGTTTCGCATCGAACTAGGTCCAAACCGCTCCAACCTAGCCCTATAGTGTTTCGTCGCTTTTATCGCTCTCATACCGTTTCACGTATTCCAAGTCCAAGCTTGGCCCATATCTTCTTAAAAAACTATGAATGCCGATTTTGAGGGCCCAAACTACATTTCTTCACCAAAATAACTCATAACTCGTGGCCTATAGCTATGAGTTTTGGTTGTTGGCCCGTTTCGGATAGACCTAGGTCCAAACAAGTCTCAAACCTAGCTCGACAGCTTTTCCATCAGCTTTTATCACACTCATACCTTTTAACGTATTCCAAATCCATTTAGCCCGTATCTTTTTGACAAACTATAAAGACTAATTTTGAGAGCCCAAACTACCTTTTTGCACCAAAATAACTCATAAGTCAAGGCTTATAGCTATGAGTTTTGGTCGTTGGCCCGTTTTCGATAGAACTAGGTCTAAACAGACTCAAACCTAGCCTTACAGCTTTTTCATCGGCTTTTATCACACTCATATCGTTTCACGTATCCAACTCCAGTTAGCTAGTATTTTCTTGACAAACTATGAAAACCGATTTTAAGAGCCCAAACTACCTTTTCTCACCAAAATAACTCGTAAGTCACGACTTAGAGCGTGGAGCTTTTGTCGTTCTCCCCGTTTCGCATCGAACTAGGTCCAAACCGCTCCAACCTAACCCGTCGGTGTTTCATCGGCTTTTATCGGTCTTATACCGTTTCATGTATTCTAAGTCCAATTGGCCCATATCTTTTTAAAAACTATGAAGGTCGATTTTGAGGGCTCAAACTATATTTTTTCACCAAAATAATCATAAGTCGTGGCTTATAGCTATGAGTTTTGGTTGTTGGCCCGTTTCGGATAGACCTAGGTCCAAACAACTCAAACCTAGCCCGACAGCTTTTCTATCGGCTTTTATCACACTCATACCGTTTCACGTATTCCAACTCTAGTTGGCCCGTATATTCCCGACAAACTATGAAGGCGGATTTTGAGAGCCCAAACTACGTTTTTTCACCAAAATAACTCATAAGTCATGGCTTATAGCTATGAGTTTTGGTCGTTGGCCCGTTTTTGGTAGAACTAGGTTCAAACAACTCAAACCTAGCCTTACAGATTTTTCATCAGCTTTTATCACACTCATATCATTTAACGTATCCAACTCTAGTTAGCCATATCCTCTCGACAAACTATGAAGACCGATTTTTAGAACATAAACAACCTTTTTTCACCAAAATAACTCGTAAGTCAAGGCTTAGAGCGATGAGCTTTTATCGTTGGCCCCTTTCGCATCGAACAAGGTCCAAATTGCTCCAACCTAGCCCTACGAGTTTCGTCGGCTTTTATCGTTCTCATACCGTTTCATGTATTCCAAGTCCAGTTGGCCCATATCTTCTCAAAAAACTATGAAGGCCGATTTTTAGGGCCCAAACCGTATTTTTTCACCAAAATAACTCATAAGTCGTGCCTTATAGCTATGAGTTTTGGTTGTTGGCCCGTTTCGTATAGACCTAGGTCCAAATAGCTCAAACCTAGCCCGACAGGTTTTCCATCGCTTTTATCACACTCATACCGTTTTACGTATTCCAACTCTAGTTGGCTTCGTATCTTCTTGACAAACTATGAAGGTAGATTTTGAGAGCCCAAACTACGTTTTTTCAACAAAATAACTCATAAGTCATGGCTTATAGCCATGAGTTTTGGTCGTTGGCCCGTTTTCGGTAGAACTAGGTCCAAACAGACTCAAACCTAGCCTTACAGCTTTTTCATCGGCTTTTATCACACTCATATCGTTTTACGTATTCCAACTCCAATTAGCCCGTATCTTCGACAAACTATGAAGACCGATTTTGAGAGCCCAAACTACCTTTTTTCACCAAAATAACTCGTAAGTCACGGCTTAGAGCGATGAGCTTTTGTCGTTGGCCCGTTTCGCATCGAACTAGGTCCAAACTCGCTCCAACCTAGCCCTATAGTGTTTCGTCGCTTTTATCGCTCTCATACCGTTTCACGTATTCCAAGTCCAGTTAGCCCATATCTTCTTAAAAAACTATGAATGCCGATTTTGAGGGCCCAAACTACATTTTTTCACCAAAATAACTCATAACTCGTGGCCTATAGCTATGAGTTTTGGTTGTTGGCCCGTTTCGGATAGACCTAGGTCCAAACGAACTCAAACCTTGCCCGACGGTTTTTCCATCAGCTTTTATCACACTCATACCTTTTCACGTATTCCAAATCCATTTAGCCCGTATCTTTTTGACAAACTATAAAGACTAATTTTGAGAGCCCAAACTACCTTTTTGCACCAAAATAACTCGTAAGTCACGGCTTAAAGCGATGAGCTTTTGTCGTTGGCCCATTTCGCATCGAACTAGGTCCAAACTCGCTCTAACCTAACCCGATAGTGTTTCGTCGGCTTTTATCGCTCTCATACCGTTTCACGTATTCTGCGTTCAATTTGCCCATACTTCTTAAAAAGTATGAAAGCCGATTTTGAGGGCCCAAGCTATATTTTTTCACCAAAATAACTCATAAGTCGTGGCTTATAGCTATGAGTTTTGGTTGTTGGCCCGTTTCGGATAGACCTAGGTGCAAACCGCTCAAACCTAGCCCGACAGCTTTTTCACGAGTTTTTATCACACTCATACCGTTTTACGTATTCCAACTCTAGTTGGCTTCGTATCTTCTTGACAAACTATGAAGGCGGATTTTGAGAGCCCAAACTACGTTTTTTCACCAAAATAACTCGTAAGTCACGGCTTAGAGCGATGAGCTTTTGTCGTTGGCCCGTTTCGCATCGAACTAGGTCCGAACTCGCTCCAACCTAGCCCTATAGTGTTTCGTCGGCTTTTATCGCTCTCATACCGTTTCACGTATTCCAAGTCCAAGTTGGCTCATATCTTCTTAAAAAACTATGAATGCCGATTTTGAGGGCCCAAACTACATTTTTTCACCAAAATAACTCATAACTCGTGGCCTATAGCTATGAGTTTTGGTTGTTGGCCCGTTTCGGATAGACCTAGGTCCAAACAGACTCAAACCTAGCCTCGACAGCTTTTTCCATCGGCTTTTATCACACTCATACCTTTTCACGTATTCCAAATCCATTTAGCCCGTATCTTTTTGACAAACTATAAAGACTAATTTTGAGAGCCCAAACTACGTTTTTGCACCAAAATAACTCGTAAGTCACGGCTTAAAGCGATGAGCTTTTGTCGTTGGCCCATTTCGCATCGAACTAGGTCCAAACCGCTCTAACCTAACCCGATAGTGTTTCGTTAGTTTTTATCGCTCTCATACCCTTTCACGTATTCCGCGTTCAATTTGCCCATACTTCTTTAAAAAGTATGAAAGCCGATTTTGAGGGCCCAAGCTATATTTTTTCACCAAAATAACTCATAACTCGTGGCCTATAGCTATGAGTTTTGGTTGTTGGCCCGTTTCGTATAGACCTAGGTCCAAACAAGCTCAAACCTAGCCTCGACAGCTTTTCCATCAGCTTTTATCACACTCATACCTTTTCACGTATTCCAAATCCATTTAGCCCGTATCTTTTTGACAAACTATAAAGACTAATTTTGAGAGCCCAAACTACCTTTTTGCACCAAAATAACTCGTAAGTCACGGCTTAAAGCGATGAGCTTTTGTCGTTGGCCCATTTTGCATCGAACTAGGTCCAAACCGCTCTAACCTAACCCGATAGTGTTTCGTCGGCTTTTATCGCTCTCATACCGTTTCACGTATTCCGCGTTCAATTTGCCCATACTTCTTAAAAAAGTATGAAAGTCGATTTTGAGGGCCCAAGCTATATTTTTTCACCAAAATAACTCATAACTCGTGGCCTATAGCTATGAGTTTTGGTTGTTGGCCCGTTTCGTATAGACCTAGGTCCAAACGAGCTCAAACCTAGCCTCGACGGCTTTTCTATTAGTTTTTATCACACTCATACCTTTTCACGTATTCCAAATCCATTTAGCCCGTATCTTTTTGACAAACTATAAAGACTAATTTTGAGAGCCCAAACTACCTTTTTGCACCAAAATAACTCGTAAGTCACGGCTTAAAGCGATGAGCTTTTGTCGTTGGCCCATTTCGCATCGAACTAGGTCCAAACTCGCTCTAACCTAGCCTTACGAGCTTTTTCATCGGCTTTTATCACACTCATATCGTTTTACGTATTCCAAATCCAATTAGCCCGTATCTTCGACAAACTATGAAGACCGATTTTGAGAGCCCAAACTACCTTTTTTCACCAAACTAACTCGTAAGTCAAGGCTTAGAGCGATGAGCTTTTATCGTTGGCCCCTTTCGCATCGAACTAGGTCCAAACTCGCTCCAACGTAGCCCTACGGGTTTCGTCGGCTTTTATCGTTCTCATACCGTTTCATGTATTCCAAGTCCAGTTGGCCCATATCTTCTCAAAAAACTATGAAGGTCGATTTTTAGGGCCCAAACTGTATTTTGTCACCAAAATCACTCATAAGTCGTGCCTTATAGCTATGAGTTTTGGTTGTTGGCCCGTTTCGGATAGACCTAGGTCCAAATAGCTCAAACCTAGCTCGACGGGTTTTCCATCGGCTTTTATCACACTCATACCGTTTTACGTATTCCAACTCTAGTTGGCTCGTATGTTCTTGACAAACTATGAAAGCAAATTTTGAGAGCCCAAACTACGTTTTTTCAACAAAATAACTCATAAGTCATGGCTTATAGCTATGAGTTTTGGTTGTTGGCTCGTTTTCGGTAAAACTAGGTCCAAACAGACTTAAACCTAGCCTTAAAGTTTTTTCATCGGCTTTTATCACACTCATATCGTTTTACGTATTCCAACTCCAATTAGCCCGTATCTTCGACAAACTATGAAGACTAATTTTGAGAGCCCAAACTACCTTTTTTCACCAAAATAACTCGTAAGTCACGGCTTAGAGCGATGAGCTTTTATCGTTGGCCCGTTTCGCATCGAACTAGGTCCAAACTCGCTCCAACCTAGCCCTATAGTGTTTCGTCGGCTTTTATCGCTCTCATACCCTTTCACGTATTCCAAGTCCAAGTTGGCCCATATCTTCTTAAAAAACTATGAATGCCGATTTTGAGGGCCCAAACTACATTTTTTCACCAAAATAACTCATAACTCGTGGCCTATAGCTATGAGTTTTGGTTGTTGGCCCGTTTCGTATAGACCTAGGTCCAAACAGACTCAAACCTAGCCGGACAGCTTTTCCATCAGCTTTTATCACACTCATACCTTTTCACGTATTCCAAATCCATTTAGCCCGTATCTTTTTGAAATACTATAAAGACTAATTTTGAGAGCCCAAACTACCTTTTTGCACCAAAATAACTCGTAAGTCACGGCTTAAAGCGATGAGCTTTTGTCGTTGGCCCATTTCGCATCGAACTAGGTCCAAACTCGCTTTAATCTAACCCGATAGTGTTTCGTCGGTTTTCATCGCTCTCATACCGTTTCACGTATTCCGCGTTCAATTTGCCCATACTTCTTAAAAAAGTATGAAATCCGATTTTAAGGGCCCAAGCTATATTTTTTCACCAAAATAACTCATAAGTCGTGGCTTATAGCTATGAGTTTTGGTTGTTGGCCCGTTTCGGATAGACCTAGGTCCAAACTCGCTCAAACCTAGCTCGACAGCTTTTTTCACGAGTTTTTATCACACTCATACCGTTTTACGTATTCCAACTCTAGTTGGCTTCGTATCTTCTTGACAAACTATGAAGGCGGATTTTGAGAGCCCAAACTACGTTTTTTCAACAAAATAACTCATAAGTCATGGCTTATAGCTATGAGTTTTGGTCGTTGGCCCGTTTTCGGTAGAACTAGGTCCAAACAGACTCAAACCTAGCCTTACAGCTTTTTCATCAATTTTTATCACACTCATATCGTTTTACGTATTCCAACTTCAATTAGCCCGTATCTTCTTGACAAACTATGAAGACCGATTTTGAGAGCCCAAACTACCTTTTTTCACCAAAATAAGTCGTAAGTCACGGCTTAGAGCGATGAGCTTTTGTCGTTGGCCCGTTTCGCATCGAACTAGGTCCGAACCTGCTCCAACCTAGCCCTATAGTGTTTCGTCGGCTTTTATCGCTCTCATACCGTTTCACGTATTCCAAGTCCAAGTTGGCTCATATCTTCTTAAAAAACTATGAATGCTGATTTTGAGGGCCCAAACTACATTTTTTCACCAAAATAACTCATAACTCGTGGCCTATAGCTATGAGTTTTGGTTGTTGGCCCGTTTCGGATAGACCTAGGTCCAAACAGACTCAAACCTAGCTCGACAGCTTTTCCATCAGCTTTTATCACACTCATACCTTTTCACGTATTCCAAATCCATTTAGCCCGTATCTTTTTGACAAACTATAAAGACTAATTTTGAGAGCCCGAACTACCTTTTTGCACCAAAATAACTCATAAGTCAAGGCTTATAGCTATGAGTTTTGGTCGTTGGCCCGTTTCCGATAGAACTAGGTCTAAACGAGCTCAAACCTACCCTTACAGCTTTTTCATCGGCTTTTATCACACTCATATCGTTTCACGTATCGAACTCCAGTTAGCTAGTATTTTCTTGACAAACTATGAAAACCGATTTTAAGAGCCCAAACTACCTTTTCTCACCAAAATAACTCGTAAGTCACGACTTAGAGCGTGGAGCTTTTGTCGTTCTCCCCGTTTCGCATCGAACTAGGTCCAAACTCGCTCCAACCTAACCCGTCGTTGTTTTATCGGCTTTTATCGGTCTTATACCGTTTCATGTATTCTAAGTCCAATTGGCCCATATCTTTTTAAAAACTATGAAGGCTGATTTTGAGGGCTCAAACTATATTTTTTCACCAAAATAATCATAAGTCGTGGCTTATAGCTATGAGTTTTGGTTGTTGGCCCGTTTCGTATAGACCTAGGTCCAAACAGACTCAAACCTAGCCTTACGGCTTTTCTATCGGCTTTTATCACACTCATACCGTTTCACGTATTCCAACTCTAGTTGGTCCGTATATTCCCGACAAACTATGAAGGCAGATTTTGAGAGCCCAAACTACGTTTTTTCACCAAAATAACTCATAAGTCATGGCTTATAGCTATGAGTTTTGGTCGTTGGCCCGTTTTTGGTAGAACTAGGTTCAAACAACTCAAACCTAGCCTTACGAGCTTTTTCATCAGCTTTTATCACACTCATATCATTTCACGTATCCAACTCTAGTTAGCCATATCTTCTTGACAAACTATGAAGACCGATTTTTAGAACATAAACAACCTTTTTTCACCAAAATAACTCGTAAGTCAAGGCTTAGAGCGATGAGCTTTTATCGTTGGCCCCTTTCGCATCGAACAAGGTCCAAATTGCTCCAACCTAGCCCTACGAGTTTCGTCGCTTTTATCGTTCTCATACCGTTTCATGTATTCCAAGTCCAAGTTGGCCCATATCTTCTCAAAAAACTATGAAGGCTGATTTTTAGGGCACAAACTGTATTTTTTCACCAAAATAACTCATAAGTCGTGCCTTATAGCTATGAGTTTTGGTTGTTGGCCCGTTTCGTATAGACCTAGGTCCAAATAGCTCAAACCTAGCCCGACAGGTTTTCCATCGCTTTTATCACACTCATACCGTTTTACGTATTCCAACTCTAGTTGGCTCGTATCTTCTTGACAAACTATGAAGGTAGATTTTGAGAGCCCAAACTACGTTTTTTCAACACAATAACTCATAAGTCATGGCTTATAGCTATGAGTTTTGGTCGTTGGCCCGTTTTCGGTAGAACTAGGTCCAAACGACTCAAACCTAGCCTTACAGCTTTTTCATCAGCTTTTATCACACTCATATCGTTTTACGTATTCCAACTCCAATTAGCCCGTATCTTCTTGACAAACTATGAAGACCGATTTTGAGAGCCCAAACTACCTTTTTTCACCAAAATAACTCGTAAGTCACGGCTTAGAGCGATGAGCTTTTGTCGTTGGCCCGTTTCGCATCGAAGTAGGTCCAAACCGCTCCAACCTAACCCGACGAGTGTTTCGTCGGCTTTTATCGCTCTCATACCCTTTCACGTATTCTAAGTCCAATTGGCCCATATCATCTTAAAAAACTATGAAGGCCGATTTTGAGGGCCCAAACTACATTTTTTCACCAAAATAACTCATAAGTCGTGGCTTATAGCTATGAGTTTTGGTTGTTGGCCCGTTTCGGATAGACCTAGGTCCAAACAGACTCAAACCTAGCTCGACAGCTTTTCCATCGGCTTTTATCACACTCATACCGTTTCACGTATTCCAACTCTAGTTGGCCCGTATCTTGTTGACAAACTATAAAGACTAATTTTGAGAGCCCAAACTACCTTTTTGCACCAAAATAACTCGTAAGTCATGGCTTAAAGCGATGAGCTTTTGTTGTTGGCCCATTTCGCATCGAACTAGGTCCAAACTCGCTCTAACCTAACCCGATAGTGTTTCGTCGGTTTTTATCGCTCTCATACCCTTTCACGTATTCTGCGTTCAATTTGCCCATACTTCTTGAAAAAGTATGAAAGCTAATTTTGAGGGCCCAAGCTATATTTTTTCACCAAAATAACTCATAACTCGTGGCCTATAGCTATGAGTTTTGGTTGTTGGCCCGTTTCGAATAGACCTAGGTCCAAACGAGTCAAACCTAGCTCGATAGTTTTTCCATCAGCTTTTATCACACTCATACCTTTTCACGTATTCCAAATCCATTTAGCCCGTATCTTTTTGACAAACTATAAAGACTAATTTTGAGAGCCCAAACTACCTTTTTGCACCAAAATAACTCGTAAGTCACGGCTTAAAGCGATGAGCTTTTGTCGTTGGCCCATTTCGCATCGAACTAGGTCCAAACTCGCTCTAACCTAACCCGATAGTGTTTCGTCGGCTTTTATCGCTCTCATACCGTTTCACGTATTCTCGCGTTCAATTTGCCCATACTTCTTAAAAAGTATGAAAGCCGATTTTGAGGGCCCAAGCTATATTTTTTCACCAAAATAACTCATAAGTCGTGGCTTATAGCTATGAGTTTTGGTTGTTGGCCCGTTTCGGATAGACTTAGGTGCAAACTGCTCAAACCTAGCTCGACGGCTTTTTCACGAGTTTTTATCACACTCATACCGTTTTACGTATTCCAACTCTAGTTGGCTCCGTATCTTCTTGACAAACTATGAAGGCGATTTTGAGAGCCCAAACTACCTTTTTTCACCAAAATAACTCGTAAGTCACGGCTTAGAGCGATGAGCTTTTGTCGTTGGCCCGTTTCGCATCGAACTAGGTCCGAACCTGCTCCAACCTAGCCCTATAGTGTTTCGTCGGCTTTTATCGCTCTCATACCGTTTCACGTATTCCAAGTCCAGTTGGCTCATATCTTCTTTAAAAACTATGAATGCTGATTTTGAGGGCCCAAACTACATTTTTTCACCAAAATAACTCATAACTCGTGGCCTATAGCTATGAGTTTTGGTTGTTGGCCCGTTTCGTATAGACCTAGGTCCAAACGAGCTCAAACCTAGCCTCGACAGCTTTTCCATCAGCTTTTATCACACTCATACCTTTTCACGTATTCCAAATCCATTTAGCCCGTATCTTTTTGACAAACTATAAAGACTAATTTTGAGAGCCCAAACTACCTTTTTGCACCAAAATAACTCGTAAGTCACGGCTTAAAGCGATGAGCTTTTGTCGTTGGCCCATTTCGCATCGAACTAGGTCCAAACTCGCTCTAACCTAACTCGATAGTGTTTCGTCGGTTTTATCGCTCTCATACCGTTTCACGTATTCCGCGTTCAATTTGCCCATACTTCTTAAAAAAGTATGAAAGCCGATTTTGAGGGCCCAAGCTATATTTTTTCACCAAAATAACTCATAACTCGTGGCCTATAGTTATGAGTTTTTGTTGTTGGCCCGTTTCGGATAGACCTAGGTCCAAACTGCTCAAACCTAGCCCGACAGCTTTTTCTATTAGTTTTTATCACACTCATACCTTTTCACGTATTCCAAATCCATTTAGCCCGTATCTTTTTGAAAAACTATAAAGACTAATTTTGAGAGCCCAAACTACCTTTTTGCACCAAAATAACTCGTAAATCACGGCTTAAAGCGATGAGCTTTTGTCGTTGGCCCATTTCGCATCGAACTAGGTCCAAACTCGCTCTAACCTAACCCGATAGTGTTTCGTTAGTTTTTATCGCTCTCATACCGTTTCACGTATTCCGCGTTCAATTTGCCCATACTTCTTAAAAAGTATGAAATCCGATTTTAAGGGCCCAAGCTATATTTTTTCACCAAAATAACTCATAAGTCGTGGCTTATAGCTATGAGTTTTGGTTGTTGGCCCGTTTCGGATAGACCTAGGTCCAAACTCGCTCAAACCTAGCTCGACAGCTTTTTCACGAGTTTTTATCACACTCATACCGTTTTACGTATTCCAACTCTAGTTGGCTCCGTATCTTCTTGACAAACTATGAAGGCAGATTTTGAGAGCCCAAACTACGTTTTTTCAACAAAATAACTCATAAGTCATGGCTTATAGCTATGAGTTTTGGTCGTTGGCCCGTTTTCGGTAGAACTAGGTCCAAACAGCTCAAACCTAGTCTTACAGCTTTTTCATCAGCTTTTATCACACTCATATCGTTTTACGTATTCCAACTTCAATTAGCCCGTATCTTCTTGACAAACTATGAAGACCGATTTTGAGAGCCCAAACTACCTTTTTTCACCAAAATAACTCGTAAGTCACGACTTAGAGCGATGAGCTTTTGTCGTTGGCCCGTTTCGCATCGAACTAGGTCCGAACTCGCTCCAACCTAGCCCTATAGTGTTTCCTCGCTTTTATCGCTCTCATACCGTTTCACGTATTCCAAGTCCAGCTTGGCTCATATCTTCTTAAAAAACTATGAATGCCGATTTTGAGGGCCCAAACTACATTTTTTCACCAAAATAACTCATAACTCGTGGCCTATAGCTATGAGTTTTGGTTGTTGGCCCGTTTCGTATAGACCTAGGTCCAAACAGACTCAAACCTAGCCTCGACAGCTTTTCCATCGGCTTTTATCACACTCATACCTTTTCATGTATTCCAAATCCATTTAGCCCGTATCTTTTTGACAAACTATAAAGACTAATTTTGAGAGCCCAAACTACCTTTTTGCACCAAAATAACTCATAAGTCAAGGCTTATAGCTATGAGTTTTGGTCGTTGGCCCGTTTCCGATAGAACTAGGTCTAAACAGACTTCAAACCTAGCCTTACAGCTTTTTCATCGGCTTTTATCACACTCATATCGTTTCACGTATCCAACTCCAGTTAGCTAGTATTTTCTTGACAAACTATGAAAACCGATTTTAAGAGCCCAAACTACCTTTTCTCACCAAAATAACTCGTAAGTCACGACTTAAAGCGTGGAGCTTTTGTCGTTCTCCCTCGTTTCGCATCAAACTAGGTCCAAACCGCTCCAACCTAACCCGTCGGTGTTTCATCGGCTTTTATCGGTCTTATACCGTTTCATGTATTCTAAGTCCAATTGGCCCATATCTTTTTAAAAACTATGAAGGCTGATTTTGAGGGCTCAAACTATATTTTTTCACCAAAATAATCATAAATCGTGGCTTATAGCTATGAGTTTTGGTTGTTGGCCCGTTTCGGATAGACCTAGGTCCAAACAGACTCAAACCTAGCCTCGACAGCTTTTCTATCAGCTTTTATCACACTCATACCGTTTCACGTATTCTAACTCCAGTTGGCCCGTATATTCTCGACAAACTAGGAAGGCAGATTTTGAGAGCCCAAACTACGTTTTTTCACCAAAATAACTCATAAGTCATGGCTTATAGCTATGAGTTTTGGTCATTGGCCCGTTTTTGGTAGAACTAAATTCAAACAACTCAAACCTAACCTTACAGCTTTTTCATCGGCTTTTATCACACTCATATCATTTCACGTATCCAACTCTAGTTAGCCATATCTTCGACAAACTATGAAGATCGATTTTTAGAACATAAACAACCTTTTTTCACCAAAATAACTCGTAAGTCAAGGCTTAGAGCGATGAGCTTTTATCGTTGGCCCCTTTCGCATCGAACTAGGTCCAAATTGCTCCAACCTAGCCCTACAGGTTTCGTCGGCTTTTATCGTTCTCATACCGTTTCATGTATTCCAAGTCCAAGTTGGCCCATATCTTCTCAAAAAACTATGAAGGCTGAGTTTTAGGGCCCAAACTGTATTTTTTCACCAAAATAACTCATAAGTCGTGCCTTATAGCTATGAGTTTTGGTTGTTGGCCCGTTTCGGATAGACCTAGGTCCAAATAGCTCAAACCTAGCCCGACGAGTTTTCCATCGCTTTTATCACACTCATACCGTTTTACGTATTCCAACTCTAGTTGGCTCCGTAACTTCTTGACAAACTATGAAGGTAGATTTTGAGATCCCAAACTACGTTTTTTCAACAAAATAACTCATATGTCATGGCTTATAGCTATGAGTTTTGGTCGTTGGCCCGTTTTCGGTAGAACTAGGTCCAAACAGACTCAAACCTAGCCTTACAGCTTTTTCATCAGCTTTTATCACACTCATATCGTTTTACGTATTCCAACTCCAATTAGCCCGTATCTTCTTGACAAACTATGAAGACCGATTTTGAGAGCCCAAACTACCTTTTTTCACCAAAATAACTCGTAAGTCACGGCTTAGAGCGATGAGCTTTTGTCGTTGGCCCGTTTCGCATCGAACTAGGTCCAAACTCGCTCCAACCTAGCCCGAGAGTGTTTCGTCGGCTTTATCGCTCTAATACCGTTTCACGTATTCCAAGTCCAGCTTGGCCCATATCTTCTTAAAAAACTATGAATGCCGATTTTGAGGGCCCAAACTACATTTTTTCACCAAAATAACTCATAAGTCGTGGCTTATAGCTAAGAGTTTTGGTTGTTGGCCCGTTTAAGATAGACCTAGGTCCAAACAACTCAAACCTAGCTCGACAGCTTTTCCATTAGTTTTTATCACACTCATGCCGTTTCACGTATTCCAACTCCATTTAGCCCGTATCTGTTTGACAAACTATAAAGACTAATTTTGAGAGCCCAAACGACCTTTTTTCACCAAAATAACTCGTAAGTCACGACTTAGAGCGATGATCTTTTATCGTTGGCCCATTTTGCATCGAATTGATCCAAACTCGCTCCTACCTAACCCGACAAGTGTTTCGTCGGCTTTTATCGCTCTCATACCGTTTCACGTATTCTATGTCCAGATTGGCCCATATTTTATTAAAAAACTATGAAAGCCGATTTTGAGGGCCCAAACTACATTTTTTCACCAAAATAACTCATAAGTCACGGCTTAGAGCGATGAGCTTTTGTCGTTGGCCCGTTTCGCATTGAACCACGTCCAAACCGCTCCAACCTAGCCCGAAAGTGTTTCGTCGGCTTTTATCGCTCTACTACCGTTTCACGTTTTCCAAGTCCAATTGGCACATATCTTCTTAAAAACTATCAAGGTCGATTTTGAGGGGCCAAACTACATTTTTTCACCAAAATAACTCATAAGTCGGGGCTTATAGCTATGAGTTTTGGTTGTTGGCCCGTTTAAGATAGACCTAGGTCCAAACAGACTCAAACCTAGCCCGACAGCTTTTCCATCGCTTTTATCACACTCATACCGTTTCACGTATTCCAACTCTAATTGTCCCGTATCTTCTTGACAAACTATGAAGGCGGATTTTGAGAGCCCAAACTACGTTTTTTCACCAAAATAACTCATAAGTATGGCTTATAGCTAAGAGTTTTGGTCGTTGGCCCGTTTTCCGTAGAACTAGGTCCAAACGGACTCAAACCTAGCCGTACGGCTTTTTCATCGGCTTTTATCACACTCATATCGTTTCACGTATTCTAACTCCAGTTAGCCCGTATCTTCTTGACAAACTATGAAGACCGATTTTGAGATCCCAAACTACCTTTTTTCACCAAAATAACTCATAAGTCATGGCTTATAGCTATGATTTTGGTCGTTGGCCCGTTTTCGATAGAACTAGGTACAAACGACTCAAACCTAGCCTTATAGTTTTTTCATCGGCTTTTATCACATTTATATCGTTCCACGTATTCCAACTTCGATTAGCCCGTATCTTCTTAACAAACTATGAATACCGATTTTGAGATCCCAAACAACCTTTTTTTCACCAAAATAACTCGTAAGTCACGGCTTAGAGCGATGAGGTTTTGTCGTTGGCCCGTTTGGCATCGAACTAGGTCCAAACTCGCTCCAACTTAACCCCATAGTGTTTCGTCGGCTTTTATCGCTTTCATACCGTTTCACGTATTCTAAGTCCAATTGGCCCATATCTTCTTAAAAAACTATGAAGGGTGATTTTAAGGGCCCAAACTACATTTTTTCATCAAAATAACTCATAAGTCGTGGCCTATAGCTATGAGTTTTGGTTGTTGGCCCGTTTAAGATAGACCTAGGTCCAAACAGACTCAAACCTAGCCCGACAGCTTTTTCCATCGCTTTTACCACACTCATATCGTTTCACGTATCCAACTCCAGTTAGCCCGTATCTTCTGACAAACTACGAAGACCGATTTTGAGAACCCAAACAACCTTTTTTCACGAAAATAACTCGTAAGTCAAGGCTTAGAGCGATGAGCTTTTGTCGTTGGCCCGTTTCGCATCAAACTAGGTCTAAACCGCTCCAACCTAGCCCTACGGTGTTTTGTCGGCTTTTATCGCTCTCATACCGTTTCACGTATTCTAAGTCCAGTTGGCCCATATCTTCTTAAAAAACTATGAAGGCTGATTTTGAGGGCCCAAACTATATTTTTTCACCAAAATAACTCATAAGTCGTGGCTTATAACTATGATTTTTGGTTGTTGGCCCGTTTCGTATAGACCTAGGTCCAAACAGACTCAAACCTAGCCCGATAGTTTTTCCATCCGTTTTTATGACACTCATACCGTTTCACGTATTCCAACTCTAGTTGGCCCGTATCTTCTTGACAAACTATGAAGGAAGATTTTGAGAGTCCAAACTACATTTTTTCACCAAAATAACTCATAAGTCATGGCTTATAGCTCTTAGTTTTGGTCGTTGGTCCGTTTCCGGTAGAACTAGGTCCAAACAGACTCAAACCTAGCCTTACAGCTTTTTCATCGGCTTTTATCACACTCATATCGTTTCACGTTTTCCAACTCCAGTTAGCCCGTTTTTTCATGACAAACTATGAAGACCGATTTTGAGAGCCCAAACTACCTTTTTTCACCAAAATATCTCGTAAGTCACGTCTTAGAGCGATAAGCTTTTATCGTTGGCCCGTTTCGAATCGAACTAGGTCCAAACCGCTCCAACTTAACCCGACAAGTGTTTCGTCGCTTTTATCGCTTTCATACCGTTTCACGTATTCTAAGTCCAATTGGCCCATATCTTCTTAAAAACTATAAAGGATGATTTTAAAGGCCCAAACTACATTTTTTCACCAAAATAACTCATAAGTCGTGGCTTATAGCTATGAGTTTTGGTTGTTGGCCCGTTTAAGATAAACATAGGTCCAAACAGACTCAAACCTAGACCGACAGCTTTTCCATCAGCTTTTATCACACTCATACCGTTTCACGTATTCCAACTCTAGTTGTCCCGTATCTTCGACAAACTACGAAGGCGGACTTTGAGAGCCCAAACTACGTTTTCTCACCAAAATAACTCATAAGTCATGGCTTATAGCTATGAGTTTTGGTCGTTGGCCCGTTTTCGATAGAACTAGGTCCAAACAGACTCAAACCTAGCCTTATAGTTTTTTCATCAGCTTTTATCACATTCATATCGTTTCACGTATTCCAACTCCAGTTAGCCCGTATCTTCTTGACAAACTATGAATACTAATTTTGAGATCCCAAACAACCTCGTTTTCACTAAAATAACTCGTAAGTCACGGCTTAGAGCGATGAGGTTTTGTCGTTGGCCCGTTTTGCATCGAACTAGGTCCAAACTCGCTCCAACCTAGCCCTAAAGTGTTTCGTCGCTTTTATCGCTCTCATACCGTTTCACGTATTCCAAGTCTAGTTGGCCCATAGCTTCTTAAAAACTATGAAAGATGATTTTGAGGGCCCAAACTACATTTTTTCACCAAAATAACTCATAAGTCGTGGCTTATAGCTATGAGTTTGGGTTGTTGACCCGTTTAAGATAGACCTCGGTCCAAACAGACTCAAACCTAACCCGACAGCTTTTCCATCAGCTTTTATCACACTCATACTCGTTTCACATATTCCAACTCTAGTTGGCTCGTATCTTCTTGACAAACTATGAAGGAAGATTTTGAGAGACCAAACTACGTTTTTTCACCAAAATAACTCATAAGTCATGGCTTATAGCTATGAGTTTTGGTCGTTAGCCCGTTTTCGATAGAACTAGGTCCAAACAACTCAAACCTAGCCTTAGAGTTTTTTCATCGGCTTTTATCACACTCATATCGTTTCACGTATTCCAACTCCAGCTTAGCCCGTATATTCTTGATAAACTATGAAGACCGATTTTTAGAGCCCAAACTACCTTTTTTCACCAAAATAACTCGTAAGTCGAGCTTAGAGCGATGAGCTTTTTTCGTTGGCCCGTTCCCCATCGAACTAGGTCGAAACCGCTCCAACCTAGCCCTACAGGTGTTTCGTCGCTTTTATCGCTCTAATACCGTTTCACGTATTCCAAGTCCAAGCTTGGCCCATATCTTCTTAAAAACTATGAAGGCCGATTTTGAGGGCACAAACTACATTTTTTCACCAAAATAACTCATAAGTCGTGGCTTATAGCTAAGAGTTTTGGTTGTTGGCCCGTTTCGTATAAACCTAGGTCCAAACAAGCTTCAAACCTAGCCCGATAGTTTTTCCATCCGTTTTTATCACACTCATGTCGTTTTACGTATTCCAACTCTAGTTGGCCCGTATCTTCTAGAGAAACTATGAAGGCAGCATTTTGAGAGCCTAAACTACGTTTTTTTCACCAAAATCACTCATAAGTCATGGATTATAGCTATGACTTTTGGTTGTTGGCCCGTTTTAGATAGACCTAGGTCCAAACAGACTCAAACCTAGCTCGATAGTTTTTCCATCGCTTTTATCACACTCATCCCGTTTCAAGTATTCCAACTCTAGCTTGGCTCCGTATCTTCGTGACAAACTATGAAGGCGGATTTTGAGAGCCCAAACTACGTTTTTTCACCAAAATAACTAATAAGTCGTGGCTTATAGCTATGAGTTTTGGTCGTTGGCCCGTTTTCGGTGGAACTAGGTCCAAACAACTCAAACCTAGCCTTACAGCTTTTTCATCGGCTTTTATCACACTCATATCGTTTCACGTATTCCAACTCCAGCTTAGCCCATATATTCTTCACAAACTATGAAGACCGATTTTGAGAGCCCAAACTACTTTTTTTCACCAAAATAACTCGTAAGTCACGGCTTAGAGCGATGAGCTTTTGTCGTTGTCCCGTTTCGCATCGAACTACGTCCAAACCGCTCCAACCTAGCCCTACAGGTGTTTCGTCGGCTTTTATCGCTCTTATACCGTTTCACGTATTCCAAGTCCAGCTTGGCCCATATCTTCTTAAAAAACTATCAAGGCCGATTTTGAGGGCCCAAACTACATTTTTTGACCAAAATAACTCATAAGTCGTGGCTTATAGCTAAGAGTTTTGGTTGTTGGCCCGTTTAAGATAGGCCTAGGTCCAAACAACTCAAACCTAGCCCGACAGCTTTTCCATCAATTTTTATCACACTCATGCCGTTTCACGTATTCCAACTCTAATTGTCCCGTATCTTCGACAAACTATGAAGGCAGCATTTTGAGAGCCAAAACTACGTTTTTTCACCAAAATAACTCGTAAGTCACGGCTAGAGCGATGAGCTTTTATCGTTGGCCCGTTTCGCATCGAACTAGGTCCAAACCGCTCCAACTTAACCCTTCGAGTGTTTCATCGCTTTTATCGCTTTCATACCGTTTCACGTATTGTAAGTCCAGCTTGGCCCATATCTTCTTAAAAACTATGAAGGCCGATTTTAAGGGCCTAAACTACATTTTTTCACTAAAATAACTCATAAGTCGTGGCTTATAGCTATGAGTTTTGGTTGTTGGCCCGTTTAAGATAGACATAGGTCCAAACAAACTCAAACCTAGCTCGACAGCTTTTTCCATCAATTTTTATCACACTCATACCGTTTCACGTATTCCAACTCTAGCTTGTCCCGTATCTTCTTGACAAACTATGAAGGCGGACTTTGAGAGCCCAAACTACGTTTTCTCACCAAAATAACTCATAAGTCATGGCTTATAGCTCGAGTTTTGGTCGTTGGCCCGTTTTCGGTAGAACTAGGTCCGAACGAGTCAAACCTAGCCTTACAGCTTTTTCATAAGTTTTTATCACACTCATATCGTTTCACGTATCCAACTCCATTTAGCCCGTATGTTCTTGAAAAACTATAAAGACTAATTTTGAGAACACAAACAACCTTTTTTCACCAAAATAACTCGTAAGTCAAGGCTTAGAGCGATGAGCTTTTGTCGTTGGCCCGTTTCGCATCGAACTAGGTCCAAACTCGCTCCAACGTAGCCCTACGAGTTTCGTCGGCTTTTATCGCTCTCATATCGTTTCACGTATTCCAAGTCCAAGCTTGGCCCATATCTTCTTAAAAAACTATGAAGGCCGATTTCGAGGGCCCAAACTGTCTTTTTTCACCAAAATAACTCATAAGTCGTGGCTTATAGTTATGAGTTTTGGTTGGTGGCCCGTTTCGAATAGACCTAGGTCCAAATAGCTCAAATCTAGCCCGACAGCTTTTCCATCAGCTTTTATCACACTCACACCGTTTCACGTATTCCAACTCTAGTTGTCCCGTATCTTCGACAAACTATGAAGGCGGATTTTGAGAGCCCAAACGACGTTTTTTCACCAAAATAACTCATAAGTCATGGCTTATAGTTATGAGTTTTGGTCGTTGGCCCGTTTTCGATAGAACTAGGTCCAAAAAACTCAAACCTAGCCTTACAGCTTTTTCATCAGCTTTTATCACACTCATATCGTTTCACGTATTCCAACTCCAGCTTAGCTCGTATCTTCGACAAACTATGAAGGCGCATTTTGAGAGCCTAAACTACGTTTTTTCACCAAAATAACTTATAATTCATGGCTTATAGCTATGAGTTTTGGTCGTTGGCCCGTTTCGCATCGAACTAGGTCCAAACTCGCTCCAACGTAGCCCTACGGAGTTTCGTCCGTTTTTATCGCTCTCATACCGTTTCACGTATTCCAAGTCCAATTGGCCCATATCTTCTTAAAAAACTATGAAGGCCGATTTTAAAGGCCCAAACTACATGTTTTCACCAAAATAACTCATAAGTCGTGGCTTATAGCTATGAGTTTTGGTTGTTGGCCCGTTTAAGATAGACATAGGTCCAAACAGATCTCAAACCTAGCCTCGACAGCTTTTTCCATCGGCTTTTATCACACTCATACCGTTTCACGTATTCCAACTCTAGCTTGTCCCGTATCTTCTTGACAAACTATGAAGGCGGACTTTGAGAGCCCAAACTACATTTTCTCACCAAAATAACTCATAAGTCATGGCTTATAGCTATGAGTTTTGGTCGTTGGCCCGTTTTCGTAGAACTAGGTCCAAACTACTCTAACCTAGCCCTAAAGTGTTTCGTCAGCTTTTTCTCGCTCTTATACTCGTTTCACGTATTCCAAGTCCAGCTTGGCCCATATCTTCTTAAAAAACTATGAAAGATGATTTTGAGGGCCCAAACTACATTTTTTCACCAAAATAACTCATAAGTCGTAGCTTATAGCTATGAGTTTTGGTTGTTGGCCCGTTTCGTATAGACCTAGGTCCAAACAAACTCAAACCTAGCCCGAAAGTTTTTCCATAAGTTTTTATCACACTCATACCGTTTCACGTATTCCAACTCTAGTTGACTCGTATCTTCTTGACAAACTATGAAGGCGGATTTTGAGAGACCAAACTACGTTTTTTCACCAAAATAACTCATAAGGCATGGCTTATAGCTAAGAGTTTTGGTCGTTAGCCCGTTTTCGGTAGAACTAGGTCCAAACAACTCAAACCTAGCCTTAGAGTTTTTTCATCGCTTTTATCACACTCATATCGTTTTACGTATTCCAACTCCGAGTTAGCCCGTATATTCTTGATAAACTATGAAGACCGATTTTGAGAGCCCAAACTACCTTTTTTCACCAAAATAACTCGTAAGTCGAGCTTGAAGCGATGAGCTTTTTTCGTTGGCCCGTTCCCCATCGAACTAGGTCGAAACCGCTCCAACATAACCCTCCAGGTGTTTCGTCGCTTTTATCACTCTCATACCGTTTCACGCATTCCAAGTCCAAGCTTGGCCCATATCTTCTTAAAAAACTATCAAGGATGATTTTGAGGGCCCAAGCTACATTTTTTCACCAAAATAACTCATAAGTCGTGGTTTATAGCTATGAGTTTTGGTTGTTGGCCCGTTTCGTATAGACCTAGGTCCTAACAGACTCAAACCTAGCCCGATAGTTTTTCCATCGCTTTTATCACACTCATACCGTTTCACGTATTCCAACTCTAGTTGGCCCGTATCTTCTGGCAAACTATGAAGGCCGATTTTGAGAGCCAAAACTACCATTCTTCACCAAAATAACTCATAAGTCATGGCTTATAGCGATAACCTTTTTTCGTTGGCCTCGTTTCGCATTGAACTAGGTCTAAACAACTCAAACCTAGCCTTACAGCTTTTTTCATCAGCTTTTATCACACTCATATCGTTTCACGTATTCCAACTCCAAGTTAGCCCGTATATTCTTCACAAACTATGAAGATTGATTTTGAGAGCCCAAACTACCTTTTTTCACCAAAATAACTCGTAAGTCACGGCTTAGAGCAATGAGCTTTTGTTGTTGGCCCGTTTCGCATCGAACTTGGTCCAAACTCGCTCCAACCTATCCCGAGAGTGTTTCGTCGCTTTTATCGCTCTAATACCGTTTCACGTATTCCAAGTCCAGCTTGGCCCATATCTTCTTAAAAACTATGAAGGCCGATTTCGAGGGCCCAAACTACATTTTTTCACCAAAATAACTCATAAGTCGTGGCTTATAGCTCGTAGTTTTGGTTGTTGGCTCGTTTAAGATAGGCCTAGGTCCAAACAACTCAAACCTAGCTCGACAATTTTTCCATCAGCTTTTATCACACTCATACCGTTTCACGTATTCCAACTCCATTTAGCTCGTATCTTCGACAAACTATAAAGACTAATTTTGAGAGCCCAAACTACCTTTTTTCACCAAAATAACTCGTAAGTCACGGCTTAGAGCGATGAGCTTTTATCGTTGGCCCGTTTCGCATCGAACTAGGTCCAAACTCGCTCCAACTTAACCCCACAATGTTTCATCGCTTTTATCGCTTTCATACCGTTTCACGTATTGTAAGTCCAATTGGCCCATATCTTCTTAAAAACTATGAAGGTCGATTTTAAGGGCCTAAACTACATTTTTTCACCAAAATAACTCATAACTCGTGGCTTATAGCTATGAGTTTTGGTTGTTGGCCCGTTTAAGATGGACCTAGGTCTAAACGTACTCAAAACTAGCCCGACAGCTTTTTCATCAGCTTTTATCACACTCATATCGTTTCACGTATCGAACTCTAGTTAGCCCGTATCTTCTCGACAAACTCTGAAGACCGATTTCGAGAACCCAAACAACCTTTTTTCACGAAAATAACTCGTTAGTCAAGGCTTAGAGCGATGAGCTTTTGTCGTTGGCCCGTTTCGCATCGAACAAGGTCCAAACTCGCTCCAACCTAGCCCCACGGTGTTTCGTCGGCTTTTATCGCTCTCATACCGTTTCATGTATTCCAAGTCCAGTTGGCCCATATCTTCTTAAAAAACTATGAAGGCTGATTTTGAGGGCCCAAACTATATTTTTTCACCAAAATAACTCATAAGTCGTGGCTTATAACTATGAGTTTTGGTTGTTGGCCCGTTTCGGATAGACCTAGGTCCAAACAGACTCAAACCTAGCTCGACAGCTTTTTCATCCGTTTTTATCACACTCATACCATTTCACGTATTCCAACTCTAGCTTGGCCCGTATCTTTTTCACAAACTATGAAGGAAGATTTTGAGAGCCCAAACTATGTTTTTTCACCAAAATAACTCATAAGTCATGGCTTATAGCTGCGAGTTTTGGTCGTTGGCCCGTTTTCGGTAGAACTAGGTCCGAACAGGTCAAACCTAGCCTTACAGCTTTTTCATAAGTTTTTATCACACTCATATCGTTTCACGTATCCAACTCCATTTAGCCCGTATGTTCTTGAAAAACTATAAAGACCGATTTTGAGAACACAAACAACCTTTTTTCACCAAAATAACTCGTAAGTCAAGGCTTAGAGCGATGAGCTTTTGTCGTTGGCCCGTTTCGCATCAAGCTAGGTCCAAACCGCTCCAACCTAGCCCTACGAGTGTTTCGTCGCTTTTATCGCTCTCATATCGTTTCACGTATTCCAAGTCCAGCTTTGCTCATATCTTCTTAAAAAACTATGACGGTTGATTTTGAGGGCCCAAACTATATTTTTTCACCAAAATAACTCATAAGTCGTGGCCTATAGTTATGAGTTTTGGTTGGTGGCCCATTTCGTATAGACCTAGGTCCAAATAGCTCAAATCTAGCCCGACAGCTTTTCCATCGCTTTTATCACACTCATACCGTTTCACGTATTCCAACTCTAGTTGGCCCGTATCTTCTTGACAAACTATGAAGGCGGATTTTGAGAGCCCAAACTACGTTTTTTCACCAAAATAACTCATAAGTCATGGCTTATAGCTATGAGTTTTGGTCGTTGGCCCGTTTTCGGTAGAACTAGGTCCAAACAACTCAAACCTAGCCTTACAGCTTTTTCATCGGCTTTTATCACACTCATATCGTTTCACGTATTCCAACTCAAGTTAGCTCGTATCTTCGACAAACAATGAAGGCGATTTTGAGAGCCCAAACTACGTTTTTCACCAAAATAACTTATAATTCATGGCTTATAGCTATGAGTTTTGGTCGTTGGCCCGTTTCGAATCGAACTAGGTCCAAACTCGCTCCAACGTAGCCCTACGAGTTTCGTCGCTTTTATCGCTCTCATACCGTTTCACGTATTCCAAGTCCAAGTTGGCCCATATCTTCTTAAAAAACTATAAAGGCCGATTTTGAGGGCCCAAACTCGTATTTTTTCACAAAAATAACTCATAAGTCATGGCTTATAGCTATGACTTTTGGTTGTTGGCCCGTTTCGTATAGACCTAGGTCCAAACAGACTCAAACCTAGCTCGACAGCTTTTCCATTAGTTTTTATCACACTCTTACCGTTTCACGTATTCCAACTCTAGTTGGCTCCGTATCTTCTTGACAAACTATGAAGGCAGATTTTGAGAGCCCAAACTACGTTTTTTCACCAAAATAACTCATAAGTCATGGCTTATAACTATGAGTTTTGGTCGTTGGCCCGTTTTCGGTAGAACTAGGTCCAAACAACTCAAACCTAGCCTTACAGCTTTTTCATCGGCTTTTATCACACTCTTATCGTTTCACGTATTCCAACTCCAGTTAGCCCGTATATTCTTCACAAACTATGAAGACCGATTTTGAGAGCCCAAACTACCTTTTTTCACCAAAATAACTCGTAAGTCACGGCTTAGAGCGATGAGCTTTTGTCGTTGGCCCGTTTCGCATCGAACAAGGTCCAAACCGCTCCAACCTAGCCCTACGAGTGTTTCGTCGCTTTTATCGCTCTCATACCGTTTCACGTATTCCAAGTCCAAGTTGGCCCATATCTTCTTAAAAACTATGAAGGCCGATTTTGAGGGCCCAAACTATATTTTTTCACCAAAATAACTCATAAGTCGTGGCTTATAACTATGAGTTTTGGTTGTTGGCCCGTTTCGTATAGACCTAGGTCCAAACAGACTCAAACCTAGCCCGACAGCTTTTTCATCCGTTTTTATCACACTCATACCGTTTCACGTATTCCAACTCTAGTTGGCCCGTATCTTTTTCACAAACTATGAAGGAAGATTTTGAGAGCCCAAACTATGTTTTTTCACCAAAATAACTCATAAGTCATGGCTTATAGCTCGAGTTTTGGTCGTTGGCCCGTTTTCGGTAGAACTAGGTCCGAACAGGTCAAACCTAGCCTTACAGCTTTTTCATAAGTTTTTATCACACTCATATCGTTTCACGTATCCAACTCCATTTAGCCCGTATGTTCTTGAAAAACTATAAAGACCGATTTTGAGAACACAAACAACCTTTTTTCACCAAAATAACTCGTAAGTCAAGGCTTAGAGCGATGAGCTTTTGTCGTTGGCCCGTTTCGCATCGAACTAGGTCCAAACTCGCTCCAACCTAGCCCTACAGGTGTTTCGTCGCTTTTATCGCTCTCATATCGTTTCACGTATTCCAAGTCCAGCTTTGCTCATATCTTCTTAAAAAACTATGACGGTTGATTTTGAGGGCCCAAACTATATTTTTTCACCAAAATAACTCATAAGTCGTGGCCTATAGTTATGAGTTTTGGTTGGTGGCCCGTTTCGTATAGACCTAGGTCCAAATAGCTCAAATCTAGCCTCGATAGTTTTTCCATCGGCTTTTATCACACTCATACCGTTTCACGTATTCCAACTCTAGTTGGCCCGTATCTTCTGACAAACTATGAAGGCGGATTTTGAGAGCCCAAACTACGTTTTTTCACCAAAATAACTCATAAGTCATGGCTTATAGCTATGAGTTTTGGTTGTTGGCCCGTTTTCGGTAGAACTAGGTCCAAACAACTCAAACCTAGCCTTACAGCTTTTTCATCGGCTTTTATCACACTCATATCGTTTCACGTATTCCAACTCAAGTTAGCTCGTATCTTCGACAAACAATGAAGGCGGATTTTGAGAGCCCAAACTACGTTTTTCACCAAAATAACTTATAATTCATGGCTTATAGCTATGAGTTTTGGTCGTTGGCCCGTTTCGAATCGAACTAGGTCCAAACCGCTCCAACGTAGCCCTACAGGTTTCGTCGCTTTTATCGCTCTCATATCGTCTCACGTATTCCAAGTCCAGTTGGCCCATATCTTCTTAAAAAACTATAAAGGCCGATTTTGAGGGCCCAAACTGTATTTTTTCACAAAACTAACTCATAAGTCATGGCTTATAGCTATGACTTTTGGTTGTTGGCCCGTTTCGGATAGACCTAGGTCCAAACAGACTCAAACCTAGCTCGACAGCTTTTCCATTAGTTTTTATCACACTCTTACCGTTTTACGTATTCCAACTCTAGTTGGCTTCGTATCTTCTTGACAAACTATGAAGGCGGATTTTGAGAGCCCAAACTACGTTTTTTCACCAAAATAACTCATAAGTCATGGCTTATAACTATGAGTTTTGGTCGTTGGCCCGTTTTCGGTAGAACTAGGTCCAAACAACTCAAACCTAGCCTTACAGCTTTTTCATCGGCTTTTATCACACTCTTATCGTTTCACGTATTCCAACTCCGAGTTAGCCCGTATATTCTTCACAAACTATGAAGACTAATTTTGAGAGCCCAAACTACCTTTTTTCACCAAAATAACTCGTAAGTCACGGCTTAGAGCGATGAGCTTTTGTCGTTGGCCCGTTTCGCATCGAACTAGGTCCAAACTCGCTCCAACCTAGCCCTACGAGTGTTTCGTCGGCTTTTATCGCTCTTATACCGTTTCACGTATTCCAAGTCCAGTTGGCCCATATCTTCTTAAAAAACTATGAAGGCCGATTTTGAGGGCCCAAACTACATTTTTTTCACCAAAATAACTCATAAGTCGTGGCTTATAGCTAAGAGTTTTGGTTGTTGGCTCGTTTAAGATAGGCCTAGGTCCAAACAACTCAAACCTAGCCCGACAGCTTTTCCATCAGCTTTTATCACACTCATGCCGTTTCACGTATTCCAACTCCATTTAGCCCGAATCTTCTTGACAAACTATAAAGACTAATTTTGAGAGCCCAAACTACCTTTTTTCACCAAAATAACTCGTAAGTCACGGCTTTGAGCGATGAGCTTTTATCATTGGCCTTTTTCGCATCGAACTAGGTCCAAACTCGCTCCAACCTAACCCGACAGGTGTTTCGTCGCTTTTATCGCTTTCATACCGTTTCACGTATTCTAAGTCCAGCTTGGCCCATATCTTCTTAAAAAACTATGAAAGCCGATTTTGAGGGCCCAAACTACATTTTTTCACGAAAATAACTCATAAGTCGTGGCTTATAGCTATGAGTTTTGGTTGTTGGCCCGTTTAAGATAGACCTAGGTCCAAACGACTCAAACCTAGCCTCGACAGCTTTTTTATCGGCTTTTATCACACTCATATCGTTTCACGTATCCAACTCCGGTTAGCCCGTATCTTCTCGACAAACTATGAAGACCGATTTTGAGAGCCCAAACTATCTTGACAAACCGTGAAGACCGATTTTGAGAGCCTAAACTACCTTTTTTCACCAAAATAACTCGTAAGTCACGACTTAGAGCGATGAGCTTTTGTCGTTGGCCCGTTTCGCATCGAACTAGGTCCAAACTCGCTCCAACCTAGCCCTACGGTGTTTCGTCGGCTTTTATCGCTCTTATACCGTTTCACGTATTCTAAGTCCAGTTGGCCCATATCTTCTTAAAAAACTATGAAGGCCGATTTTGAGGGCCCAAACTACATTTTTTCACCAAAATAACTCATAAGTCGTGGCTTATAGCTATGAGTTTTGGTTGTTGGCCCGTTTAAGATAGACATAGGTCCAAACAGACTCAAACCTAGCCCGATAGTTTTTCCATCAATTTTTATCACACTCATATCGTTTCGCGTATCCAACTCCAGTTAGCCCGTATTTTCTTGACAAACTCGAAGACCGATTTTGAGAACCCAAACAACCTTTTTTCACCAAAATAACTCGTAAGTCAAGGCTTAGAGCGATGAGCTTTTGTCGTTGGCCCGTTTCGCATCGAACTAGGTCCAAACCGCTCCAACCTAGCCCTACAGGTGTTTCGTCGCTTTTATCGCTCTCATACCGTTTCACGTATTCCAAGTCCAGCTTGGCCCATATCTTCTTAAAAAACTATGAATGCCGATTTTGAGGGCCCAAACTATATTTTTTCACCAACATAACTCATAACTCGTGGCTTATAACTATGAGTTTTGGTTGTTGGAACGTTTCGAATAGACCTAGGTCTAAACGACTCAAACTTAGCCCGACAGTTTTTCCATCTGTTTTTCCCACACTCATACCGTTTACGTATTCCAACTCTAGTTGGCCCGTATCTTTTTGACAAACTATGAAGGCGATTTTGAGAGCCCAAACTATGTTTTTTCACCAAAATAACTCATAAGTCATGGCTTATAGATATGAGTTTTGGTCGTTGGCCCGTTTTCGGTAGAACTAGGTCCAAACGGACTCAAACCTAGCCTTACAGCTTTGTCATCGCTTTTATCACACTCATATCGTTTTACGTATTCCAACTCCGAGTAGCTCGTATCTTCGACAAACTATAAAGACCGATTTTGAGAGCCCAAACTATCTTGACAAACTATGAAGACCGATTTTGAGAGCCCAAACTACCTTTTTTCACCAAAATAACTCGTAAGTCACGGCTTAGAGCGATGAGCTTTTATCATTGGCCCGTTTCGCATCGAACTAGGTCCAAACCGCTCCAACCTAACCCGACGAGTGTTTCGTCGGCTTTTATCGCTTTCATACTCGTTTCACGTATTCTAAGTCCAATTGGCTCATATCTTCTTAAAAAACTATGAAGGTCGATTTTGAGGGCCCAAACTACATTTTTTCACCAAAATAACTCATAAGTCGTGGCTTATAGCTATGAGTTTTGGTTGTTGGCCCGTTTAAGATAGACCTAGGTCCAAACAGACTCAAACCTAGCTCGACAGCTTTTTCATCGGCTTTTATCAAACTCATATCATTTCACGTATCCAACTCCAGTTAGCCCTATCTTATCGACAAACTACGAAGACCGATTTTGAGAACCCAAACAACCTTTTTTCACCAAAATAACTCGTAAGTCAAGGCTTAGAGCGATGAGCTTTTGTCGTTGGCCCGTTTCGCATCGAACTAGGTCCAAACTCGCTCCAACCTAGCCCTACGAGTGTTTCGTCGGCTTTTATCGCTCTCATACCGTTTCACGTATTCCAAGTCCAGTTGGCCCATATCTTCTTAAAAAACTATGAATGCCGATTTTGAGGGCCCAAACTATATTTTTTCACCAACATAACTCATAACTCGTGGCTTATAACTATGAGTTTTGGTTGTTGGAACGTTTCGAATAGACCTAGGTCTAAACGACTCAAACTTAGCCCGACAGCTTTTCCATCTGTTTTTCCCACACTCATACCGTTTACGTATTCCAACTCTAGTTGGCCCGTATCTTTTTGACAAACTATGAAGGCGATTTTGAGAGCCCAAACTATGTTTTTTCACCAAAATAACTCATAAGTCATGGCTTATAGATATGAGTTTTGGTCGTTGGCCCGTTTTCGGTAGAACTAGGTCCAAACAGACTCAAACCTAGCCTTACAGCTTTTTCATCGGCTTTTATCACACTCATATCGTTTTACGTATTCCAACTCCGAGTAGCTCGTATCTTCTTGACAAACTATAAAGACCGATTTTGAGAGCCCAAACTATCTTGACAAACTATGAAGACCGATTTTGAGAGCCCAAACTACCTTTTTTCACCAAAATAACTCGTAAGTCACGGCTTAGAGCGATGAGCTTTTATCATTGGCCCGTTTCGCATCGAACTAGGTCCAAACCGCTCCAACCTAACCCGACAGGTGTTTCGTCGGCTTTTATCGCTTTCATACTCGTTTCACGTATTCTAAGTCCAATTGGCTCATATCTTCTTAAAAAACTATGAAGGCCGATTTTGAGGGCCCAAACTACATTTTTTCACCAAAATAACTCATAAGTCGTGGCTTATAGCTATGAGTTTTGGTTGTTGGCCCGTTTAAGATAGACCTAGGTCCAAACGAGCTCAAACCTAGCTCGACAGCTTTTTCATCAGCTTTTATCAAACTCATATCATTTCACGTATCCAACTCCAAGTTAGCCCTATCTTCGACAAACTCGAAGACCGATTTTGAGAACCCAAACAACCTTTTTTCACCAAAATAACTCGTAAGTCAAGGCTTAGAGCGATGAGCTTTTGTCGTTGGCCCGTTTCGCATCGAACTAGGTCCAAACCGCTCCAACCTAGCCCTACGAGTGTTTCGTCGGCTTTTATCGCTCTCATACCGTTTCACGTATTCCAAGTCCAAGTTGGCCCATATCTTCTTAAAAAACTATGAATGCCGATTTTGAGGGCCCAAACTATATTTTTTCACCAACATAACTCATAACTCGTGGCTTATAACTATGAGTTTTGGTTGTTGGAACGTTTCGGATAGACCTAGGTCTAAACGAGCTCAAACTTAGCCCGACAGCTTTTCCATCCGTTTTTCCCACACTCATACCGTTTACGTATTCCAACTCTAGTTGGCCCGTATCTTTTTGACAAACTATGAAGGCGATTTTGAGAGCCCAAACTATGTTTTTTCACCAAAATAACTCATAAGTCATGGCTTATAGATATGAGTTTTGGTCGTTGGCCCGTTTTCGGTAGAACTAGGTCCAAACGGACTCAAACCTAGCCTTACGGCTTTTTCATCAGCTTTTATCACACTCATATCGTTTTACGTATTCCAACTCCGAGTAGCTTCGTATCTTCTGACAAACTATAAAGACCGATTTTGAGAGCCCAAACTATCTTGACAAACTATGAAGACCGATTTTGAGAGCCCAAACTACTTTTTTTCACCAAAATAACTCGTAAGTCACGGCTTAGAGCGATGAGCTTTTATCATTGGCTCGTTTCGCATCGAACTAGGTCCAAACCGCTCCAACCTAACCCGACGAGTGTTTCGTCGGCTTTTATCGCTTTCATACTCGTTTCACGTATTCTAAGTCCAATTGGCTCATATCTTCTTAAAAAACTATGAAGGTCGATTTTGAGGGCCCAAACTACATTTTTTCACCAAAATAACTCATAAGTCGTGGCTTATAGCTATGAGTTTTGGTTGTTGGCCCGTTTAAGATAGACCTAGGTCCAAACAGACTCAAACCTAGCTCGACAGCTTTTTCATCGGCTTTTATCAAACTCATATCATTTCACGTATCCAACTCCGGTTAGCCCTATCTTCGACAAACTCGAAGACCGATTTTGAGAACCCAAACAACCTTTTTTCACCAAAATAACTCGTAAGTCAAGGCTTAGAGCGATGAGCTTTTGTCGTTGGCCCGTTTCGCATCGAACTAGGTCCAAACCGCTCCAACCTAGCCCTACGAGTGTTTCGTCGGCTTTTATCGCTCTCATACCGTTTCACGTATTCCAAGTCCAGTTGGCCCATATCTTCTTAAAAAACTATGAATGCCGATTTTGAGGGCCCAAACTATATTTTTTCACCAACATAACTCATAACTCGTGGCTTATAACTATGAGTTTTGGTTGTTGGAACGTTTCGGATAGACCTAGGTCTAAACGACTCAAACTTAGCTCGACAGTTTTTCCATCCGTTTTTCCCACACTCATACCGTTTACGTATTCCAACTCTAGTTGGCCCGTATCTTTTTGACAAACTATGAAGGCGGATTTTGAGAGCCCAAACTATGTTTTTTCACCAAAATAACTCATAAGTCATGGCTTATAGATATGAGTTTTGGTCGTTGGCCCGTTTTCGGTAGAACTAGGTCCAAACGGACTCAAACCTAGCCTTACGGCTTTTTCATCGGCTTTTATCACACTCATATCGTTTTACGTATTCCAACTCCGAGTAGCCTCGTATCTTCGACAAACTATAAAGACCGATTTTGAGAGCCCAAACTATCTTGACAAACTATGAAGACCGATTTTGAGAGCCCAAACTACCTTTTTTCACCAAAATAACTCGTAAGTCACGGCTTAGAGCGATGAGCTTTTATCATTGGCCCGTTTCGCATCGAACTAGGTCCAAACCGCTCCAACCTAACCCGACGAGTGTTTCGTCGGCTTTTATCGCTTTCATACTCGTTTCACGTATTCTAAGTCCAATTGGCTCATATCTTCTTAAAAAACTATGAAGGCCGATTTTGAGGGCCCAAACTACATTTTTTCACCAAAATAACTCATAAGTCGTGGCTTATAGCTATGAGTTTTGGTTGTTGGCCCGTTTAAGATAGACCTAGGTCCAAACAGACTCAAACCTAGCCTCGACAGCTTTTTCATCGGCTTTTATCAAACTCATATCATTTCACGTATCCAACTCCGAGTTAGCCCTATCTTCGACAAACTCGAAGACCGATTTTGAGAACCCAAACAACCTTTTTTCACCAAAATAACTCGTAAGTCAAGGCTTAGAGCGATGAGCTTTTGTCGTTGGCCCTTTTCGCATCGAACTAGGTCCAAACCGCTCCAACCTAGCCCTACGAGTGTTTCATCGGCTTTTATCGCTCTCATACCGTTTCACTTATTGAAAGTCCAGCTTGGCCATATATTCTTAAAAAACTATGAATGCCGATTTTGAGGGCCTAAACTATATTTTTTCACAAAAATAACTCATAAGTCATGGCTTATAGCTATGAGTTTTGGTCGTTGGCCCGTTTTCGGTAGAACTAGGTCCAAACAACTCAAACCTAGCCTTACGGCTTTTTCATCAGCTTTTTATCACACTCATATCGTTTCACGTATCCAACTCCAGTTAGCTCGTATCTTCGATAAACTAGGAAGATCGATTTTGAGAACCCAAACAACCTTTTTTCACCAAAATAACTCGTAAGTCAAGGCTTAGAGCCATGAGCTTTTGTCGTTGGCTCGTTTCGCATCTAACTAGGTCCAAACCGCTCCAACCTAGCCCTACGGTGTTTCGTCGCTTTTATCGCTCTCATATCGTTTCACGTATTCCAAGTCCAGCTTTGCCCATATCTTCTTAAAAAACTATGACGGCCGATTTTGAGGGCCCAAACTATATTTTTTCACCAAAATAACTTATAACTCGTGGCTTATAGCTATGAGTTTTGGTTGTTGGCCCGTTTCGTATAGACCTAGGTCCAAACAGACTCAAACCTAGCCCGACAGCTTTTCCATCGGCTTTTATCACACTCATACCGTTTCACGTATTCCAATTCTAGTTGGCCCGTATCTTCCCGACAAACTATGAAGGCGGATTTTGAGAGCCCAAACTACGTTTTTTTCACGAAAATAACTCATAAGTCATGGCTTATAGCGATGACATTTGGTCGTTGGCCCGTTTCGGATAGAACTAGGTCCAAACGAACTTCAAAACTAGCTCGATAGATTTTCCATCAATTTTTATCATACTCATACCGTTTCACGTATTCCAACTCTAGTTGGCCCGTATCTTCGACAAACTATGAAGGTTGATTTTGAGTGCCCAAACTACTTTTTTTCACCAAAATAACTCATAAGTGATGGCTTATAGCTATGAGTTTTGGTCGTTGGCCCGTTTTTGGTAGAACTAGGTCCAAACGAGCTCAAACCTAGCCTTACAGCTTTTTCATCGGCTTTTATCACACTCATATCGTTTCACGTATTACAACTCCGAGTTAGCTAGTATCTTCTTGACAAACTATGAAGACCGATTTTGAGCGCCCAAACTACCTTTTTTCACAAAAATAACTCGTAAGTCACGGCTTAGAGCGATGAGCTTTTGTCGTTGGCCCGTTTCGCATAGAACTAGGTCCAAACTCGCTCCAACCTAACCCGACGAGTGTTTCATCGCTTTTATCGCTCTCATACCATTTCACGTATTCTAAGTCCAATTGGCCCATATCTTCCTAAAAAACTATGAAGGCCGATTTTGAGGGCCCAAACTATATTTTTTCACCGGATAACTCATAAGTCGTGGCTTATAGCTATGAGTTTTCGTTGTTGGCCCGTTTCGTATAGACCTAGGTCCAAACAGACTCAAACCTAGCCTAACAGCTTTTTCATCGGCTTTTATCACACTCATACCGTTTCACGTATTCCAACTCTAGTTGCCCCATATCTTCTTGACAAACTATAAATGAAGATTTTGAGAGCCCAAACTACGTTTTTTCACCAAAATAACTCATAAGTCATGGCTTATAGCTATGAGTTTTGGTCGTTGGCCCATTTTCGATAGAACTAAGTCCAAACAACTTAAACCTAGCCTTACAGCTTTTTCATCGGCTTTTATCACACTCATATCGTTTCACGTATCCAACTCCAGCTTAGCCCTATCTTCTTGATAAATTATGAAGACCGATTTTGAGAACCCAAACAACCTTTTTTCATGAAAATAACTCGTAAGTCAAGGCTTAGAGCGATGAGCTTTTGTCGTTGGCTCGTTTCGCATCGAACTAGGTCTAAACTCGCTCCAACCTAGCCCTACGAGTGTTTCGTTAGTTTTTATCGCTCTCATACCGTTTCACGTATTCCAAGTCCAGCTTGGCCCATATCTTCTTAAAAAACTATGAAGGCCGATTTTGAGGGCCCAAACTATATTTTTTCACCAAAATAACTCATAAGTCGTTGCTTATAGCTATGAGTTTTGGTTGTTGGCCCGTTTCGGATAGACCTAGGTCAAAACAGCTCAAACCTAGCTCGATAGTTTTTCCATTAGTTTTTATGACACTCATACCGTTTCACGTATTCCAACTCTAGTTGGCCCGTATCTTCTTGACAAACTATAAAGGAAGATTTTGAGAGCCCAAACTATGTTTTTTCACCAAAATAACTCATAAGTCATGGCTTATAGTTATGAGTTTTGGTCGTTGGCTCGTTTTCGGTAGAACTAGGTCCAAACAGTCTCAAACCTAGCCCGACAGCTTTTCCATCAGCTTTTATCACACTCATACCGTTTCACATATTCTAACTCTAGTTGGCTCCGTATCTTCGAGAAACTATGAAGGAAGATTTTGAGAGCCAAAACTACGTTTTTTCACCAAAATAACTCATAAGTGATGGCTTATAGCTATGAGTTTTGGTCGTTGGCCCATTTTCGGTAGAACTAGGTCCAAACAATTCAAACCTAGCCTTACAGCTTTTTCATCGGCTTTTATCACACTCATATCGTTTCACGTATTCCAACTCCAGTTAGCCGGTATCTTCCGGACAAACTATGAAGACCGATTTTGAGATCTCAAACAACCTTTTTTCACAAAAATAACTCGTAAGTCATGGCTTACGGCGATGAGGTTTTGTCGTTGGCCCGTTTCGCATCGAACTAGGTCCAAACTCGCTCCAACCTAACCCGACAGGTGTTTTGTCGGCTTTTATCGCTCTCATACCGTTTCATGTATTCTAAGTCCAATTGGCTCGTATCTTCTTAAAAAACTATGAAGACCGATTTTGAGAGCCCAAACTACGTTTTTTCACCAAAATAACTCATAAGTCATCGCTTATAGCTATCAGCTTTGGTTGTTGGCCCGTTTCGGATAGACCTAGGTCCAAACAGACTCAAACCTAGCCCGACAGCTTTTCCATCGGCTTTTATCACACTCATACCGTTTCACGTATTCTAACTCTAGTTGGCCCGTATCTTCTTGACAAATTATGAAGGTAGATGTTGAGAGCCCAAACTACGTTTTTTTCCAAAAAAACTCATAAGTCATGGCTTATAGTTATGAGTTTTGGTCGTTGGCCCGTTTTCGGTAGAACTAGGTCCAAACAGACTCAAACCTAGCCTTACAGCTTTTTCATCGGCTTTTATCACACTCATATCGTTTCACGTATCCAACTCCAATTAGCCCGTATCTTCTTAACAAACTATGAAGACCGATTTTGAGAACCCATACAACATTTTTTCACCCAAATAACTCGTAAGTCAAGGCTTAGAGCGATGAGCTTTTGTCGTTGGCCCGTTTTGCATCGAACTAGGTCCAAACCGCTCCAACCTAGCCCTACGAGTGTTTCGTCGGCTTTTATCGCTCTCATATCATTTCACGTATTCCAAGTCCAGTTGGCCTATATCTTCTTAAAAAACTATGAAGGCTGATTTTGAGAGCCCAAACTATGTTTTTTCACCAAAATAACTCACAAGTCATGGCTTATAGCTATGAGTTTTGGATGTTGGCCCGTTTCGGATAGAACTAGGTCCAAATAGCTCAAACCTAGCTCGATAGTTTTTCCATCGGCTTTTATCACACCGATACCGTTTCACGTATTCCAACTCTAGTTGGCCCGTATTTTCTTGACAAACTATGAAGGCAAATTTTAAGAGCCAAAACAACCTTTTTTCACCAAAATAACTCATAAGTCATGGCTTATAGCGATGCGTTTTTGTCGGTGGCCCGTTTCGCATGGAACTAGGTCCAAACGACTTCAAAGCTAGCCCGATAGTTTTTTGTCGGCTTTTATCCCTCTCATACCGTTTCAAGTATTCCAAGTCCAAGTTGGCCCGTATCTTCTCAAAAAACTATGAAGGCTGATTTTGAGGGCCCAAACTACATTTTTTCACCAAAATAACTCATAAGTCATGGCTTATAGCTATGAGTTTTGGTTGTTGGCCCGTTTCGGATAGAACTAGGTCCAAACGACTCAAACATAGCCCGACAGCTTTTCCATCGACTTTTATCACACTCATACCGTTTCACGTATTCCAACTCTAGTTGGCTTCGTATCTTCGACAAACTATGAAGGCGGATTTTGAGAGACCAAACTACGTTTTTTCACCAAAATAACTCATAAGTCATGGCTTATAGCGATGCTTTTTTGTCGGTGGCCCGTTTCACATCGAATCGGTCCAAACGACTCAAAGCTAGCCCGACGATTTTTCGTCGCTTTTATCCCTCTCATACCGTTTCAAGTATTCCAAGTCCAGTTGGCCCGTATCTTCTCAAAAAACTATGAAGGCCGATTTTGAGAGCCCAAACTACATTTTGTCACCAAAATAACTCATAAGTCATGGCTTATAGCTATGAGTTTTTGTCGTTGGCTCGTTTCGGGTAGAACTACGTCCAAACATCTCAAACCTAGGCTAACAGCTTTTTCGTCGGCTTTTATCACGGTCATACCGTTTCACGTATTCCAACACCAATTGGCTTCGTATCTTCTTGACAAACTATGAAGGCTAATTTTGAGAGCCAAAACTATCTTTTTTCACCAAAATAACTCATAAGACATGGCTTATAGCGATGAGCTTTTTTCGTTGGCCCGTTTCGCATCGAACTAGACAGACTCAAACCTAGCCAAACAGCTTTTTGTTAGTGTTTATCGCTCTCATACCGTTTCACGTATTCTAAGTCTAGTTGACCCGTATCTTCTTAAAAAACTATGAAGACCGATTTTGATGGCCTAAACTACATATTTTCACCAACATAACTCATAAGTCATAGCTTATAGATATGAGTTTTGGTTGTTGGCTCGTTTCAAGTAGAATTAGGTACAAACAGACTCAAACCTAGCTCGACAGCTTTTCCGTCGCTTTTATCACACTCATACCGTTTCAAGTATTTCAACTCCAATTAGCCCGTATCTTCTTGGCAAACTATGAAGACCGATTTTGAGAGCCCAAACTATCTTTTTACACCAAAATAACTCATAAGTCATGGCTTATAGCGATGAGCTTTTGTCGTTGGCTCGTTTCGCATTGAACTAGGTCCAAACAGACTTGAACCTAGCCCGAAAGTTTTTCGTCGGCTTTTATTGCTCTCATACTCGTTTCACGTATTCCAAGTCCAGATTGTCCCGTATCTTTTAAAAAAACTATGAAGGCTGATTTTGAGGGCCCAAACTATATTTTTTTCACCAAAATAACTCATAAGTCATGGCTTACAAATATGAGTTTTGGTCGTTGGCCCGTTTCGTGTAGATCTAGGTCCAAACAGTCTCAAACCTAGCTCGACAGCTTTTCCATCAGCTTTTATCACATATACCGTTTCACGTATTCCAACTCTAGTTGGCCCGTATCTTCTTGACAAAATATGAAGGCGGATTTTGAGAGCCCAAACTACTTTTTTTCACCAAAATAAAGTCATAGGTCATGGCTTATATCTATGAGTTTTGGTCGTTGGCCCGTTTCGCATTGAACTATGTCCAAACAGACTCAAACCTATCCCGACAGCTTTTCGTCGGTTTTTATTGGTGAAATACCATTTCACATATTCCAAGTCCAGCTTGGCCCGTATCTTTTTAAAAAACTTTGAAGGTTGATTTTAAGGGCCCAAACAACTTTTTTTCATAAAAATAACTCATAAGTTATGGCTTATAGCTATGAGTTTTGTCGTTGGCCCGTTTCGGATAGAACTAGGTCCAAACAGACTCAAACCTAGCCCGATAGTTTTTCCATTCGTTTTTATCACACTTATGCCGTTTCACGTATTCCGACTCTAGTTGGCTCGTATCTTCGACAAACTATGAAGGCGCATTTTGAGAGCCCAAACTACTTTTTTTCACCAAAATAACTCATAAGTCATCGCTTATATCTATGAGTTTTGGTCATTGGCCCGTTTCGTATTGAACTAGGTCCAAACGGACTCAAATCTAGCCTCGACAGTTTCGCCATCCGTTTTTATCACACTCATACCGTTTCACGTATTCCAACTCTAATTGGCCCGTATCTTCTTGACAAATTACGAAGGTAAATTTTGAGAGCCCAAACTACTTTTTTTCACCAAAATAACTCATAAGTCATGGTTTATAGCTATGAGTTTTGGTCATTGGCCCGTTTCGTATTAAACTAGGTCCAAACATCTCAAACCTAGCTTGACAGTTTCTCCATCATTTTTTATCACACTCATACCGTTTCACGTATTCCAACTCTAGTTGGCCCGTATATTCTTGACAAACTATGAAGGCGCATTTTGAGAGCCTAAACTAGTTTTTTTCACCAAAATAACTCATAAGTCATGGCTTATAGCTATGAGTGTTTGTCGTTGGCCCATTTCGGGTGGAACTACGTCCAAATATCTCAAACCTAGCCCGACAGCTTTTTCGTCGGCTTTTATCATACTCATACCGTTTCACGTATTCCAACACCAATTGGCCCGTATCTTCTTTACAAACTATGAAGGCTGATTTTGAGAGCCAAAACTATCTTTTTTCACCAAAATAACTCATAAGACATGGCTTATAGCGATGAGCTTTTGTCGTCGGCCCGTTTCGCATCGAACTAGGTCCAAACAACTCAAACCTAGCCCAATAATTTTTTGTCGGTGTTTATCGCTCTCATACCGTTTCATGTATTCTAAGTCCAGCTTGACTCGTATCTTCTTAAAAAACTATGAAGACCGATTTTGAGGGCCTAAACTACATATTTTCACCAAAATAACTCATAAGTCATGGCTTATAGCTATGAGTTTTGGTCGTTGGCCCGTTTCAAGTAGAAGTAGGTACAAACATCTCAAACCTAGCTCGACAGCTTTTCCGTCGGCTTTTATCACACTCATACCGTTTCACGTATTCGAACACCAATTGGCCCGTATCTTCTTGACAAACTATGAAGGCTGATTTTGAGAGCCAAAACTATCTTTTTTCACCAAAATAACTCATAAGACATGGCTTATAGCGATGAGCTTTTGTCGTTGGCCCGTTTCGCATCGAACTAGGTCCAAACAACTCAAACCTAGCCCAACAATTTTTTATCGGTGTTTATCGCTCTCATACCGTTTCACGTATTCTAAGTCCAGATTGACCCGTATCTTCGTAAAAAACTATGAAGACCGATTTTGAAGGCCTAAACTACATATTTTCACCAAAATAACTCATAAGTCATGGCTTATAAATATGAGTTTTGGTCGTTGGCCCGTTTCAAGTAGAAGTAGGTACAAACAGACTCAAACTTAGCCTCGACAGCTTTTCCATCGGCTTTTATCACACTCATACCGTTTCACATATTCCAACTCCAATTAGCCCGTATCTTCTTGACAAACTATGAAGACCGATTTTGAGAGCCCAAACTACCTTTCTTCACCAAAATAACTCATAAATCATGGCTTATAGCGATGAGCTTTTGTCGTTGGCCCGTTTCGCAATGAACTAGGTCCAAACAGGCTCAAACTTAGCACGACAGCTTTGCGTCGGCTTTTATTGCTCTTATACTCGTTTCACGTATTCCAAGTCCAGTTGTCCCGTATCTTTTTAAAAAACTATAAAGGCTAATTTTGAGGGCCCAAACTACATTTTTCTTCACCAAAATAACTCATAAGTCATGGCTTACAAATATGAGTTTTGGTCGTTGGCCCGTTTCGGGTAGAACTAGGTCCAAACAACTCAAACCTAGCTTGACAGCTTTTTCATCAGCTTTTATCACACTCATACCATTTCACGTATTCCAACTCTAGTTGTCCCGTATCTTCTTGACAAAATATGAAGGCAGCATTTTGAGAGCCCAAACTACTTTTTTTCACAAAAATAACTCATAAGTCATGGCTTATATCTATGAGTTTTGGTCGTTGGCCCGTTTCGCATTGAACTATGTCCAAACAGACTCAAACCTAGCCCGACGAGTTTTTCGACAGCTTTTATCGCCGAAATACCGTTTCATATATTCCAAGTCCAAGTTGGTCCGTATCTTCTTAAAAAACTATGAAGGCCGATTTTAAGGGGCCGAACTACTTTTTTTCATAAAAATAACTCATAAATCATGGCTTATAGCTATGAGTTTTGGTCCTTAGCCCATTTCGGATAGAACTAGGTCCAAACGAGCTCAAACCTAGCCCGACGGTTTCTCCATCGGCTTTTATCACACTCATATCGTTTCACGTATTCCAACCGTAGTTGGCCCGTATCCTCTTGACAAACTATGAAGGCAGATTTTGAGAGCCCAAACTACTTTTTTCACCAAAATAACTCATAAGTCATGGCTTATAGCCATGAGTTTTTGTCGTTGGCCCGTTTCGGGTAGAACTACGTCCAAACAGACTCAAAACTAGCCCGACGGTTTTTCCGTCGGCTTTTATCACGATCATACCGTTTCACGTATTCCAACAAGCATTTGGCCCGTGTCTTCTTGAAAAACTATGAAGGCTGATTTTCGCAGCCAAAACTATCTTTTTTCAACAAAATAACTCGAAGACATGGCTTATAGCGATGAGCTTTTGTCGTTGGCCCGTTTCGCATCGAACTAGGTCCAAATAGCTCAAAACTAGCCCAATAGTTTTTTGTCGGCTTTTATCGCTCTCATACCATTCCACGTATTCCAACTCTAGTTAGCCCGTATCTTCTGACAAACTATAATGGCGAGATTTTGAGAGCCCAAACTACTTTTTTTCACCAAAATAACTCATAAGTCAAGGCTTATAGCTATGAGTTTTGGTCGTTGGCCCGTTTCGGATTGAACTAGGTCCAAACAGACTCAAACCTAGCCTCGACAGTTTCTCCATCAGCTTTTATCACACTCATACCGTTTCACGTATTCCAACTCTAATTGGCCCGTATCTTCTTGACAAACTATAATGGCAGATTTTGAGAGCCCAAACTACTTTTTTTCACCAAAATAACTCATAAGTCATGGCTTATAGCTATGAGTTTTGGTCGTTGGCCCGTTTCGATTGAACTAGGTCCAAACATCTCAAACCTAGCCCGACATTTTCTCCATCAGCTTTTATCACACTCATACCGTTTCACGTATTCCAACTCTAGTTGGCCCGTATCTTCTTGACAAACTATGAAGACAGATTTTGAGAGCCTAAACTAGTTTTTTTCACCAAAATAACTCATAAGTCATGGCTTATAGCTATGAGTTTTTGTCGTTGGCCCGTTTCGTGTAGAACTACGTCCAAACATCTCAAACCTAGCCCGACAGATTTTCCGTCGCTTTTATCACACTCATACCGTTTCACGTATTCCAACACCAATTGGCCCGTATCTTCTTGACAAACTATGAAGGTTGATTTTGAGAGCCAAAACTATCTTTTTTCACCAAAATAACTCATAAGACATGACTTATAGCGATGAGCTTTTGTCGTTGGCCCGTTTCGCAATGAACTAGGTCCAAACAACTCAAACCTAGCCTAACAATTTTTTGTCGGTGTTTATCGCTCTCATACCGTTTTACGTATTCTAAGTCCAGTTCGCCCGTATCTTCTTAAAAAACTATGAAGACCGATTTTGAGGGCCTAAACTACATATTTTCACCAAAATAACTCATAAGTCATGGCTTATAGATATGAGTTTTGGTCGTTGGCCCGTTTCAAGTACAACAAGGTACAAACAGACTCAAACCTAGCTCGACAGCTTCTCCATCGGCTTTTATCACGGTCATACCGTTTCACGTATTCCAACTCTAGTTGGCCGGTATCTTCTTGACAAACTATGAAGGCGCATTTTGAGAGCCTAAACTAGTTTTTTCACCAAAATAACTCATAAGTCATGGCTTATAGCTATGAGTTTTTGTCGTTGGCCGTTTCGGGTAGAACTACGTCCAAACATCTCAAACCTAGCCCGACAGCTTTTCCGTCGGCTTTTATCACACTCATACCGTTTCACGTATTCCAACACCAATTGGCCCGTATCTTCTTGACAAACTATGAAGGCTGATTTTGAGATCCAAAACTATCTTTTTTCACCAAAATAAGTCATAAGACATGGCTTATAGCGATGAGCTTTTGTCGTTGGCCCGTTTCGCATCGAACTAGGTCCAAACAACTCAAACCTAGCCCAACAATTTTTTGTCGGTGTTTATCGCTCTCATACCGTTTCACGTATTCTAAGTCCAGTTGGCCCGTATCTTCTTGACAAACTATGAAGGCAAATTTTGAGAGCCTAAACTAGTTTTTTTCACCAAAATAACTCATAAGTCATGGCTTATAGCTATGAGTTTTTGTCGTTGGCCCATTTAAGGTAGAACTAGGTCCAATCAGCTCAAACCTAGCCTCGACAGTTTCTCCATCAGCTTTTATCACACTCATACCGTTTCACATATTCCAACTCTAGTTGGGCCGTATCTTCTTGACAAACTATAAAGGCAGCATTTTGAGAGCCTAAACTAGTTTTTTTCACCAAAATAACTCATAAGTCATGGCTTATAACTATGAGTTTTTGTCGTTGGCCCGTTTCGTGTAGAACTATGTCCAAACATCTCAAACCTAGCCCGACAGCTTTTTCGTAATTTTTTGTCACACTCATACCGTTTTACGTATTCCAACACCAATTGGCCCGTATCCTCTTTAGAAACTATGAAGGCTGATTTTGAGAGCTAAAACTATCTTTTTTCAGCAAAATAACTCATAATACATGGCTTATAGCGATGAGCTTTTGTCGTTGGCCCGTTTCGCATCGAACTAGGTCCAAACAACTCAAACCTAGCCCAACAATTTTTTGTCGGTGTTTATCGCTCTCATACCGTTTCACGTATTCTAAGTCCAGATTGACCTTTATCTTCTTAAAAAACTATGAAGACCGATTTTGAGGGCCTAAACTACATATTTTCACCAAAATAACTCATAAGTCATGGCTTATAGATATGAGTTTTGGTCGTTGGCCCGTTTCAAGTAGAAGTAGGTACAAACGGCTCAAACCTAGCTCGACAGCTTTTCCGTCGGCTTTTATCACACTCATACCGTTTCACATATTCCAACTCCAATTAGCCCGTATCTTCTTGACAAACTATGAAGACCGATTTTGATAGCCCAAACTACCTTTCTTCACCAAAATAACTCATAAATCATGGCTTATAGCGATGAGCTTTTGTCGTTGGCCCGTTTCGCAATGAACTAGGTCCAAACAGCCTCAAACCTAGCGCGACAGCTTTGCGTCGGCTTTTATCGCTCTCATATTGTTTCACGTATTCCAAGTCAAGTTGTCCCCTATCTTTTTAAAAAACTATGAAGGCTGATTTTGAGGGCCCAAACTACATTTTTTTTCACCAAAATAACTCATAAGTCATGGCTTACAAATATGAGTTTTGGTCGTTGGCCCGTTTCGGGTAGAACTAGGTCCAAACAAATCAAACCTAGCTTGATAGTTTTTTCATCGGCTTTTATCACACTCATACCATTTCACATATTCCAACTCTAGTTGGCCCGTATCTTCTTGACAAAATATGAAGGCGCATTTTGAGAGCCTAAACTACTTTTTTTCACCAAAATAACTCATAAGTCATGGCTTATATCTATGAGTTTTGGTCGTTGGCTCTGTTTCGTGTAGAACTACGTCCAAACAACTCAAAACTAGCCTCGATAGTTTTTTCGTCGCTTTTATCACACTCATACTCGTTTCACGTATTCCAACACCAATTGGACCGTTTCTTCTTGACAAACTATGAAGGCCGATTTTCGCAGCCAAAACTATCTTTTTTAAAAAAAAATAACGCATAAGATATGGCTTATAGTGATGAGCTTTTGTCGTAGGCCCGTTTCGCATCGAACTAGGTCCAAACGTACTCAAACCTAACCCGATAGTTTCTCCATCAGCTTTTATCACACTCATACCGTTTCACGTATTCTAACTCTAATTGGCACGTATCTTCTAGACAAACTATGAAGGCGAGATTTTGAGAGCCCAAACTATTTTTTTCACCAAAATAACTCATAAGTAATGGCTTCTAGGTATGAGTTTTGGTCGTTGGCCCGTTTCGGATAGAACTAGGTCCAAACAGACTCAAACGTAGCCCGACAGCTTTTCCATCGGCTTTTATCACACTCATACCTTTTCACGTATTCCAACTCTAGTTGGCTCCGTATCTTCTTGACAAACTATGAAGGCAGCATTTTGAGAGCCCAAAATACTTTTTTTCACCAAAATAACTCATAAGTCGTGGCTTATATCTATGTGTTTTGGTCATTTGCCCGTTTCGCATTGAACGATGTCTAAACGAGCTCAAACCTAGCCTCGTCGGCTTGTTGTCGGTTTTATCGCTCAAATACTCGTTTCACATATTCCAAGTCCAGCTTGACCCGTATCTTCTTAAAAACTATGAAGGCTGATTTTAAGGGCCCAAACTACATTTTTCACCAAAATAACTCATAAGTCATGGCTAATAGCTAAGAGTTTTGGTCGTTGGCCCGTTTAGGATAGAACTAGGTCCAAACAGACTCAAACCTAGCCCGACAGCTTTTCCATCAGCTTTTATCACACTCATACTCTTTCACGTATTCAAACTCTAGTTGGCCCGTATCTTCTTGACAAACTATGAAGGCGATTTTGAGAGCCCAAACTACTTTTTTAACCAAAATAACTCATAAGTCATGGCTTATAGCTATGAGTTTTGTTCGTTGGCCCGTTTCGGATTGAACTAGGTCCAAACGAGCTCAAACCTATCCCGACGGTTTCTCCATCGGCTTTTATCACACTCATACCGTTTCACGTATTCCAACTCTAGTTGGCCCGTATCTTTTTGACAAACTATGAAGGAAGATTTTGAGAGCCCAAACTACTTTTTTTCATCAAAATAACTCTTAGGTCATGGCTTATATCAATGAGTTTTAGTCGTTGGCCCGTTTCGCATTGAACTATGTCCAAACGAACTCAAACCTAGCTTGACGAGCTTTTTGTCGGCTTTTATCGCTCAAATACCATTTCATATATTCCAAGTCCGAGTTGGCCCGTATCTTCTTAAAAACTATGAAGGCTGATTTTAAGGGCCCAAACTATATTTTTTTTACCAAAATAACTCATAAGTCATGGCTTATAGCTAAGAGTTTTGGTCGTTGGCCCGTTTAGAATAGAACTAGGTCCAAACGGACTCAAACCTAGCCCGACGGCTTTTCTATCGGCTTTTATCACACTCATACCGTTTCACGTATTCGAACTCTAGTTGGCCCGTATCTTCTTGACAAACTATGAAGGCAGATTTTGGGAGCCCAAACTACTTTTTTTCACTAAAACAACTCATGTGTCATGGCTTATAACTATGAGTTTTGGTGGTTGGCCCGTTTCGCATTGAACTAGGTCCAAACAGAGAAAACCTAGCTCGACAGTTTCTCCATCAGCTTTTATCACACTCATACCGTTTCACGTATTCGAACTCTAGGTTGCCCGTATCTTCTTGACAAACTATGAAGGCACATTTTGAGAGCCCAAACTACTTTTTTTCACTAAAATAACTCATATGTCATGGCTTATAACTATGAGTTTTGGTGGTTGGCCCGTTTCGGATTGAACTAGGTCCAAACAAGCCTATACCGAGCCCGACAGTTTCTCCATCGGCTTTTATCACACTCATACCGTTTCACGTATTCCAACTCTAGTTGGCCCGTATCTTCTTGACAAACTATGAAGGCGCATTTTGAGAGCCCGAACTACTTTTTTTCACTAAAATAACTCATATGTCATGGCTTATAACTATGAGTTTTGGTGGTTGGCCCGTTTCGGATTGAACTAGGTCCAAACAGACTCAAACCTAGCCCGACCGTTTCTCCATCGGCTTTTATCACACTCATACCGTTTCACGTATTCCAACTCTAGTTGGCCCGTATTTTCTTGACAAACTATGAAGGCAGATTTTGAGAGCCCAAACTACTTATTTTCACCAAAATAACTCATAAGTCATGGCTTGTAGTTATGAGTTTTTGTCGTTGGCCCGTTTAAGGTAGAACTACGTCTAAACGACTCAAAACTAGCTTGATAGTTTTTCCGTCGCTTTTATCACACTCATACCGTTTCACGTATTCCAACATCAATTGGCTCGTGTCTTCTTGACAAACTATGAAGGCCGACTTTCGGAGCCAAAACTATCTTTTTTATACAAAATAACTCATAAGACATGGCTTATATCTATGTGCTTTGGTCGTTGGCCCGTTTCGCATTGAACGATGTGCAAACAGACTCAAACCTAGCTCGACAGTTTCTCCATCATTTTTTATCACACTCATACCGTTTCACGTATTCCAACTCTAGTTGGCCCGTATCTTTTGACAAACTATGAAGGCGGATTTTGAGAGCCCCAACTACTTTTTTTCACCAAAATAACTCATATGTCATGGCTTATATCTATGAGTTTTGGTCGTTGGCCCGTTTCGCATTGAACTATGTCCAAACAGACTCAAACCTAGCATGATAGTTTTTTGTCGGTTTTTATCGCTCAAATAACGTTTCACATATTCCAAGTCCAGGTTGGCCGTATCTTCTTAAAAACTATGAAGGTCGATTTTAAGGGCCCAAACTACTTTTTTTCATTAAAATAACTCATAAGTCATGGCTTATAGCTATGAGTTTTGGTCGTTGGCCCGTTTCGGATAGAATTAGGTCCAAACGACTCAAACCTAGCCGGAAAGTTTTTCCATCGGCTTTTATCATACTCATACCGTTTCACGTATTCCAACTCTAGTTGGCCCGTATCTTTTTGACAAACTATGAAGGCGGATTTTGAGAGCCCAAACTACTTTTTTTCACCAAAATAACTCATAAGTCACTCGCTTATATCTATGAGTTTTGGTCGTTGGCCCGCTTCGTATTGAACTAAGTCCAAACGACTCAAACCAAGTCCAGTTGGCCCGTATCTTCCCGACAAACTATGAAGGCATATTTTGAGAGCCCAAACTACTTTTTTCACCAAAATAACTCATAAGTCATGGCTTATAGCTATGAGTTTTGGTCGTTTGCTCGTTTCGCATTGAACTAGGTCCAAACAACTCAAACCTAGCCCGACAGTTTCTCCATCAGCTTTTATCACACTCATACCGTTTCACGTGTTCCAACTCTAGTTGGCCCGTATCTTCTTGACAAACTATGAAGGCGGATTTGGAGAGCCCAAACTACTTTTTTTCACAAAAATAACTCATAAGTCATGGCTTATAACTATGAGTTTTGGTCGTTGGGCCGTTTCGGATAGAACTAGGTCCAAACAGACTCAAAACTAGCTTGACAGCTTTTCCATCGGCTTTTATTATACTCATATCGTTTCACGTATTCCAACTCTAGTTGACTCGTATCTTCTTGACAAACTATGAAGGCAGATTTTGAGAGCCCAAACTACTTTTTTTTCACAAAAATAACTCATAAGTCATGGCTTATAACTATGAGTTTTGGTGGTTGGCACGTTTCGGATTGAAGTAGGTCCAAACAGACTCAAACCTAGCTCGACAATTTCTCCATCGGCTTTTATCACACTCATACCGTTTCACGTATTCCAACTCTAGTTGGCCCGTATCTTCTTGATAAACTATGAAGGTAGATTTTGAGAGCCCAAACTACTTTTTTTCACTAAAATAACTCATATGTGATGGCTTATAACTATGAGTTTTGGTGGTTGGCCCGTTTCGTATTGAACTAGGTCCAAACAGACTCGGACCTAGCCTAACAGTTTCTCCATCGGCTTTTATCACACTCATACTCGTTTCACGTATTCCAATTCTAGTTGGCCCATATCTTCTGACAAACTATGAAGGTAGATTTTGAGAGCCCAAACTACTTTTTTTTCGCAAAAATAACTCATAAGTCATGGCTTATATCTATGAGTTTTAGTCGTTGGCCCATTTCGCATTGAACTATGTCCAAACAAATGAAACCTGGCTCGACGAGCTTTTTGTCGCTTTTATCGCTCAAATACCGTTTCATATATTCCAAGTCCAGTTGGCCCGTATCTTCTTAAAAACTATGAAGGCTGGTTTTAAGGGCCCAAACTATATTTTTTCACCAAAATAACTCATAAGTCATGGCTTATAGCTAAGAGTTTTGGTCGTTGGCCCGTTTAGGATAGAACTAGGTCCAAACAGACTCAAACCTAGCATGACAATTTTTCCATCAGCTTTTATCACACTCATACCGTTTCACGTATTCGAACTCTAGTTGGGCCGTATCTTCTTGACAAACTATGAAGGCGGATTTTGAGAGTTCAAACTACTTTTTTTCACCAAAATAACTCATAAGTCATGGTTTATAGCTATGAGTTTTGGTCGTTGGCCCGTTTCGGATTGAACTAGGTCCAAACAGACTCAAACCTAGCCCGACGAGTTTCTCCATCAGCTTTTATCACTATGTCATGGCTTATATCTATGAGTTTTGGTCGTTGGCTCGTTTCGCATTGAACTATGTCCAAACAACTCAAACCTAGCCTCGACAGCTTTTTGTCGGCTTTTATCGCTCAAATACCGTTTCACATATTCCAAGTCCAGTTGACCCGTATCTTCTTAAAAATTATGAAGGCCGATTTTAAGGGCCCAAACTACTTTTTTTCATTAAAATAACTCATAAGTCATGGCTTATAGCTATGAGTTTTGGTCGTTGGCCCGTTTCGGATAGACCTAGGTCCAAACAGACTCAAACCTAGCTCGACAGCTTTTCCTTCGGCTTTTATCACACTCATACCGTTTCACGTATTCCAACTTGAGTTGGACCGTATCTTCTTGACAAACTATGAAGGCAGATTTTGAGAGCCTAAACTATTTTTTTCACCAAAATAACTCATAAGTCATGGCTTATAGCTATGAGTTTTGGTCGTTGGCCCGTTTCGGATAGAACTAGGTCTAAACGACTCAAAACTAGCTCGACAAGTATTTCCATCGGCTTTTGTCATACTCATACCGTTTCACGTATTCCAACTCTAGTTGGCCCGTATCTTCTTGACAAACTATGAAGGCTGATTTTGAGTGCCCAAACTACTTTTTTTCACCAAAATAACTCATAAGTCATGGCCGATATCTATGAGTTTTGGTCGTTGGCCCGCTTCGCATTGAACTAGGTCCAAGTAGCTCAAACCAAGTCCGAGTTGCCCGTATCTTCCCGACAAACTATGAAGGCGCATTTTGAGAGCCCAAACTACTTTTTTCATCAAAATAACTCATAAGTCATGGCTTATAGCTATGAGTTTTGGTCGTTGGCCCGTTCCAGATTGAACTAGGTCCAAACACCTCAAACTTAGCCCGACGGTTTCTCCATCGGCTTTTATCACACTCACACTCGTTTCACGTATTCCAACTCTAGTTCGCCCGTATCTTCGACAAACTATGAAGGTAGATTTTGAGAGCCCAAACTACTTTTTTTCACCAAAATAACTCATAAGTCATGGCTTATAGCTATGAGTTTTGGTCGTTGGCCCGTTTCGATTGAACTAGGTCCAAACACCTCAAACTTAGCCCGACAGTTTCTCCATCGGCTTTTATCACACTCACACCGTTTCACGTATTCCAACTCTAGTTCGCCCGTATCTTCATGACAAACTATGAAGGTAGATTTTGAGAGCCCAAACTACTTTTTTTCACCAAAATAACTCATAAGTCATGGCTTATAGCTATGAGTTTTGGTCGTTGGCCCGTTTCGGATTGAACTAGGTCCAAACGAGCGCAAACCTAGCCTCGACAGCTTTTCCATCGGCTTTTATCACACTCATACTCTTTCACGTATTCGAACTCTAGTTGGGCCGTATCTTCTTGAAAAACTATGAAAGCGCATTTTGAGAGTCCAAACTACTTTTTTCACCAAAATAACTCATAAGTCATGGCTTATAGCTATGAGTTTTGGTCGTTGGCCCATTTCGGATTGAACTAGGTCCAAACAGACTCAAACCTAGCTCGACAGCTTTTCCATCGGCTTTTATCACACTCATACCGTTTCACGTATTCCAACTCTAGTTCGCCCGTATCTTCTTGACAAACTATGAAGGCGGATTTTGAGAGCCCAAACTACTTTTTTTCACAAAAATAACTCATAAGTAATGGCTTATAGCCATGAGTTTTGGTCGTTGGCCCGTTTCGGACGACTTCAAAACTAGCTCGATAGTTTTTTCATCGCTTTTATCACACTCATACCGTTTCACGTATTCCCACACCAATTGGCCCGTATCTTCTTGACAAACTATGAAGGCTGATTTTGAGAGCCAAAACTATCTTTTTTCACCAAAATAACTCATAAGAAATGGCTTATAGCGATGAGCTTTTATTGTTGGCCCGTTTTGCATCGAACTAGGTCTAAACGAGCTCAAACCTAGACCAGCAGGTTTTTGTCAAATTTTATCGCTCTCATACCGTTTCACGTATTCCAAGTCCAGCTTGACTCGTATCTTCTTAAAAAACTATGAAGACCGATTTTGAGGGCCCAAACTACATTTCTTTCACCAAAATAACTCATAAGTCATGGCTTACAAATATGAGTTTTGGTCGTTGGCCCGTTTCATGTAGAACTAGGTCCAAATAGCTCAAACCTAGCCCGATAGTTTTTTCATCAGCTTTTATCACACTCATACCGTTTCACGTATTCCAAATCTAGTTGGCCCGTATCTTCTTGACAAACTATGAAGGCGGATTTTGAGAGCCCAAACTACTTTTTTTCACCAAAATAACTCATAAGTCATGGCTTATATCTATGAGTTTTGGTCGTTGGCCGGTTTCGCATTGAACTAGGTCCAAGCAGCCTCAAACCTAGCCCGACAGCTTTTCCATCAGCTTTTATCGCTCAAATACCGTTCCACATATTCCAAGTCCAGCTTGGCTCGTATCTTCTTAAAAACTATGAAGGCTGATTTTAAGAGCCCAAACTATATTTTTTCACCAAAATAACTCATAAGTCATGGCTTATAGCTAAGAGTTTTGGTCGTTGGCCCGTTTAGGATAGAACTAGGTCCAAACAGACTCAAACCTAGCCCGACAGCTTTTCCATCAGCTTTTATCACACTCATACTCTTTCACGTATTCCAACTCTAGTTGGCCCATATCTTCTTAACAAACTATGAAGGCGATTTTGAGAGCCCAAACTACTTTTTTCACCAAAATAACTCATAAGTCATGGCTTATAGCTATGAGTTTTGGTCGTTGGCCCGTTTCGATTGAACTAGGTCCAAACAGACTCAAACCTAGCCCGATAGTTTATTCATCAGCTTTTATCACACTCATACCGTTTCACGTATTCCAACTCAAATTGGCCCGTATCTTCGACAAACTATGAAGGCGGATTTTGAGAGCCCAAACTACTTTTTTTCATCAAAATAACTCATAAGTCATGGCTTATATCTATGAGTTTTAGTCGTTGGCCCGTTTCGCATTGAACTATGTCCAAACAACTCAAACTTAGCTCGACAGCTTTTTGTCGGCTTTTATCGCTCAAATACCGTTTCATATATTCCAAGTCCAGCTTGGCCCGTATCTTCTTAAAAACTATGAAGGCCGATTTTGAGAGTCCAAACTACTTTTTTTCACCAAAATAACTCATAAGTCATGGTTTGTAGCTATGAGTTTTGGTCTTTGGCCCGTTTCGATTGAACTAGGTCCAAACGACTCAAACCTAGCCCGACAAGTCTCTCCATCAGCTTTTATCACACTCATACCGTTTCACGTATTCCAACTCTAGTTGGCTCGTATCTTCTTGACAAACTATGAAGGCAGATTTTGAGAGCCCAAACTACTTTTTTTCACTAAAATAACTCATATGTCATGGCTTATAACTATGAGTTTTGGTGGTCGGCACGTTTCATATTGAACTAGGTCAAAACAGTCTCAAACCTACCCCGACAGTTTCTCCATCGGCTTTTATCACACTCATACCGTTTCACGTATTCCAACTCTAGTTGGCCCGTATCTTCGACAAACTATGAAGGCAGCATTTTGAGAGCCCAAACTACTTTTTTTCACTAAAATAACTCATATGTCATGGCTTATAACTATGAGTTTTGGTGGTTGGCTCGTTTCGGATTGAACAAGGTCCAAACAGACTCAAACCTAGCCTCGATAGTTTCTCCATCGCTTTTATCACACTCATACCGTTTCACGTATTCCAACCGTAGTTGGCGCGTATCTTCTTGACAAAATATGAAGGCAGATTTTGAGAGCCCAAACTACTTATTTTCACCAAAATAACTCATAAGTCATGGCTTCTAGTTATGAGTTTTTGTCCTTGGCCCGTTTCGTGTAGAACTACGTCCAAACAGACTCAAAACTAGCCTCATAGTTTTTCCGTCGGCTTTATCACACTCGTACCGTTTCACGTATTCCAACACCAATTGGCCCGTGTCTTCTTGACAAACCGTGAAGGCTGATTTTCGAGCCAAAACTATCTTTTTTCAAGAAAATAACTCATAAGACATGGCTTATATCTATGTGCTTTGGTCGTTGGCCCGTTTCGAATTGAACGATGTCCAAACAGACTCAAACATAGCTCGACAGTTTCTCCATCGGCTTCTATCACACTCATAACATTTCACGTATTCCAACTCTAGTTGGCCCGTATCTTCTTGACAAACTATGAAGGCAGATTTTGAGAGCCCCAACTACTTTTTTTCACCAAAATAACTCATATTTCATGGCTTATATCTATGAGTTTTGGTCGTTGGCCCGTTTCGCATTGAATTATGTCCAAACAGACTCAAACCTAGCCTCGATAGTTTTTTATCGGCTTTTATCGCTCAAATACCGTTTCACATATTCCAAGTCCAAGTTGACCCGTATCTTCTTAAAAACTATGAAGGTCGATTTTAAGGGCCCAAACTACTTTTTTTCATTAAAATAACTCATAAGTTATGGCTTATAGCTATGAGTTTTGGTCATTGGCCCGTTTCGGATAGACCTAGGTCCAAATAGCTCAAACCTAGCCCGACAGCTTTTCCATCAGCTTTTATCACACTCATACCGTTTCACGTATTCCAACTCGAGTTGGCCCGTATCTTCTTGACAAACTATGAAGGCGGATTTTGAGAGCGCAAACTATTTTTTTCACCAAAATAACTCATAAGTCATGGCTTATAGCTATGAGTTTTGGTCGTTGGCCCGTTTTAGATAGAACTAGGTCCAAACAGACTCAAAACTAGCTCGACAGCTTTTCCATCAGCTTTTATCATACTCATACCGTTTCACGTATTCCAACTCTAGTTGGCCCGTATCTTCTTGACAAACTATGAAGGCTGATTTTGAGTGCCCAAACTACTTTTTTTCACCAAAATAACTCATAAGTCATGGCCGATATCTATGAGTTTTGGTCGTTGGCCTGGTTCGCATTGAACTAGGTCCAAGTAGCTCAAACCAAGTCCAGCTTGGCCCGTATCTTCCCGACAACTTATGAAGGCGGATTTTGAGAGCCCAAACTACTTTTTTCACCAAAATAACTCATAAGTCATGGCTTATATCTATGAGTTTTGGTCGTTGGCCCGTTTCGCATTGAACTAGGTCCAAGCAGCTCAAACCTAGCCCGACGAGTTTTTCATTAGTTTTTATCGCTTAAATACCGTTTCACATATTCCAAGTCCAGTTGGCCCGTATCTTCTTAAAAAAGTATGAAGGCCGATTTTGAGAGCCCAAACTATATTTTTTCACAAAAATAACTCATAAGTCATGGCTTATAGCTACGAGCTTTTTTCGTTGGCCCGTTTCGTATTGAACTAGGTCCAAACAGCTCAAACCTAGCCCGACAGCTTTTTCGTCACTTTTTATCGCTCCCATACCGTTTCACATATTCCAAGTCCCGTTGTCCCGTGTCTTCTTAAAAAACAATGAAGGCGAGTTTTGAGGGCCCAAACTATATTTTTTTACAAAAATAACTCATAAGTCATGGCTTATAGCTATGAGTTTGGATCGTTGGCCGATTTCGGATTGAACTACGTCCAAACAGATCTCAAATCTAGCTCGATAGTTTTTCCATCGGCTTTTATTACACTCATACCGTTTCACGTATTCCAACTCTAGTTGGCCGTATCTTCTTTATAAACTATGATGGCAGATTTTGAGAGCCCAAACTACTTTTTTTCACAAAAATAACTCATAAGTCATGGCTTATAGCTATGAGTTTTGGTCGTTGGCCCGTTTCGGATAGAACTAGGTCCAAACATGTCTCAAAACTAGCTTGACAGCTTTTCCATTAGTTTTTATCATACTCATACCGTTTCACGTATTCCAACTCTAGTTGGCCCGTATCTTCTTGACAAACTATGAAGGCGGATTTTGAGAGGCCAAACTACTTTTTTTCACCAAAATAACTCATAAGTCATGGCTTATATCTATGAGTTTTGGTCGTTGGTCCGTTTCGCATTGAACTAGGTTTAAGCGACTCAAACCTAGCCCGATAGTTTTTCATTAGTTTTTATCGCTCAAATACCATTGCACATATTCCAAGTCCAGTTGGCCCGTATCTTCTTAAAAAACTATGAAGGTGATTTTGAGAGCCCAAATTATACTTTTTCACCAAACTAACTCATAAGTCATGGCTTATAGCTATGAGTTTTTGTCGTTGACTCCTTTCGAGTAGAACTACGTCCAAACAACTCAAACCTAGCTCGACAGCTTTTCCTTCGGCTTTTATCACACTCATACCGTTTCACGTATTCCCACACCAATTGGCCCGTATCTTCTTGACAAACTATGAAGGTCGATTTTGAGAGCCAAAACTATCTTTTTTCACCAAAATAACTCATAAGAAATGGCTTATAGCGATGAGCTTTTGTTGTTGGCCCGTTTTGCATCGAACTAGGTCTAAACGAGCTCAAACCTAGCGCAACATTTTTTTGTCGGCTTTTATCGCTCTCATACCGTCTCATGTATTCCAAGTGCGATTGACTCGTATCTTCTTAAAAAACTATGAAGATCGATTTTGAGGGCCCAAACTACATTTCTTTCACCAAAATAACTTATAAGTCATGGCTTACAAATATGAGTTTTGGTCGTTGGCCCGTTTCATGTAGAACTAGGTCCAAACAGACTCATACCTAGCTCGATAGTTTTTCCATCGGCTTTTATCACACTCATACCGTTTCACGTATTCCAACCCTAGTTGGCCCGTATCTTCTTAAAAACGTATGAAGGCTGATTTTGAGAGCCCAAACTATATTTTTTCACAAAAATAACTCATAAGTCATGGCTTATAGCTCGAGCTTTTTCGTTGGCCCGTTTCGTATTGAACTAGGTCCAAACAGACTCAAACCTAGCCCGACAAGCTTTTCGTCACTTTTTATCGCTCCCATACCGTTTCACATATTCCAAGTCCCGTTGTCCCGTGTCTTCTTAAAAAACAATGAAGGCGATTTTGAGGGCCCAAACTATATTTTTTTACAAAAATAACTCATAAGTCATGGCTTATAGCTATGAGTTTGGATCGTTGGCCGATTTCGGATTGAACTACGTCCAAACAGACTCAAATCTAGCTCGATAGTTTTTCCATCGGCTTTTATCACACTCATACCGTTTCACGTATTCCAACTCTAGTTGGTCGTATCTTCTTTACAAACTATGAAGGCAAATTTTGAGAGCCCAAACTACTCTTTTTCACAAAAATAACTCATAAGTCATGGCTTATAGCTATGAGTTTTCGTCGTTGGCCCGTTTCGGATAGAACTAGGTCCAAACGACTCAAAACTAGCTTGAAAGTTTTTCCATCAGCTTTTATCATACTCATACCGTTTCACGTATTCAAACTCTAGTTAGCCCGTATCTTCTTGACAAACTATGAAGGCGCATTTTGAGAGCCCAAACTACTTTTTTTCATCAAAATAACTAATAAGTCATGGCTTATATCTATGAGTTTTGATCGTTGGCCCATTTCACATTGAACTAGGTCCAAGCGACTCAAACCTAGCCCGACAGACTTTTCATTAGTTTTTATCGCTCAAATACCGTTTCACATATTCCAAGTCCAGTTGGCCCGTATCTTCTTAAAAAGTATGAAGGCCGATTTTGAGAGCCCAAACTATATTTTTTCACCAAAATAACTCATAAGTCATGGCTTATAGCTACGAGCTTTTTTCGTTGGCCCGTTTCGTATTGAACTAGGTCCAAACGTGCTCAAACCTAGCCCGACAGCTTTTCGTCACTTTTTATCGCTCCCATACCGTTTCACATATTCCAAGTCCGAGTTGGCCCGTATCTTCTTAAAAAACTATGAAAGCCGATTTTGAGAGCCCAAACTATATTTTTTCACCAAAATAACTCATAAGTCATGGCTTATAGCTACGAGCTTTTTCGTTGGCCCGTTTCGTATTGAACTAGGTCCAAACACCTCAAACCTAGCCCGACAGCTTTTCATCACTTTTTATCGCTCCCATACCATTTCACGTATTCCAAGTCCCGTTGTCCCGTGTCTTCTTAAAAAACTATAAAGGCAGATTTTAAGGGCCCAAACTATATTTTTTTACAAAAATAACTCATAAGTCATGGCTTATAGTTATGAGTTTGGATCGTTGGCCCGTTTCGCATTAAACTAAGTCCAAACAGCTCAAACCTAGCCCGACAGCTTTTCCATCGGCTTTTATCACACTCGTACCGTTTCACGTATTCCAACTCTAGTTGGCCCGTATCTTCTTTACAAACTATGAAGGTAGATTTTGAGAGCCCAAACTACTTTTTTTCACAAAAATAACTCATAAGTCATGGCTTATAGCTATGAGTTTTGGTCGTTGGCCCGTTTCGGATAGAACTAGGTCCAAACGACTCAAAACTAGCTCGACAGCTTTTCCATCGGCTTTTATCATACTCATACCGTTTCACGTATTCCAACTCTAGTTGGCCCGTATCTTCTTGACAAACTATGAAGGCGGATTTTGAGAGGCCAAACTACTTTTTTGCACCAAAATAACTCATAAGTCATGGCTTATATCTATGAGTTTTGGTCGTTGGCCCGTTTCGCATTGAACTAGGTCCAAGCGACTCAAACCTAGCCCGACGAGCTTTTCATTAGTTTTTATCGCTCAAATACCGTTGCACATATTCCAAGTCCAGTTGGCCCGTATCTTCTTAAAAAACTACAAAGGCCGATTTTAAGGGCCCAAACTGCTTTTTTCCTAAAAATAACTCATAAGTCATGTCTTATAGCTATGAGTTTTGGTCGTTGGCCCGTTTCGGATAGAACTAGGTCCAAACAAATCAAACCTAGCCTCGACAGTTTTTCCATCGGCTTTTATCACACTAATACCGTTTCACGTATTCCAATTCTAGTTGGTCCGTATCTTTTTGACAAACTATGAAGGCTGATTTTGAGAGCCAAAACTATCTTTCTTCACCAAAACAACTCATAAGACATGGCCGATAGCGATGAGCTTTTGTCGTTGGCGCGTTTCGAATCGAACTAGGTGCAAACAGACTTAAACCTAGCCCAACAGCTTTTTATCAATGTTTATCGATCTCATACCGTTTCACGTATTCCAAGTCCAGATTGACCCGTATCTTCTTAAAAAACTATGAAGACCGATTTTGAGGGTTTAAACTACATATTTTCACCAAAATAACTCATAAGTCATGGCTTATAGATATGAGTTTTGATCGTTGTCCCGTTCAAGTAGAACTAGGTACAAACGGACTCGGACCTAGCTCGACAGCTTTTTCATCGGCTTTTATCACACTCATACCGTTTCACGTATTCTAGCTCTAGTTGGCCCGTATCGTCTTGACAAACTATGAAGGCGGATTTTGAGAGCCCAAACTACTTCTTTTCACCAAAATAACCGATAAGTATCGGCTTATAGCTATGAGATTTAGTCGTTGGCCCGTTTCGGATGGAACTAGGTCCAAACGACTCAAACCTAGCCCGACGGTTTCTCCATCGGCTTTTATCACACTCATACCGTTTCACATATTCCCACTCTAGTTGGCCCGTATCTTCTTGATAAACTATGAAGGCAGATTTTGATAGCACAAACTATTTTTTTTACCAAAATAACTCATAAGTCATGGCTTATAGCTATGAGTTTTTGTCGTTGGCCCGTTTCGTATTTAACTTGGTCCAAACGAACTCAAACCTAGCTCGATAGTTTTTCATCGGCTTTTATCGCTCACATCCCGTTTCACATATTCCAAGTCCCGTTGGCCCGAATCTTCTTAACAAACTATGAAGGCAGATTTTGAGAGCCCAAACTACATTTTTTCACCAAAATAACTCATAAGTCATGGCTTATAGCTATGAGTTTTTGTCGTTGGCCGCTTTTAGATTGAACTAGGTCCAAACAGACTCAAACCTAGCCCGACAGTTTCTCCATCAGCTTTATCACACTCATACCGTTTCACGTATTGCAACTCTAGTTCGCGCGTATCTTCTTAAAAAACTATGAAGGCAGATTTTGAGAGCCCAAACTACTTTTTTTCACCAAAATAAGTCATAAGTCATGGCTTTTAGCTATGAGTTTTGATCGTTAGCCCGTTTCGGATTGAACTAGGTCCAAACAGCTCAAACCTAGCCCGACGGTTTCTCCATCGGCTTTTATCACACTCATACCGTTTCACGTATTCCAACTCTAGTTTGCCCGTATCTTCTTGACAAACTATGAAGGCGGATTTTGAGAGCCCAAACTACTTTTTTTCACCAAAATAACTCATAAGTCATGGCTTATAGCTATGAGTTTTGGTCGTTGGCTCATTTCAAATTAAACTAGGTCCAAACAGTCTCAAACCTAGCTCGACAGCTTTTACATCGGCTTGTATCACACTCATACCGTTTCACGTATTCCAACTCTAGTTGGCCCATTCTTTTTCACAAACTATGAAGGCGGATTTTGAGAGCCCAAACTACCTTTTCTCATAAAAATAACTCATAAGTCATGGCTTATAGCCATGAGTTTTGGTCGTTGGCCCATTTCGGATAGAGCTAAGTCCAAACAGACTCAAACCTAGCCCGACAGCTTTTTCATCAGCTTTTATCACACTCATAGCATTTCACGTATTCCAACTCTAGTTGGCCCGTATCTTCTTGACAAACTATGAAGGCAGATTTTGAGAGCCCAAACTACTTTTTTTCACCAAAATAACACATAAGTCATGGCTTATATCTATGAGTTTTGGTCGTTGGCCCGTTTTGCATTGAACTATGTCCAAACAGACTCAAACCTAGCCCGACAAGCTTTTCGTCGGCTTTTATCGCTCAAATACCGTTTCACATATTCCAAGTCCCGTTGGCACATATCTTCTTAAAAAACTATGAAGGCTGATTTTAAGGGCCCAAACTACATTTTTTCACCAAAATAACTCATAAGACATGGCTTATATCTAAGAGTTTTGGTCATTGGCCCGTTTCGGATAGAATTAGGTCCAAACGAGCTCAAACCTAGCTCGACAGCTTTTCCATCAGCTTTTATCACACTTATACCGTTTCACGTATTCTAACTCTAGTTAGCCCGTATGTTCTTGACAAACTATGAATACAGATTTTGAGAGCCCAAACTACTTTTTTTCACCAAAATAACTCATAAGTCATGGCTTATACCTATGAGTTTTGGTCGTTAGCCCGTTTCGGATCGAACTAGGTCCAAATAGCTCAAACCTAGCTCGACAGTTTTTCCATCGGCTTTTATCGCTCACATACGTTTCACATATTTCAAGTCCAAGTTGGCCCGTATCTTCTTAAAAAACTATGAAGGCTGATTTTAACGGCCCAAACTATATTATTTCACCAAAATAACTCAAAAGTCATGGCTTATAGCTATGAGTTTTTGTCGTTGGCCCGTTTAAGATAGAACTAGGTCCAAACAGACTCAAACCTAGCTCGACGGTTTCTCCATCGGCTTTTATCACACTCATACCGTTTCACATATTCCAACTCTAGTTGGCTCGTATCTTCTTGATAAACTATGAAGGCAGATTTTGATAGCACAAACTACTTTTTTTCACCAAAATAACTCATAAGTCATGGCTTATAGCTATGAGTTTTTGTCGTTGGCTCGTTTCGTATTTAACTTGGTCCAAACAGACTCAAACCTAGCCTCGATAGTTTTTCATCGGCTTTTATCGCTCACATCCCGTTTCACATATTCCAAGTCCCGTTGGCCCGAATCTTTTTAAAAAACTTTGAAGGCTGGTTTTGAGGGCCCAAACTAAATTTTTTGACCAAAATAACTCATAAGTCATGGCTTATAGCTATGAGTTTTGGTCGTTGGCCCGTTTCGGATAGAACTAGGTACTAATAGCTCAAACCTAGCCCGACAGCTTTTGCATCGGGTTTTATCACACTCATACCGTTTCACGTATTCCAACTCTAGTTGGCCCGTATCTTCGACAAACTATGAAGGCGGATTTTGAGAGCCCAAACTACTTTTTTTACCGAAATAACTCATAAGTCATGGCTTATACCTATGAGTTTTGGTCGTTACCCCGTTTCGGATCGAACTAGGTCCAAATAGCTCAAACCTAGCCTCGATAGTTTTTCGTCGGCTTTTATCGCTCACATACCGTTTCACATATTCCAAGTGTTGTTGGCCCGTATCTTCTTAAAAAACAATGAAGGCTGATTTTGAGTGCCCAAACTACATTTTTCACCAAAATAACTCGTAAGTCATGGCTTATAGCGATGAGTTTTTGTCGTTGGCCCGTTTCGCATCGAACTAGGTCCAAACAGACTCAAACCTAGCCCGATAGTTTTTAGTCGGCTTTTATCGCTAACATACCGTTTCACATATTCCAAGTGCGGTTAGCCCGTATCTTCTTTAAAAACTATGAAGCTCGATTTTGAGGGCCCAAACTACATTTCTTTCACCAAAATAACGCATAAGTCATGGCTTATAGATATGAGTTTTGGTCGTTGGCTCGTTTCGGGTAGACCTAGGTAGAAATAGCTCAAACCTAGCCCGACGGTTTTTCCGATAGTTTTTATCACACTCATACCGTTTCATGTATTCCAACTCCAATTGGCCCGTGTCTTCTTGACAAACTATGAAGGCGGATTTTGAGAGCCCAAACTACTTTTTTTCACCAAAATGACTCATAAGTCATGGCTTATAGCAATGAGTTTTGGTCGTTAGCCCGTGTCGGATAGAACTAGGTCCAAACGAGCTCAAACCTAGCCCGACAGCTTTTCCATCGGCTTTTGTCACACTTATACCGTTTCACGTATTCCAACTCTAGTTGGCCCGTATCTTCTTGACAAACTATGAAGGCGGATTTTGAGAGCCCAAACTACCTTTTTCACAAAAATAACTTATATGTCATCGCTTATAACTATGAGTTTTGGTGGTTGGCCCGTTTCGGATCGAACTAGGTCCAAACAGACTCAAACCTAGCTCGACGGTTTCTCCATCGATTTTTATCGCTCACATACCGTTTCACATATTCGAAGTCCAGTTGGCCCGTATCTTCTCTCAAACTACTTTTTTTCACCAAAATAACTCATATGTCATGGCTTATAACTATGAGTTTTGGTCGTTGGCCCGTTTAAGATATAACTAGGTCCAAACAGACTCAAACCTAGCCCGACATTTTTTTCATCAGCTTTTATCACACTCATATCGTTTCACATATGCTAACTTTAGTTAGCTCGTATCTTCCGGACAAACTATTAAGGCAGATTTTGAGAGCCTAAACTACTTTTTTTCACCAAAATAACTCATAAGTCATGGCTTATAGCGATGAGCTTTTGTCGTTGGCCCGTTTCGCATGAACTAGGTCCAAACAGCTTTAAACCGAGCTCGACAGCTTTTCCATCGGCTTTTATCACACTCATACCATTTCATGTATTCCAACTCTAGTTGGCTCGTATCTTCTTAACAAACTATGAAGGCAAATTTTGAGAGCCCAAAATACTATTTTTCACCAAAATAACTCATAAGTCATGGCTTACGTTTTGGTCGTTGGCCCGTTTAGGTAGAACTAGGTCCAAACGTACCCAAACCTAGCCCGGTAGTTTTTACATCGGCTTTTATCACACTCATACCGTTTCACGTATTCCAACTCTAGTTGGCTTGTATCTTCTTGACAAATTATGAAGGCATATTTTGAGAGCCCAAACTACTTTTTTTCACAAAAATAACCCATAAGTAATGGCTTATACCTATGAGTTTTGGTCGTTGGCCCGTTTTAGATAGAACTAAGTCCAAACAACTCAAACCTAGCCTCGACAGCTTTTCCATCAGCTTTTATCACACTCATACCGTTTCACGTATTCCAACTCTAGTTGGCTCGTATCTTCTTGACAAACTATGAAGGCGGATTTTGAGAGCCCAAACTACTTTTTTCACCAAAATTATTCATAAGTCATGGCTTATAGCTATGAGGTTTGGTCATTGGCCTATTTCGTATTGAACTAGGTCCAAAAAGCTCAAACCTAGCTTGATAGTTTTTCGTCGGCTTTTATAGCTCACATACCGTTTCACATATTCCAAGTCCGAGTTGGCCCGTATCTTTTTAAAAAACTATGAAGGTCGATTTTGAGGGCCCAAACTACATTTTTTCACCAAAATAACTCATAAGTCATGGCTTATAGATATGAGTTTTCGTCATTGGCCCGTTTCAAGTAGAACTAGGTACAAATAGCTCAAACCTAGCCTAACAGCTTTTTCGTCAGCTTTTATCACACTCATACCGTTTCACATATTCTAACTCAAGTTGGCCCGTATCTTCTTGACAAACTATGGACCCGCATTTTGAGAGCCCAAACTACTTTTTTTCACAAAAATAACCCACAAGTCATGGCTTATAGCTATGAGTTTTTGTCTTTGGCCCGTTTAAGGTAGAACTAGGTCCAAACGAGCTCAAACCTAGCTTGATAGTTTTTCCCTCGGCTTTTATCACACTCATACTCTTTCACGTATTCCAACTCTAGTTCGCCCGTATCTTCTTGACAAACTATGAAGGCAGATTTTGAGAGCCCAACTACTTTTTTCACCAAAATAACTCACAAGTCATGGCTTATAGCTATGAGTTTTTGTCATTGGCCCGTTTCGAGCGTAACTACGTCTAAACAGACTCAAACCTTGCCCGACGAGCTTTTCCGTCGGCTTTTACCACACTCATACCGTTTCACGTATTCCAACTCTAGTTGGCTTCGTATCTTCTTGAAAAACTATGAAGGCTGATTTTGAGAGCCAAAACTATCTTTTTTCAACAAAATAACTCATAAGACATGGCTAATAACGATGAGCTTTTATCGTTGGCCCGTTTCGCATCGAACTAGGTCCAAACATCTCAAACCTAGCCCAATAGTTTTTTTGTCGGCTTTTATCGCTCTCATACCGTTTCACGTATTCCAAGTCCAGCTTGACTCGTATCTTCTTAAAAAACTATGAAGACCGATTTTGAGGGCCTAAACTACATGTTTTCACCAAAATAACTCATAAGTCATGGCTTATAGATATGAGTTTTGATCGTTGGCCCGTTTCTAGTAGAACTATGTACAAACGAACTCAAACCTAGCTCGACGGCTTTTTTCTCGGCTTTTATCACACTCATACCGTTTCACGTATTCCAACTCCAATTGGCCCGTATCTTCTCGACAAACTATGAAGGTTGATTTTGAGAAGCCAAGCTACATTTTTTCATAAAAATAACTCATAAGTCATGGCTTACGGCGATGAGCTTTTGTCGTTGGCCCGTTTCGCATCGAACTAGGTCCAAACAGACTCAAACCTAGCCCGACAGCTTTTTGTCGGCTTTTATCGCTCTCATACCGTTTCACATATTCCAAGTGCAGTTGGCCCATATCTTCTTAAAAAACTATAAAGGTTGATTTTGAGTGTCCAAACTACATTTTTTCACCAAAATAACTCATAAGTCATGGCTTATAGCTATCGGTTATGATCGTTCGCCCGTTTCGCATCGAACTAGGTCCAAACAGACTCCAACCTAGCTCGATAGTTTTTCGTCGGTGTTTATCGCTCACATATCGTTTCATGTATTACTAGTCCAATTGGTCCGTATCTTCTTAAAAAACTATGAAGGCCGATTTTGAATGCCCAAACTACATTTTTTTACCAAAATAACTCATAAGTCATGGCTTATAGCGATGAGCTTTTGTCGTCGGCACGTTTCGCATCGAACTAGGTCCAAACGGCTCAAACCTAGCCGTACAGCTTTTCCATCATTTTTTATCACACTCATACCATTTCACGTATTCCCGATCTAGATGGCTCGTATCTTCTTAAAAAACTATGAAGGGTGATTTTGAGAGCCCAAACTACTTATTTTCACCAAAATAACTCATAAGTTATGGCTTATAGCTATGAGTTTTGGTCGTTAGATCATTTAAGATAGAACTAGGTATAAACAGACTTCAAACCTAGCCTAGCAGCTTTTTTGTTAGTTTTTATCACACTCATTCCGTTTCATGTATTCCAAGTACAGTTGGTCCGTATCTTCTTCACAAACTATGAAAGTTGATTTTGAGAGCCCAAACTACCTTTTTTCACCAAAATAACTCATAGGTCATGGCTTATAGCTACGAGTTTTGATCGTTGGCCCGTTTCGGATAGAACTAGGTCCAAACAACTCAAACCTAGCCTCGACCGTTGTTCCATCGCTTTTATCACACTCATACCGTTTCACGTATTCCAATTCCAACTGGCCCGTATCTTCGACAAACTATGAAGGTCGATTTTGAGAGCCTAAACTACCTTTTTTCACAAAAATAACTCGTAAGTCATGGCTTATAGCTATGAATTTTGATCGTTGGCCCATTTCGTGTAAAACTAGGTCCAAACAGATCTCAAACTTAGCCCGATAATTTTTCGTCGCTTTTATTACACTCATACCGTTTCACGTATTCCAACTCCAGCTTGACCCGTATCTTCTGACAAACTATGAAGGTAGATTTTGAGAGCCCAAACTACTTTTTTTCACAAAAATAACTACTAAGTAATGGCTTATATCTATGAGTTTTAGTCGTTGGCCCGTTTCGCATTGAACTATGTCCAAACAAACTGAAACCTAGCCCGACAGCTTTATTGTCGGCTTTTATCGCTCAAATACCGTTTCATATATTCCAAGTCCAGCTTGGCCCGTATCTTCTTAAAAACTATGAAGGCTGGTTTTAAGGGCCCAAACTATATTTTTTCACCAAAATAACTCATAAGTCATGGCTTATAGCTAAGAGTTTTGGTCGTTGGCCCGTTTAGCATAGAACTAGGCCCAAACAGTCTCAAACCTAGCATGACAGCTTTTCCTTCAGCTTTTATCACACTCATACCGTTTCACGTATTCCAACTCGAGTTGGGCCGTATCTTCTTGACAAACTATGAAGGCAGCATTTTGAGAGCCTAAACTATTTTTTTCACCAAAATAACTCATAAGTCATGGCTTATAGCTATGAGTTTTGGTCGTTGGCCCGTTTCGTATAGAACTAGGTCCAAACAGACTTCAAAACTAGCCTCGACAAGTATTTCCATTAGTTTTTATCATACTCATACCGTTTCACGTATTCCAACTCTAGTTGGCCCGTATCTTTTTGACAAACTATGAAGGCCGATTTTGAGTGCCCAAACTACTTTTTTTCACCAAAATAACTCATAAGTCATGGCCGATATCTATGAGTTTTGGTCGTTGGCCCGCTTCGCATCGAACTAGGTCCAAGTAGCTCAAACCAAGTCCAGCTTGGCCCGTATCTTCCCGACAAACTATGAAGGCAGCATTTTGAGAGCCCAAACTACTTTTTTCACCAAAATAACTCATAAGTCATGGCTTATAGCTATGAGTTTTGGTCGTTGGCCCGTTTAGGATAGAACTACGTCCAAACAGACTCAAACCTAGCCTCGACAGCTTTTCCATCAGCTTTTATCACACTCATACTCTTTCACGTATTCCAACTCTAGTTGGCCCGTATCTTCTTGACAAACTATGAAGGCGCATTTTGAGAGCCCAAACTACTTTTTTCACCAAAATAACTCATAAGTCATGGCTTATAGCTATGAGTTTTGGTCGTTGGCCCATTTCGTATTGAACTAGGTCCAAACAGACTCAAACCTAGCCCGATAGTTTATTCATCAGCTTTTATCACACTCATACCGTTTCACGTATTCCAACTCAAATTGGCCCGTATCTTCTTGACAAACTATGAAGGCGGATTTTGAGAGCCCAAACTACTTTTTTTCATCAAAATAACTCATAAGTCATGGCTTATATCTATGAGTTTTAGTCGTTGGCCCGTTTCGCATTGAACTATGTCCAAACAGACTCAAACTTAGCCCGACAGTTTTTCCATCGCTTGTTATCACACTCATACCGTTTCACGTATTCCAACTCTAGTTCGCCTCGTATCTTCTTGACAAACTATGAAGGCGCATTTTGAGAGCCCAAAGTACTTTTTTTCACAAAAATAACTCATAAGTAATGGCTTATAGCCATGAGTTTTGGTCGTTGGCCCGTTTCGACATGACTTCAAAACTAGCTCGACATTTTTTTCATCGGCTTTTATCACACTCATACCGTTTCACGTATTCCCACACCAATTGGCCCGTATCTTCTTGACAAACTATGAAGGCTGATTTTGAGAGCCAAAACTATCTTTTTTCACCAAAATAACTCATAAGAAATGGCTTATAGCGATGAGCTTTTATTGTTGGCCCGTTTTGCATCGAACTAGGTCTAAACAATCGAAACCTAGACCAACAGCTTTTTGTCAAATTTTATCGCTCTCATACCGTTTCACGTATTCCAAGTCCAGCTTGACTCGTATCTTCTTAAAAAACTATGAAGACCGATTTTGAGGGCCCAAACTACATTTCTTTCACCAAAATAACTCATAAGTCATGGCTTACAAATATGAGTTTTGGTCGTTGGCCCGTTTCATGTAGAACTAGGTCCAAACAGTCTCAAACCTAGCCCGATAGTTTTTTCATCAGCTTTTATCACACTCATACCGTTTCACGTATTCCAAATCTAGTTGGCCCGTATCTTCTTGACAAACTATGAAGACAGATTTTGAGAGCCCAAACTACTTTTTTTCACCAAAATAACTCATAAGTCATGGCTTATATCTATGAGTTTTGGTCGTTGGCCCGTTTCGCATTGAACTAGGTCCAAGCAGCCTCAAACCTAGCCCGACAAGCTTTTCATTAGTTTTTATCGCTCAAATACCGTTCCACATATTCCAAGTCCAGCTTGGCCCGTATCTTCTTAAAAACTACGAAGGCCGATTTTAAGGGCCCAAACTATATTTTTTCACCAAAATAACTCATAAGTCATGGCTTATAGCTAAGAGTTTTGGTCGTTGGCCCGTTTAGGATAGAACTAGGTCCAAACAGACTCAAACCTAGCCTCGACAGCTTTTCCATCAGCTTTTATCAAACTCATACTCTTTCACGTATTCCAACTCTAGTTGGCCCGTATCTTCTTGACAAACTATGAAGGCGCATTTTGAGAGCCCAAACTACTTTTTTCACCAAAATAACTCATAAGTCATGGCTTATAGCTATGAGTTTTGGTCGTTGGTCCGTTTCGTATTGAACTAGGTCCAAACAGACTCAAACCTAGCCTCGATAGTTTATTCATCAGCTTTTATCACACTCATACCGTTTCACGTATTCCAACTCAAATTGCCCGTATCTTCGACAAACTATGAAGGCGGATTTTGAGAGCCCAAACTACTTTTTTTCATCAAAATAACTCATAAGTCATGGCTTATATCTATGAGTTTTAGTCGTTGGCCCGTTTCGCATTGAACTATGTCCAAACAGACTCAAACTTAGCCTCGACAAGCTTTTTGTCGGCTTTTATCGCTCAAATACCGTTTCATATATTCCAAGTCCAGTTGGCCCGTATCTTCTTAAAAACTATGAAGGCTGATTTTAAGGGCCCAAAAGTATATTTTTTCACCAAAATAACTCATAAGTCATGGCTTATAGCTAAGAGTTTTGGTCGTTGGCCCGTTTAGGATAGAACTAGGTCCAAACAGACTTAAACCTAGCTCGACAGCTTTTCTATCAGCTTTTATCACACTCATACCGTTTCACGTATTCGAACTCTAGTTGGGCCGTATCTTCTTGACAAACTATGAAGGCAGATTTTGAGAGTCCAAACTACTTTTTTTCACCAAAATAACTCATAAGTCATGGTTTGTAGCTATGAGTTTTGGTCTTTGGCCCGTTTCGGATTGAACTAGGTCCAAACAAGTCTCAAACCTAGCCCGACAGTCTCTCCATCAGCTTTGTCACACTCATACCGTTTCACGTATTCCAACTCTAGTTGGTTCGTATCTTCTTGACAAACTATGGAGGCAGATTTTGAGAGCCCAAACTACTTTTTTTCACTAAAATAACTCATATGTCATGGCTTATAACTATGAGTTTTGGTGGTCGGCACGTTTCATATTGAACTAGGTCAAAACATCTCAAACCTACCCCGACAGCTTCTCCATCGCTTTTATCACACTCATACCGTTTCACGTATTCCAACTCTAGTTGGCCCGTATCTTCTTGACAAACTATGAAGGCGCATTTTGAGAGCCCAAACTACTTTTTTTCACCAAAATAACACATAAGTCATGGCTTATATCTATGAGTTTTGGTCGTTGGCCCGTTTTGCATTGAACTATGTCCAAACAGACTCAAACCTAGCCCGACAGCTTTTCGTCGCTTTTATCGCTCAAATACCGTTTCACATATTCCAAGTCCCGTTGGCACATATCTTCTTAAAAAACTATGAAGGCCGATTTTAAGGGCCCAAACTACATTTTTTCACCAAAATAACTCATAAGACATGGCTTATATCTAAGAGTTTTGGTCGTTGGCCCGTTTCGGATAGAATTAGGTCCAAACAGACTCAAACCTAGCCTCGACAGCTTTTCCATCAGCTTTTATCACACTTATACCGTTTCACGTATTCTAACTCTAGTTAGCCCGTATGTTCTTGACAAACTATGAATGCGCATTTTGAGAGCCCAAACTACTTTTTTTCACCAAAATAACTCATAAGTCATGGCTTATACCTATGAGTTTTGGTCGTTAGCCCGTTTCGCATCGAACTAGGTCCAAATAGCTCAAACCTAGTCCGATAGTTTTTTGTCGCTTTTATCGCTCACATACGTTTCACATATTTCAAGTCCAAGTTGGCCCGTATCTTCTTAAAAAACTATGAAGGCCGATTTTAACGACCCAAACTATATTATTTCACCAAAATAACTCAAAAGTCATGGCTTATAGCTATGAGTTTTTGTCGTTGGCCCGTTTAAGATAGAACTAGGTCCAAACAGACTCAAACCTAGCTCGACAGTTTCTCCATCGGCTTTTATCACACTCATACCGTTTCACGTATTCCAACTCTAGTTGGCTCGTATCTTCTTGATAAACTATGAAGGCAGATTTTGATAGCACAAACTACTTTTTTTCACCAAAATAACTCATAAGTCATGGCTTATAGCTATGAGTTTTTGTCGTTGGCTCGTTTCGTATTTAACTTGGTCCAAATAGCTCAAACCTAGCTTCGATAGTTTTTCATCGCTTTTATCGCTCACATCCCGTTTCACATATTCCAAGTCCCGTTGGCCCGAATCTTTTTAAAAAACTTTGAAGGCCGATTTTGAGGGCCCAAACTAAATTTTTTGACCAAAATAACTCATAAGTCATGGCTTATAGCTATGAGTTTTGGTCGTTGGCCCGTTTCGGATAGAACTAGGTACTAATAGGTCAAACCTAGCCCGACAGCTTTTGCATCGGGTTTTATCACACTCATACCGTTTCACGTATTCCAACTCTAGTTGGCCCGTACCTTCTGACAAACTATGAAGGCAGATTTTGAGAGCCCAAACTACTTTTTTTTACCGAAATAACTCATAAGTCATGGCTTATACCTATGAGTTTTGGTCGTTACCCCGTTTCGGATCGAACTAGGTTCAAATAGCTCAAACCTAGCCTCGATAGTTTTTCGTCGGCTTTTATCGCTCACATACCGTTTCACATATTCCAAGTGTTGTTGGCCCGTATCTTCTTAAAAAACAATGAAGGCTGATTTTGAGTGCCCAAACTACATTTTTCACCAAAATAACTCGTAAGTCATGGCTTATAGCGATGAGTTTTTGTCGTTGGCCCGTTTCGCATCGAACTAGGTCCAAACAGACTCAAACCTAGCCCGATAGTTTTTAGTCGGCTTTTATCGCTAACATACCGTTTCACATATTCCAAGTCCAGTTGGCCCGTATCTTCTTTAAAAACTATGAAGCCCGATTTCGAGGGCCCAAACTACATTTCTTTCACCAAAATAACGCATAAGTCATGGCTTATAGATATGAGTTTTGGTCGTTGGCTCGTTTCGTGTAGACCTAGGTAGAAATAGCTCAAACCTAGCCTCGACAGCTTTTCCGACAGCTTTTATCACACTCATACCGTTTCATGTATTCCAACTCCAATTGGCCCGTGTCTTCTTGACAAACTATGAAGGCGCATTTTGAGAGCCCAAACTACTTTTTTCACCAAAATGACTCATAAGTCATGGCTTATAGCAATGAGTTTTGGTCGTTAGCCCGTGTCGGATAGAACTAGGTCCAAACAGACTCAAACCTAGCCTCGACAGCTTTTCCATCGGCTTTTGTCACACTTATACCGTTTCACGTATTCCAACTCTAGTTGGCCCGTATCTTCTTGACAAACTATGAAGGCAGATTTTGAGAGCCCAAACTACCTTTTTCACAAAAATAACTTATATGTCATCGCTTATAACTATGAGTTTTGGTGGTTGGCCCGTTTCGTATCGAACTAGGTCCAAACAGACTCAAACCTAGCCCGACAGTTTCTCCATCGATTTTTATCGCTCACATACCGTTTCACATATTCGAAGTCCAGTTGGCCCGTATCTTCTCTCAAACTACTTTTTTTCACCAAAATAACTCATATGTCATGGCTTATAACTATGAGTTTTGGTCGTTGGCCCGTTTAAGATATAACTAGGTCCAAACAGACTCAAACCTAGCCCGACATTTTTTTCATCAGCTTTTATCACACTCATATCGTTTCACATATGCTAACTTTAGTTAGCTCGTATCTTCTTGACAAACTATTAAGGCAGATTTTGAGAGCCTAAACTACTTTTTTTCACCAAAATAACTCATAAGTCATGGCTTATAGCGATGAGCTTTTGTCGTTGGCCCGTTTCGCATGAACTAGGTCCAAACAGCTTTAAACCGAGCTCGACAGCTTTTCCATCGGCTTTTATCACACTCATACCATTTCATGTATTCCAACTCTAGTTGGCTCGTATCTTCTTAACAAACTATGAAGGCAAATTTTGAGAGCCCAAAATACTATTTTTCACCAAAATAACTCATAAGTCATGGCTTACGTTTTGGTCGTTGGCCCGTTTAGGTAGAACTAGGTCCAAACAGACCCAAACCTAGCCCGGTAGTTTTTACATCGGCTTTTATCACACTCATACCGTTTCACGTATTCCAACTCTAGTTGGCTTGTATCTTCTTGACAAATTATGAAGGCATATTTTGAGAGCCCAAACTACTTTTTTTTCACAAAAATAACCCATAAGTAATGGCTTATACCTATGAGTTTTGGTCGTTGGCCCGTTTTAGATAGAACTAAGTCCAAACAACTCAAACCTAGCCCGACAGCTTTTCCATCGCTTTTATCACACTCATACCGTTTCACGTATTCCAACTCTAGTTGGCTCGTATCTTCTTGACAAACTATGAAGGCGCATTTTGAGAGCCCAAACTACTTTTTTCACCAAAATTATTCATAAGTCATGGCTTATAGCTATGAGGTTTGGTCATTGGCCTATTTCGTATTGAACTAGGTCCAAAAAGCTCAAACCTAGCTTGATAGTTTTTCGTCGGCTTTTATAGCTCACATACCGTTTCACATATTCCAAGTCCAGTTGGCCCGTATCTTTTTAAAAAACTATGAAGGCCGATTTTGAGGGCCCAAACTACATTTTTTCACCAAAATAACTCATAAGTCATGGCTTATAGATATGAGTTTTCGTCATTGGCCCGTTTCAAGTAGAACTAGGTACAAATAGCTCAAACCTAGCCTAACAGCTTTTTCGTCGGCTTTTATCACACTCATACCGTTTCACATATTCTAACTCAAGTTGGCCCGTATCTTCTGACAAACTATGGACCCGCATTTTGAGAGCCCAAACTACTTTTTTTCACAAAAATAACCCACAAGTCATGGCTTATAGCTATGAGTTTTTGTCTTTGGCCCGTTTAAGGTAGAATTAGGTCCAAACGAGCTCAAACCTAGCTTGATAGTTTTTCCCTCGGCTTTTATCACACTCATACTCTTTCACGTATTCCAACTCTAGTTCGCCCGTATCTTCTTGACAAACTATGAAGGCGGATTTTGAGAGCCCAACTACTTTTTTTCACCAAAATAACTCACAAGTCATGGCTTATAGCTATGAGTTTTTGTCATTGGCCCGTTTCGGGCGTAACTACGTCTAAACGGACTCAAACCTAGCCCGACAGCTTTTCCGTCGGCTTTTACCACACTCATACCGTTTCACGTATTCCAACTCTAGTTGGCTTCGTATCTTCTTGAAAAACTATGAAGGCTGATTTTGAGAGCCAAAACTATCTTTTTTCAACAAAATAACTCATAAGACATGGCTAATAACGATGAGCTTTTATCGTTGGCCCGTTTCGCATCGAACTAGGTCCAAACATCTCAAACCTAGCCCAATAGTTTTTTTGTCGGCTTTTATCGCTCTCATACCGTTTCACGTATTCCAAGTCCAGCTTGACTCGTATCTTCTTAAAAAACTATGAAGATCGATTTCGAGGGCCTAAACTACATGTTTTCACCAAAATAACTCATAAGTCATGGCTTATAGATATGAGTTTTGATCGTTGGCCCGTTTCTAGTAGAACTATGTACAAACAGACTCAAACCTAGCCCGACAGCTTTTTTCTCGGCTTTTATCACACTCATACCGTTTCACGTATTCCAACTCCAATTGGCCCGTATCTTCTCGACAAACTATGAAGGTTGATTTTGAGAAGCCAAGCTACATTTTTTCATAAAAATAACTCATAAGTCATGGCTTACGACGATGAGCTTTTGTCGTTGGCCCGTTTCGCATCGAACTAGGTCCAAACAGACTCAAACCTAGCCCGACAGCTTTTTGTCGGCTTTTATCGCTCTCATACCGTTTCACATATTCCAAGTGCGAGTTGGCCCATATCTTCTTAAAAACTATAAAGGTTGATTTTGAGTGTCCAAACTACATTTTTTCACCAAAATAACTCATAAGTCATGGCTTATAGCTATCGGTTATGATCGTTCGCCCGTTTCGCATCGAACTAGGTCCAAACGACTCCAACCTAGCTCGATAGTTTTTCGTCGTTGTTTATCGCTCACATATCGTTTCATGTATTACTAGTCCAATTGGTCCGTATCTTCTTAAAAAACTATGAAGGCTGATTTTGAATGCCCAAACTACATTTTTTTACCAAAATAACTCATAAGTCATGGCTTATAGCGATGAGCTTTTGTCGTCGGCACGTTTCGCATCGAACTAGGTCCAAACGGCTCAAACCTAGCCGGACAGCTTTTCCATCATTTTTTATCACACTCATACCATTTCACGTATTCCCAGTCTAGATGGCTCGTATCTTCTTAAAAAACTATGAAGGGTGATTTTGAGAGCCCAAACTACTTATTTTCACCAAAATAACTCATAAGTTATGGCTTATAGCTATGAGTTTTGGTCGTTAGATCATTTAAGATAGAACTAGGTATAAACAGACTCAAACCTAGCCTAGCAGCTTTTTTGTTAGTTTTTATCACACTCATTCCGTTTCATGTATTCCAAGTACAGCTTGGTCCGTATCTTCTTCACAAACTATGAAAGTTGATTTTGAGAGCCCAAACTACCTTTTTTCACCAAAATAACTCATAGGTCATGGCTTATAGCTACGAGTTTTGATCGTTGGCCCGTTTCGGATAGAACTAGGTCCAAACAACTCAAACCTAGCCTCGACCGTTGTTCCATCGCTTTTATCACACTCATACCGTTTCACGTATTCCAATTCCAACTGGCCCGTATCTTCTTGACAAACTATGAAGGCTGATTTTGAGAGCCTAAACTACCTTTTTTCACAAAAATAACTCGTAAGTCATGGCTTATAGCTATGAATTTTGATCGTTGGCCCATTTCGAGTAAAACTAGGTCCAAACAGACTCAAACTTAGCCCGATAATTTTTCGTCGGCTTTTATTACACTCATACCGTTTCACGTATTCCAACTCCAGTTGACCCGTATCTTCTCGACAAACTATGAAGGTAGATTTTGAGAGCCCAAACTACTTTTTTTCACAAAAATAACTACTAAGTAATGGCTTATATCTATGAGTTTTAGTCGTTGGCCCGTTTCGCATTGAACTATGTCCAAACAAATCGAAACCTAGCCCGACAGCTTTATTGTCGGCTTTTATCGCTCAAATACCGTTTCATATATTCCAAGTCCAGCTTGGCCCGTATCTTCTTAAAAACTATGAAGGCCGGTTTTAAGGGCCCAAACTATATTTTTTCACCAAAATAACTCATAAGTCATGGCTTATAGCTAAGAGTTTTGGTCGTTGGCCCGTTTAGGATAGAACTAGGTCCAAACAGACTCAAACCTAGCATGACAGCTTTTCCTTCAGCTTTTATCACACTCATACCGTTTCACGTATTCCAACTTGAGTTGGGCCGTATCTTCTTGACAAACTATGAAGGCGGATTTTGAGAGCCTAAACTATTTTTTTCACCAAAATAACTCATAAGTCATGGCTTATAGCTATGAGTTTTGGTCGTTGGCCCGTTTCGGATAGAACTAGGTCCAAACAGACTCAAACCTAGCTCGACAGCTTTTCCTTCGGCTTTTATCACACTCATACCGTTTCACGTATTCCAACTTGAGTTGGGCCGTATCTTCTTGACAAACTATGAAGGCGCATTTTGAGAGCCTAAACTATTTTTTTCACCAAAATAACTCATAAGTCATGGCTTATAGCTATGAGTTTTGGTCGTTGGCCCGTTTCGGATAGAACTAGGTCCAAACGATCTCAAAACTAGCCTCGACAAGTATTTCCATTAGTTTTTATCATACTCATACCGTTTCACGTATTCCAACTCTAGTTGGCCCGTATCTTTTTGACAAACTATGAAGGCCGATTTTGAGTGCCCAAACTACTTTTTTTCACCAAAATAACTCATAAGTCATGGCCGATATCTATGAGTTTTGGTCGTTGGCCCGCTTCGCATTGAACTAGGTCCAAGTAGCTCAAACCAAGTCCAGCTTGGCCCGTATCTTCCCGACAAACTATGAAGGCGCATTTTGAGAGCCCAAACTACTTTTTTCACCAAAATAACTCATAAGTCATGGCTTATAGCTATGAGTTTTGGTCGTTGGCCCGTTTAGGATAGAACTAGGTCCAAACGGACTCAAACCTAGCCTCGACAGCTTTTCCATCAGCTTTTATCACACTCATACTCTTTCAAGTATTCCAACTCTAGTTGGCCCGTATCTTCTTGACAAACTATGAAGGCGCATTTTGAGAGCCCAAACTACTTTTTTCACCAAAATAACTCATAAGTCATGGCTTATAGCTATGAGTTTTGGTCGTTGGCCCGTTTCGTATTGAACTAGGTCCAAACAGACTCAAACCTAGCCCGATAGTTTATTCATCGCTTTTATCACACTCATACCGTTTCACGTATTCCAACTCAAATTGGCCCGTATCTTCTTGACAAACTATGAAGGCGGATTTTGAGAGCCCAAACTACTTTTTTTCATCAAAATAACTCATAAGTCATGGCTTATATCTATGAGTTTTAGTCGTTGGCCCGTTTCGCATTGAACTATGTCCAAACAGACTCAAACTTAGCCCGATAGTTTTTCCATCAGCTTGTTATCACACTCATACCGTTTCACGTATTCCAACTCTAGTTCGCCCGTATCTTCGACAAACTATGAAGGCGCATTTTGAGAGCCCAAACTACTTTTTTTCACAAAAATAACTCATAAGTAATGGCTTATAGCCATGAGTTTTGGTCGTTGGCCCGTTTCGACATGACTCAAAACTAGCCCGACATTTTTTTCATCAGCTTTTATCACACTCATACCGTTTCACGTATTCCCACACCAATTGGCCCGTATCTTCTTGACAAACTATGAAGGCTGATTTTGAGAGCCAAAACTATCTTTTTTCACAAAAATAACTCATAAGAAATGGCTTATAGCGATGAGCTTTTATTGTTGGCCCGTTTTGCATCGAACTAGGTCTAAACAATCGAAACCTAGACCAACAGCTTTTTGTCAAATTTTATCGCTCTCATACCGTTTCACGTATTCCAAGTCCAGCTTGACTCGTATCTTCTTAAAAAACTATGAAGACCGATTTTGAGGGCCCAAACTACATTTCTTTCACCAAAATAACTCATAAGTCATGGCTTACAAATATGAGTTTTGGTCGTTGGCCCGTTTCATGTAGAACTAGGTCCAAACAGACTCAAACCTAGCCTCGATAGTTTTTTCATCATTTTTTATCACACTCATACCGTTTCACGTATTCCAAATCTAGTTGACCCGTATCTTCTGACAAACTATGAAGATAGATTTTGAGAGCCCAAACTACTTTTTTTCACCAAAATAACTCATAAGTCATGGCTTATATCTATGAGTTTTGGTCGTTGGCCCGTTTCTCATTGAACTAGGTCCAAGCAGCCTCAAACCTAGCCCGACAAGCTTTTCATTAGTTTTTATCGCTCAAATACCGTTCCACATATTCCAAGTCCAGTTGGCCCGTATCTTCTTAAAACCTATGAAGGCCGATTTTAAGGGCCCAAACTATATTTTTTCACCAAAATAACTCATAAGTCATGGCTTATAGCTAAGAGTTTTGGTCGTTGGCCCGTTTAGGATAGAACTAGGTCCAAACAGACTCAAACCTAGCCTCGACAGCTTTTCCATCAGCTTTTATCACACTCATACTCTTTCACGTATTCCAACTCTAGTTGGCCCGTATCTTCTTGACAAACTATGAAGGCGGATTTTGAGAGCCCAAACTACTTTTTTCACCAAAATAACTCATAAGTCATGGCTTATAGCTATGAGTTTTGGTCGTTGGCCCGTTTCGTATTGAACTAGGTCCAAACAGACTCAAACCTAGCCCGATAGTTTATTCATCGGCTTTTATCACACTCATACCGTTTCACGTATTCCAACTCAAATTGGCCCGTATCTTCTGACAAACTATGAAGGCGGATTTTGAGAGCCCAAACTACTTTTTTTCATCAAAATAACTCATAAGTCATGGCTTATATCTATGAGTTTTAGTCGTTGGCCCGTTTCGCATTGAACTATGTCTAAACGAACTCAAACTTAGCCCGACAGCTTTTTGTCGGCTTTTATCGCTCAAATACCGTTTCATATATTCCAAGTCCAGTTGGCCCGTATCTTCTTAAAAACTATGAAGGCCGATTTTAAGGGCCCAAAAGTATATTTTTTCACCAAAATAACTCATAAGTCATGGCTTATAGCTAAGAGTTTTGGTCGTTGGCCCGTTTAGGATAGAACTAGGTCCAAACAGACTTAAACCTAGCCCGACAGCTTTTCTATCAGCTTTTATCACACTCATACCGTTTCACGTATTCGAACTCTAGTTGGGCCGTATCTTCTTGACAAACTATAAAGGCAGATTTTGAGAGTCCAAACTACTTTTTTTCACCAAAATAACTCATAAGTCATGGTTTGTAGCTATGAGTTTTGGTCTTTGGCCCGTTTCGGATTGAACTAGGTCCAAACAGACTCAAACCTAGCCCGACGAGTCTCTCCATCGGCTTTTATCACACTCATACCGTTTCACGTATTCCAACTCTAGTTGGCTCGTATCTTCTTGACAAACTATGGAGGCAGATTTTGAGAGCCCAAACTACTTTTTTTCACTAAAATAACTCATATGTCATGGCTTATAACTATGAGTTTTGGTGGTCGGCACGTTTCATATTGAACTAGGTCAAAACATCTCAAACCTACCCCGACAGTTTCTCCATCAGCTTTTATCACACTCATACCGTTTCACGTATTCCAACTCTAGTTGGCCCGTATCTTCTCGACAAACTATGAAGGCGCATTTTGAGAGCCCAAACTACTTTTTTTCACCAAAATAACACATAAGTCATGGCTTATATCTATGAGTTTTGGTCGTTGGCCCGTTTTGCATTGAACTATGTCCAAACAGCTCAAACCTAGCCCGACAAGCTTTTCGTCGCTTTTATCGCTCAAATACCGTTTCACATATTCCAAGTCCCGTTGGCACATATCTTCTTAAAAAACTATGAAGGCCGATTTTAAGGGCCCAAACTACATTTTTTCACCAAAATAACTCATAAGACATGGCTTATATCTAAGAGTTTTGGTCGTTGGCCCGTTTCGGATAGAATTAGGTCCAAACAGACTCAAACCTAGCTCGACAGCTTTTCCATCAGCTTTTATCACACTTATACCGTTTCACGTATTCTAACTCTAGTTAGCCCGTATGTTCTCGACAAACTATGAATGCAGATTTTGAGAGCCCAAACTACTTTTTTTCACCAAAATAACTCATAAGTCATGGCTTATACCTATGAGTTTTGGTCGTTAGCTCGTTTCGCATCGAACTAGGTCCAAATAGCTCAAACCTAGTCCGATAGTTTTTTGTCGGCTTTTATCGCTCACATACGTTTCACATATTTCAAGTCCAAGTTGGCCCGTATCTTCTTAAAAAACTATGAAGGCCGATTTTAACGACCCAAACTATATTATTTCACCAAAATAACTCAAAAGTCATGGCTTATAGCTATGAGTTTTTGTCGTTGGCCCGTTTAAGATAGAACTAGGTCCAAACAGACTCAAACCTAGCTCGACAGTTTCTCCATCGGCTTTTATCACACTCATACCGTTTCACGTATTCCAACTCTAGTTGGCTCGTATCTTCTTGATAAACTATGAAGGCAGATTTTGATAGCACAAACTACTTTTTTTCACCAAAATAACTCATAAGTCATGGCTTATAGCTATGAGTTTTTGTCGTTGGCTCGTTTCGTATTTAACTTGGTCCAAATAGCTCAAACCTAGCCTCGATAGTTTTTCATCGCTTTTATCGCTCACATCCCGTTTCACATATTCCAAGTCCCGTTGGCCCGAATCTTTTTAAAAAACTTTGAAGGCTGATTTTGAGGGCCCAAACTAAATTTTTTGACCAAAATAACTCATAAGTCATGGCTTATAGCTATGAGTTTTGGTCGTTGGCCCGTTTCGGATAGAACTAGGTACTAATAGGTCAAACCTAGCCCGACAGCTTTTGCATCGGGTTTTATCACACTCATACCGTTTCACGTATTCCAACTCTAGTTGGCCCGTACCTTCTTGACAAACTATGAAGGCAGATTTTGAGAGCCCAAACTACTTTTTTTACCGAAATAACTCATAAGTCATGGCTTATACCTATGAGTTTTGGTCGTTACCCCGTTTCGGATCGAACTAGGTCCAAATAGCTCAAACCTAGCTCGATAGTTTTTCGTCGGCTTTTATCGCTCACATACCGTTTCACATATTCCAAGTGTTGTTGGCCCGTATCTTCTTAAAAAACAATGAAGGCTGATTTTGAGTGCCCAAACTACATTTTTCACCAAAATAACTCGTAAGTCATGGCTTATAGCGATGAGTTTTTATCGTTGGCCCGTTTCGCATCGAACTAGGTCCAAACAGACTCAAACCTAGCCCGATAGTTTTTAGTCGGCTTTTATCGCTAACATACCGTTTCACATATTCCAAGTCCAGCTTGGCCCGTATCTTCTTTAAAAACTATGAAGCTCGATTTTGAGGGCCCAAACTACATTTCTTTCACCAAAATAACGCATAAGTCATGGCTTATAGATATGAGTTTTGGTCGTTGGCTCGTTTCGTGTAGACCTAGGTAGAAATAGCTCAAACCTAGCTCGACAGCTTTTTCCGACAGCTTTTATCACACTCATACCGTTTCATGTATTCCAACTCCAATTGGCCCGTGTCTTCTCGACAAACTATGAAGGCGGATTTTGAGAGCCCAAACTACTTTTTTTCACCAAAATGACTCATAAGTCATGGCTTATAGCAATGAGTTTTGGTCGTTAGCCGTGTCGGATAGAACTAGGTCCAAACGACTCAAACCTAGCCCGACAGCTTTTCCATCGGCTTTTGTCACACTTATACCGTTTCACGTATTCCAACTCTAGTTGGCCCGTATCTTCTTGACAAACTATGAAGGCGCATTTTGAGAGCCCAAACTACCTTTTTCACAAAAATAACTTATATGTCATCGCTTATAACTATGAGTTTTGGTGGTTGGTCCGTTTCGTATCGAACTAGGTCCAAACAGACTCAAACCTAGCCCGACGGTTTCTCCATCGATTTTTATCGCTCACATACCGTTTCACATATTCGAAGTCCAAGTTGGCCCGTATCTTCTCTCAAACTACTTTTTTTCACCAAAATAACTCATATGTCATGGCTTATAACTATGAGTTTTGGTCGTTGGCCCGTTTAAGATATAACTAGGTCCAAACAGACTCAAACCTAGCCCGACATTTTTTTCATCAGCTTTTATCACACTCATATCGTTTCACATATGCTAACTTTAGTTAGCTCGTATCTTCTTGACAAACTATTAAGGCAGATTTTGAGAGCCTAAACTACTTTTTTCACCAAAATAACTCATAAGTCATGGCTTATAGCGATGAGCTTTTGTCGTTGGCCCGTTTCGCATGAACTAGGTCCAAACAGCTTTAAACCGAGCTCGACAGCTTTTCCATCAGCTTTTATCACACTCATACCATTTCACGTATTCCAACTCTAGTTGGCTCGTATCTTCTTAACAAACTATGAAGGCAAATTTTGAGAGCCCAAAATACTATTTTTCACCAAAATAACTCATAAGTCATGGCTTACGTTTTGGTCGTTGGCCCGTTTAGGTAGAACTAGGTCCAAACAGACCCAAACCTAGCCCGGTAGTTTTTACATCGGCTTTTATCACACTCATACCGTTTCACGTATTCCAACTCTAGTTGGCTTGTATCTTCTTGACAAATTATGAAGGCATATTTTGAGAGCCCAAACTACTTTTTTTCACAAAAATAACCCATAAGTAATGGCTTATACCTACGAGTTTTGGTCGTTGGCCCGTTTTAGATAGAACTAAGTCCAAACAACTCAAACCTAGCCCGACAGCTTTTCCATCGCTTTTATCACACTCATACCGTTTCACGTATTCCAACTCTAGTTGGCTCGTATCTTCTGACAAACTATGAAGGCGGATTTTGAGAGCCCAAACTACTTTTTTCACCAAAATTATTCGTAAGTCATGGCTTATAGCTATGAGGTTTGGTCATTGGCCTATTTCGTATTGAACTAGGTCCAAAAAGCTCAAACCTAGCTTGATAGTTTTTCGTCGGCTTTTATAGCTCACATACCGTTTCACATATTCCAAGTCCAGGTTGGCCCGTATCTTTTTAAAAAACTATGAAGGCTGATTTTGAGGGCCCAAACTACATTTTTTCACCAAAATAACTCATAAGTCATGGCTTATAGATATGAGTTTTCGTCATTGGCTCGTTTCAAGTAGAACTAGGTACAAATAGCTCAAACCTAGCCTAACAGCTTTTTCGTCAGCTTTTATCACACTTATACCGTCTTTGGCCCGTTTAAGGTAGAACTAGGTCCAAACAGACTCAAACCTAGCTTGATAGTTTTTCCCTCGGCTTTTATCACACTCATACTCTTTCACGTATTCCAACTCTAGTTCGCCCGTATCTTCTTGACAAACTATGAAGGCGCATTTTGAGAGCCCAACTACTTTTTTTCACCAAAATAACTCACAAGTCATGGCTTATAGCTATGAGTTTTTGTCATTGGCTCGTTTCGAGCGTAACTACGTCTAAACAGACTCAAACCTAGCCTAACAGCTTTTCCGTCGGCTTTTACCACACTCATACCGTTTCACGTATTCCAACTCTAGTTGGCTTCGTATCTTCTTGAAAAACTATGAAGGCTATTTTGAGAGCCAAAACTATCTTTCTTCAACAAAATAACTCATAAGACATGGCTAATAACGATGAGCTTTTATCGTTGGCCCGTTTCGCATCGAACTAGGTCCAAACATCTCAAACCTAGCCCAATAGTTTTTTTGTCGGCTTTTATCGCTCTCATACCGTTTCACGTATTCCAAGTCCAGCTTGACTCGTATCTTCTTAAAAAACTATGAAGATCGATTTTGAGGGCCTAAACTACATGTTTTCACCAAAATAACTCATAAGTCATGGCTTATAGATATGAGTTTTGATCGTTGGCCCGTTTCTAGTAGAACTAGGTACAAACGAACTCAAACCTAGCCCGACGCTTTTTTCTCGGCTTTTATCACACTCATACCATTTCACGTATTCCAACTCCAATTGGCCCGTATCTTCTGACAAACTATGAAGGTTGATTTTGAGAAGCCAAGCTACATTTTTTCATAAAAATAACTCATAAGTCATGGCTTACGGCGATGAGCTTTTGTCGTTGGCCCGTTTCGCATCGAACTAGGTCCAAACAGACTCAAACCTAGCCCGACAGCTTTTTGTCGGCTTTTATCGCTCTCATACCGTTTCACATATTCCAAGTGCAGTTGGCCCATATCTTCTTAAAAACTATAAAGGTTGATTTTGAGTGTCCAAACTACATTTTTTCACCAAAATAACTCATAAGTCATGGCTTATAGCTATCGCTTATGATCGTTCGCCCGTTTCGCATCGAACTAGGTCCAAACGAGCTCCAACCTAGCTCGATAGTTTTTCGTCGTTGTTTATCGCTCACATACCGTTTCATGTATTACTAGTCCAATTGGTCCGTATCTTCTTAAAAAACTATGAAGGCCGATTTTGAATGCCCAAACTACATTTTTTTACCAAAATAACTCATAAGTCATGGCTTATAGCGATGAGCTTTTGTCGTCGGCACGTTTCGCATCGAACTAGGTCCAAACGGCTCAAACCTAGCCGTACAGCTTTTCCATCATTTTTTATCACACTCATACCATTTCACGTATTCCCGACCTAGATGGCTCGTATCTTCTTAAAAAACTATGAAGGGTGATTTTGAGAGCCCAAACTACTTATTTTCACCAAAATAACTCATAAGTTATGGCTTATAGCTATGAGTTTTGGTCGTTAGATCATTTAAGATAGAACTAGGTATAAACGAACTTCAAACCTAGCCTAGCAGCTTTTTTGTTAGTTTTTATCACACTCATTCCGTTTCATGTATTCCAAGTACAGCTTGGTCCGTATCTTCTTCACAAACTATGAAAGTTGATTTTGAGAGCCCAAACTACCTTTTTTCACCAAAATAACTCATAGGTCATGGCTTATAGCTACGAGTTTTGATCGTTGGCCCGTTTCGGATAGAACTAGGTCCAAACAACTCAAACCTAGCCCGACCGTTGTTCCATCGCTTTTATCACACTCATACCGTTTCACGTATTCCAATTCCAAGTCGGCCCGTATCTTCTCGACAAACTATGAAGGTCGATTTTGAGAGCCTAAACTACCTTTTTTCACAAAAATAACTCGTAAGTCATGGCTTATAGCTATGAATTTTGATCGTTGGCCCATTTCGAGTAAAACTAGGTCCAAACAGACTCAAACTTAGCCCGATAATTTTTCATCGGCTTTTATTACACTCATACCGTTTCACGTATTCCAACTCCAGCTTGACCCGTATCTTTTTGACAAACTATGAAGGTCGATTTTGAGAGCCCAAACTATCTTTTTTCGCCAAAATAGCTCATACGTCATGGCTTATAGTTATCGAGTTTTGGTCATTAGCTCGTTCCAAATAGAACTAGGTCCAAACAGACTCAAACCTAGCCCGATAGTTTTTTCGTCGGCTTTTATCACACTCATACCTTTCACGTATTCCAACTCCAGGTTGGCCCGTATCGTCTTGACAAACTATGAAGGCTGATTTTGAGAGGCCAAACTATATTTTTTCATAAAAATAACTCATAAGTCATGGCTTACAGCGATGAGCTTTTGTCGTTGGCCCGTTTCGCATTGAACTAGGTCCAAACAGTCTCAAACCTAGCATCGACAGATTTTGTCGGCTTTTATCGCTCTCATACCGTTTCACATATTCCAAGTCCGAGTTGGCTCATATTTTCTTAAAAAACTATAAAGGCTGATTTTTAGGGTCCAAACTACATTTTTTCACCAAAATAACTCATAAGTCATGGCTTCTAGCTATGAGTTATGGTCGTTGGCTCGTTTCGCATCGAACTAGCTCCAAACAGACTCCAACTCGGCCCGATAGTGTTTCGTCGGCTTTTATCGCTCACATACCGTTTCATGTATTACTAGTCCGATTGGTCCGTATCTTCTTAAAAAACTATGAAGGCTGATTTTGAACGCCCAAACTACATTTTTTTACCAAAAGAACTCATAAGTCATGACTTATAGCGATGAGCTTTTGTCGTCGGCTCGTTTCGCATCGAACTAGGTCCAAACAGACTCAAACCTAGCCGTACAATTTTTCGTCAGCTTTTATCACACTCATACCATTTCACGTATTCCAAGTTCAGTTGGCCCGTATCTTCTTGATAAACTATGAAGGGTGATTTTGAGAGCCGAAACTACTTATTTTCACCAAAATAACTCATAGTCATGGCTTATAGCTATGAATTTTGGTTATTAGCCCGTTTCGGATAGAACTAGGTACAAATAGCTCAAACCTAGCCTCGATAGTCTTTTTGTTAGTTTTTATCGGACTCATACTCGTTTCACGTATTCCAACTCTAGTTGGCTCGTATCTTCTTGACAAAGTATGAAGGCCGATTTGGAGATCCCAAACTACCTTTTTTTCACCAAAATAACTCATAGGTCATGGCTTATAGTTATGAGTTTTGATCGTTGGCCTGTTTCGGATAGAACTAGGTCCAAACAACTCAAACCTATCCCGACAGCTTGTTCCATCGCTTTTATCACACTCATACCGTTTCACGTATTCCAACTCCAAGTTGACCCGTATCTTTTTGACAAACTATTAAGGCCGATTTTGAGAGCCCAAACTACCTTTTTTCACCAAAATAACTCATACGTCAGGCTTATAGTTATGAGTTTTGGTCATTAGCCCATTTCAAATAGAACTAGGTCATAACGACTCAAACTTAGGCCGACAGCTTTTTCGTCCGTTTTATCACTCATATCGTTTCACGTATTCCAACTCCAGTTGACCCGTATCTTCTGACAAACTATGAAGGCCGATTTTGAGAACCCAAACTACCTTTTTTCGCCAAAATAACTCATATGTCATGGCTTATAGTTATGAGTTTTGGTCATTAGCCCGTTTCAAATAGAACTAGGTACAAACAGACTCAAACTAGCCCGACAGCTTTTACGTCAATTTTTATCACACTCATACCGTTTCACGTATTCTAACTCCAGCTTGGCTCGTATCTTCTGACAAACTATGAAGGCTGATTTTGAGAGGTCAAACTACATTTTTTCACAAAAATAACTCATAAGTCATGGCTTACAGCGATGAGCTTTTGTCGTTGGCCCATTTTGCATCGAACTAGGTCCAAACAGACTCAAACCTAGCCCGATAGTTTTTCGTCGGCTTTTATCGCTCTCATACCGTTTCACATATTCCAAGTCCAGTTGGCCCATATCTTCTTAAAAACTATAAAGGCTGATTTTTAGGGTCCAAACTATATTTTTTCACCAAAATAACTCATAAGTCATGGCTTATAGCCGTGAGTTATGATCGTTGGCCCGTTTCCCATCGAACTAGCTCCGAACAGCTCCAACCTAGCCCGATAGTGTTTCGTCGGCTTTTATCGCTCACATACCGTTTCATGTATTACTAGTCCGATTGGTCCGTATTTTCTTAAAAAACTATGAAGGTTGATTTTGAATGCCCAAACTACATTTTTTTACCAAAATAACTCATAAGTCATGGCTTATAGCGTAAGCTTTTGTCGTCGGCCCGTTTCGCATCGAACTAGGTCCAAATAGCTCAAACCTAGCCGGACAGCTTTTCGTCGGCTTTTATCTCTCTCATACCATTTCACGTATTCCAAGTCCAATTGGCCCGTATCTTCTGGCAAACTATGAAGGGTGATTTTGAGAGCCCAAACTACCTATTTTGACCAAAATAACTCATACGTCATGGCTTATAGCTATGAGTTTTGGTTATTAGCCCGTTTCGGATAGAACTAGGTATAAACAGACTTCAAACCTAGCCTCGACGAGTCTTTTTGTTAGTTTTTATCGACTCATACCGTTTCATGTATTCCAACTCCAGTTGGCCCGTATCTTCTTGACAAAGTATGAAGGCCGATTTTGAGATCCCAAACTACCTTTTTTTCACCAAAATAACTCATAGGTCATGGCTTATAGTTATGAGTTTTGATCGTTGGCCCGTTTCGGATAGAACTAGGTCCAAACAACTCAAACCTAACCCGACAGTTGTTCCATCAATTTTTATCAAACTCATACTCGTTTCACGTATTCCAACTCCAAGTTGACCCGTATCTTCTTGACAAACTATTAAGGCCGATTTTGAGAGCCTAAACTACCTTTTTTCACCAAAATAACTCATACGTCGGGCTTATAGTTATGAGTTTCGGTCATTAGCCCGTTTCAAATAGAACTAGGTCATAATAGCTCAAACCTAGCCTAACAGCTTTTTCGTCAGCTTTTATCACACTTATACCGTTTCACGTATTTCCACTCCAGCTTGGCCCGTATCTTCGACAAACTATGAAGGTTGATTTTGAGAGCCCAAACTCGCATTTTTTCACAAAAATAACTCATAAGTCATGGCCTACGGCGATGAGCTTTTGTCGTTGGCCCGTTTCGCATCGAACTAGGTCCAAACTGACTCAAACCTAGCCTCGACAGCTTTTTGTCGGCTTTTATCGCTCTCATACCGTTTCACATATTCCCAATCCAAGTTGGCCCATATCTTCTTAAAAAACTATAAAGGCTGATTTTGAGGGTCCAAACTACATTTTTTCACCAAAATAACTCATAAGTCATGGCTTATAGCTATGAGTTATGATCGTTAGCCCGTTTCGCATCGAACTAGGTCCAAACGAGCTCCAACCTAGCCCGATAGTTTTTCGTCGCTTTTATCGCTCACATATCGTTTCATGTATTACTAGTCCAATTGGTCCGTATCTTCTTTAAAAACTATGAAGACCGATTTTGAACGCCCAAACTATATTTTTTTACCAAAATAACTCATAAGTCATGGCTTATAGCGATGAGCTTTTGTCGTCGGCCCGTTTCGCATCGAACTAGGTCCAAACAGACTCAAACCTAGCCATACAGTTTTTCGTCGCTTTTATCTCTCTCATACCATTTCACGTATTCCAAGTCCAGTTGGCTCGTATCTTCTTAAAAACTATGAAGGCCGATTTTAAGGGCCAAAACTATATTTTTTCACCAAAATAACTCATAAGTTATGGCTTATAGTGATGAGTTTTGGTCGTTAGCTCATTTCGTGTAAAACTAGGTCCAAACGACTCAAACCTAGCCTAGTAGTTTTTCCGTCGCTTTTATATCACTCATACCGTTTCACGTATTCCAACTCCAAGTTAGCTCGTATCTTCTTGACAAACTATGAAGAGTGATTTTGAGGGCCCAAACTACCTATTTTCACCAAAATAACTCATACGTCATGGCTTATAGCTATGAGTTTTGGTTATTAGCCCGTTTCGGATAGAACTAGGTACAAACAAATTTCAAACCTAGCCTCGACAGCTTTTTTGTTAGTTTTTATCACACTCATACTCGTTTCATGTATTCCAACTCCAGTTGGCCCGTATCTTCTTGACAAAGTATGAAGGCCGATTTTGAGATCCCAAACTACCTTTTTTCACCAAAATAACTCATAGGTCATGCCTTATAGCTATGAGTTTTGGTCGTTGGCCCGTTTCGTATCGAATTACGTCCAAACGGCTCAAACTTAGCTCGATAGGTTTTCATCGGCTTTTATCACACTCACACCGTTTCACGTATTCCAAGTATAGTTGGCTTCGTATCTTCTTGGAAAACTATGAAAGCCGATCTTGGCGGCCTAAACTACATTTTTTCTAGAAAATAACTCATAGTTCATGGCTTATAGGTTTCGGTTTTGTTCGTTTGTCCATTTCGAATCGAACTAGGTCCAAACAGACTCAAACCTAGATCGACAGCCTTTTCATCGGCTTTTATTGCACTCATGTCGTTTCACGTATTCCAACTCCAGCTTGGCCCATAACTTCTTGAAAAACTATGAAGGCCGATTTGGAGTGCACAAACTATATTTTTTTCACCAAATTAACTCATAAGTCATGGCTTATAGCTATGAGTTTTGGTCGTTGGCCCGTTTTGTATCGAACTAGGTCCAACCAACTCAAACACAGACTCGACACTTTTTCATCAGCTTTTTATCGCATTCACACCGTTTCACATATTCCAAGTACGGTTGGCTCGTTTCTTTATGAAAAACTATGAAGGCCGATCTTAATGGCCTAAACTACGTTTTTTCTAAAAAATAACTCATAGTTCGTGGCTTATAGCTTTTATTTTTGGTCGTTTGTCCGTTTCAAATCGAACTAGGTCCAAAAAGCTCAAACTCGGCCCGATAGTTTTTTGTCGGCTTTTATCGCACTCATACTCGTTTCATGTGTTCCAAGTCCAGGTTGGCCCGTATCTTCTTGAAAAATAATGAAGGCTGATTTTGAGGGCACAAACTACATTTTTTCACCAAAATAAGTCATAAGTCATGGCTTATAGCTATGAGTTTTGGTCTTTGGCCCGTTTCGCATCGAACTAGGTCCAAACAGACTCAAACTTAGCTCGATAGTTTTTCATCGGCTTTTATTGCCCTCATACCATTTCACGTATGCCAACTCCAGCTTGGCTCGTATCTTCTCGAAAAACTATGAAGGCTGATTTTGAGAGCCCAAACTACTTTTTTTCACCAAAATAACTCATAAGACATGGCTTATAGCGATGAGTTTTATTCATTGGTCCGTTTTGAATTGAACTAGGTCCAAATAGCTCACACATAGCCCTATAGTTTTTTGTCAATTTTTATCGCTCTCATACGAGTTTCACATATTCCAAGTCTAGTTGACCCGTATCTTCTAGAAAAGCCGTGAAGGATGATTTTGAGTGACCAAATTATATTTTTTCACCAAAATAACTTATAAGTCGGGGCTTATAGCTATGAGTTTTGGTCATTGGCCCGTTTCATAACGAATTAGGTCCAAACAGACTCAAACCTAGCTCGATAGTTTTTCATCTTTTTTTATCGCACTCACACCGTTTCACGTATTCCAAGTACGAGTTAGCTTCGTATCTTCTTGAAAAACTATGAAGGCCGATCTTGGCGGCCTAAACTACATTTTTTCTAGAAAATAACTCATAGTTCGTGGCTTATAGCTTTGATTTTTGGTCGTTTGTCCGTTTCGAATCGAACTAGGTCCAAGAAGCTCAAACCTAGCCCAATAGTTTTTCGTCGCTTTTATCGATCTCATACACTTTCATGTTTTCCAAGTCTAGTTGGCCCGTACCTTCTTGAAAACTCGTGAAGGCTGATTTTGAGGGCCCAAACTACATTCTTTCACCAAAATAACTCATAAGTCATGGCTTATAGCTATGAGTTTTGGTCGTTGGCCCGTTTTGCATCGAACTAGGTCGAAACGACTCAAACCTAGCTCGATAGTTTTTATCGATTTTTATCGCACTCACTTCGTTTCACGTATTCTAAGTACGAGTTGGTCGATATCTTCATGAAAAAATATGAAGGCCGATCTTGGCGGCCTAAACTATGTTTTTTTATAGAAAATAACTCATAGTTCGTGGCTTATAGCTTTGATTTTTGGTCGTTTGTCCATTTCGAATCGAACTAGGTCCAAACAGACTCAAACCTAGCCTCGACGCTTATTTGTCAATTTTTATCGCACTCATATCGTTTCACGTATTCCAACTCCAGGTTGGCCCATATCTTTTTCAAAAACTCGTGAAGGCTGATTTTGAAAGCCCAAACTACATTTTACACCAAAATAACTCATAAGTCATTGCTTATAGGTATGAGTTTTGGTCGTTGGCTCGTTTTGCATCGAACTAGGTCCAAATAGCTTAAACCTAGCTCGATAGTTTTTCATCGGTTTTTATCGCACTCACACCATTTCGTGTATTCCAAGTGCGGTTGGCATCTATCTTCTTGAAAAGTAGTGAAGGCCGATCTTGGCGGCCTAAACTACATTTTTTTCTAGAAACTAACTCATAGTTCATGGTTATAGCTTTGATTTTTGTCGTTTGTCCATTTTGAATCGAACTAGGTCTAAAAAGCTTAAACCTATCCGATAGTTTTTCATCGGCTTTTATTACACTCATACCGTTTCACATATTCCAATTCTAGTTGGCCCGTAACTTTTTGAAAAACTCGTGAAGGCCGATTTTGAGAGCATAAACTATATTTTTTCACCAAAATAACTCTTAAGTCATGGCTTATAGCTATGAGTTTTGGTCATTGGCCCATTTCGTATGGAACTAAGTCCAACTAGCTCAAATACATATCGACACTTTTTCATCAATTTTTATGGCACTCATATCATTTCACGTATTCCAAGTACGAGTTAGTCTGTATCTTCTTGAAAAACAGATGAAGGTCGATCATGGCGACCTAAACTACGTTTTTTCTAGAAAATAACTCATAGTTCGTGGCTTATAGCTTTGATTTTTGGTCGTTTGTCCGTTTCGAATCGAACTAGGTCCAAAAAGCTCAAACCTAGCCCAATAGTTTTTCATCGGCTTTTATAGCACTCATACCGTTTCACGTATTCCAAGCCCAGTTGGCTCGTAACTTCTTCAAAAACTATGAAGGCTGATTTTGAGGGCACAAACTATATTTTTTCACCAAAATAACTTATAAGTCTTGGGTTATAGCTATGAGTTTTGGTCGTTGGCTCGTTTCGTATCGAACTAGGTCCAACCAGACTCAAACACGACTCGACACTTTTTCATCTATTTTTATCGCACTCACACCGTTTCACATATTCCAAGTATAGTTGGCTCGTATCTTCTTCAAAAACTATGAAGGTCGATCTTGACGGCCTAAACTATTTTTTTTGTCGAAAATAACTCATAGTTCATGGCTTATAGCTTTGATTTTTGTTCGTTTGTCCGTTTCGAATCGAATTAGGTCCAAACAGACTTAAACCTAGCCCGATAGTTTTTTGTTAGTTTTTATCGCACTCATACCGTTTCACGTATTTCAAGTCCAGCTTGGCTCGTATCTTCTTTTAAAAAAAATGAAGGTTGATTTTGAGGGCCCAAACTATATTTTTTCACATAAATAACTCATAACTCATGGCTTATAGCTATGAGTTTTGGTCGTTGGCCCGTTTCACATCGAACTATGTCCGGACGAGTCAAACCTAACTCGATAATTTGTCGTCGGCTTTTATTACCCTCATACCGTTTCACGCATACCAACTCCAGCTTGGCCCGTATCTTCTTGAAAAACTTTAAAGGCTGATTTTAAGAGCCCAAACTACCTTTTTTCACCAAAATAACTCACAAGTCATGGTTTATAGCTTTGAGTTTTGGTCGGTAGCTTGTTTCGCATCGAACTAGGTCCAAACAGACTCAAACCTAACTCGATAGTTTTTCGTCGCTTTTATCGCCCTCATACTCGTTTCACATATTCCAAGTCCAGCTTGGCTTGTATCTTCTTGAAAAGCCGTGAAGGCTGATTTTAAGGACCCAAACAATATTTTTTCACCAAAATAACGCATAAGTCATGGCTTATAGCTATGAGTTTTGGTCGTTGGCTCGTTACGCATTGAACTAGGTCCAAACAGCTCAAACCTAGCTCGATAGTTTTTCATCGGCTTTTATCGCACTCATATCGTTTCATATATTCCAAGTCCAATCGGCCCGTATATTTTTGAAAAACTATGAAGGCTAATTTTAAGGGCCCAAACTACATTATTTCACGAAGATAACTCATAAGTCATGGCTTATAACTAAGATTTTTGTTCGTTTGCCCGTTTCGAATCGAACTAGGTCCAAACGGCTCAAACCTAGCTCGACGAGCTTTTCGTCGCTTTTATCATACTCATACCGTTTCATGTATTTCAAGTCCGAGCTTGTTTTGTATCTTCTTGAAAAACAATGAAGGTCGATTTTGAGGGCCCAAACTATATTTTTTCACCAAAATAACTCATAAGTCCCGGCTTATAGCTATGAGTTTTGGTCATTGGCCCGTTTCGCATCAAACTAGGTCCACACGACTCAAACCTAACTCGACAGCTTTTCGTCGGCTTTTATCGCCCTTATACCGTTTCACGTATTCCAATTCCAATTGGCTCGTATCTTCTAGAAAAAGCTGTAAATGCTGATTTTGAGAGCCCCAACTACCTTTTTTCACCAAAATAACTCATAATTCATGGCTTATAGCTATGAGTTTTGGTTGTTTCGCATCGAACTAGGTCCAAACAGACTCAAACCTAACTCGACAGCTTTTTCGTCGGCTTTTATCGCCCTCATACTCGTTCCATGTATTCCAACTCTAGTTGGCTTCGTATCTTCTTCAAAAGCTGGGAATGCCGATTTTGAGGGCCCAAACTACATTTTTTCACCAAAATAACGCATAAGTCATGGCTTATAGCGATGAGTTTTGGTCGTTGGCCCGTTTCCCATCGAACTAGATCCAAAGGCTCAAACCTACCTCGATAGTTTTTCTTCGGCTTTTATCGCACTCATACCGTTTCATGTATTGTCACTCCAATTGGCCGAATCTTCTTAAAAATCCATGAAGGATGATTTTGAGGGCCTAAACTATATATTTTCACAAAAATAACTCATAGTTAATGGCTTGTAGCTATGAGTTTTGGTTGTTGGCCCGTTTCGAATCGAACTAGGTCCAAATAGCTCAAACCCGACTCGATAATTTTTTATTAATTTTTATCGTGCTTACATCGTTTTACATATTCCAAGTCCGAGTTGGTCCGTATCTTCTTGATAAACTGTGAGGCTGATTTTGAGGGCTCGAACTACATTATTTCACCAAAATAAGTCATAAGTCATGGCTTATAACTATGAGTTTTGGTCGTTGGCCCGTTTCGCATCGAACTAGGTCCAAACGACTTCAAAGCTAGCTCGATATTTTTTTGTCGGCTTTTATTGCACTCATACCATTCCACGTATTCCAAGTCCAAGTTGGCTCGAATCTTCTTAAAAATCCATGAAAGATGATTTTAAGAGCCTAACATATCTCAAAAATAATTCATAGTTAATGGCTTGTAACTATGAGTTTTGATAGTTGGCTCGTTTCGCATCAAACTAGGTCCAAACAGACTCAAACATATCTCGATATTTTTTCGTCGGCTTTTATCGTACTCTTATCATTCCACGTATTGTCCCTCCAGTTGGCCCGAATCGCTTAAAAATCCATGAAGGATGATTTTGAGGGCCTAAACTACATTTTCTCACGAAACAACTCATAGTTAATGGCTTGTAACTATGAGTTTTGGTCATTGGCCCGTTTCGCATCGAACTAGGTCCAAAGAGCACAAACCTAACCCAATAGTTTTTTATTAATTTATATCGCATTCACATCGTTTTATGTATTCCTAGTCGAGTTGGCTCGTATCTTCTTGAAAAACTATAAAGGCTGATTTTGAGGGCCCAACCTATATTTTTTCATCAAAATAAGTCATAAATTATGGCTTATAGCTATGAGTTTTGGTCGTTGGCCGTTTCGCATCGAACTAGGTCCAAAAATCCGAAACCTAGCCCGATAATTTTTCATCGGCTTTATCGCTCTCATACCATTTCACGTATTCCAAGTCCAGTTGGCCCGTATCTTCTTGAAAAGCTGTGAAGGCTAATTTTGAGGGCCCAAACTATGTTTTTTCACGAAATAACTCATAAGTCATGGCTTATAGCTATGAGTTTTGGTCATTGGCCCGTTTCGCATCGAACTAGATCCAAATGGCTCCAACCTAGCTCAATAGTTTTTCATCGGCTTTTATCGCACTCATACCGTTTCACGTATTGTCACTCCAATTGGCCCGAATCTTCTTAAAAATCCATGAACGATGATTTTGAGGGCCTAAACTACATTTTTTCACCAAAATAACTCATAGTTAATGGCTTGTAGCTATGAGTTCCGGTCGTTGGCCGTTTCGCATCGAATAGGTCTAAACGACTCAAACCTAGCCCGATAGTTTTTTTATTAATATTTATCGCACTCACATCCTTTTACGTATTCCATGTCCAGATTGCCCCTTAGCTTTTTCAAAAGCTCGTAAAGGCCGATTTTGAGGTCCCAACCTATATTTTTTCACCAAAATAAGTCATAAGTCATGGCTTATAGTTATGAGTTTTGGTCATTTGCCCATTTCGAATCGAACTAAGGCCAAACAACTCAAACCTAGCCTCGAATGTTTTTTGTCGGTTTTATCGCACTCATATCGTTTCACGCATTCTAATTCCAATTGGCCCGTATTTTCTTGAAAAACATTGAAGGCTAGTTTTGAGAGCCCAAACTACCTTTTTCACTAAAATAACTCATAAGTCAAGGCTTATAGCTATGAGTTTTGGTCGTTAGCCCCTTTCGCATCGAACTAGGCCCAAACGAGCTCAAACCCAAACCTATTGTTTTTTATCGGCTTTTATCACACTCACATCGTTTTATGTACTCAAAGTCAAGTTGGCCGATATCTTCTTGAAAAACGGTGAAGGCCGATTTTGGGAGCCCAAACTACATTTCTAACCAAAATAACTCATAAGTCATGGCTTATAGCTATGAGTTTTGGTCGTTGGCCCATTTCACATTGAACTTGGTCCAAACGACTCAAACCTAACCCGATAGTTTTTCATCGGCTTTTATCGTACTCACATTATTTTACGTATTCCAAGTCCAGGTTGGCCCGTATCTTCTTGGAAAACCGTGAAGGCTGATTTTAGGGCCCAACCTACATTTTTTTCACCAAAATAACTCATAAGTCATGGCTTATAGCTATGACTTTTGGTCGTTAGCCCCTTTCGCATCGAACTAGGCCCAAACAGCTCAAACCCAAACCTATTGTTTTTCATCGGCTTTTATCACACTCACATCGTTTTATGTACTCAAAGTCAAGTTGGCCGGTATCTTCTTGAAAAACGGTGAAGGCCGATTTTGGGAGCCCAAACCACATTTCTAACCAAAATAACTCATAAGTCATGGCTTATAGCTATGAGTTTTGGTCGTTGGCCCATTTCACATTGAACTTGGTCCAAACAGACTCAAACCTAACCCGATAGTTTTTCATCATTTTTTATCATACTCACATTATTTTACGTATTCCAAGTCTAGTTGGCCCGTATCTTCTTGGAAAACTGTGAAGGCTGATTTTTAGGGCCCAACCTACATTTTTTTCACCAAAATAACTCATAAGTCATGGCTTATAGCTATGACTTTTGGTCGTTAGCCCCTTTCGCATCGAACTAGGCCCAAACAGACTCAAACCCAAACCTATTGTTTTTCATCGGTTTTTATCACACTCACATCGTTTTATGTACTCAAAGTCAAGTTGGCCGGTATCTTCTTGAAAAACGAGTGAAGGCTGATTTTGGGAGCCCAAACTACATTTCTAACCAAAATAACTCATAAGTCATGGCTTATAGCTATGAGTTTTGGTCGTTGGCCCATTTCACATTGAACTTGGTCCAAACGACTCAAACCTAACCCGATAGTTTTTCATCGGCTTTTATCGTACTCACATTATTTTACGTATTCCAAGTCCAGTTGGCCCGTATCTTCTGGAAAACCGTGAAGGCTGATTTTTAGGGCCCAACCTACATTTTTTTCACCAAAATAACTCATAAGTCATGGCTTATAGCTATGACTTTTGGTCGTTAGCCCCTTTCGCATCGAACTAGGCCCAAACAGACTCAAACCCAAACCTATTGTTTTTCATCGGCTTTTATCACACTCACATCGTTTTATGTACTCAAAGTCAAGTTGGCCAGTATCTTCTTGAAAAACGGTGAAGGCCGATTTTGGGAGCCCAAACTACATTTCTAACCAAAATAACTCATAAGTCATGGCTTATAGTTATGAGTTTTGGTCGTTGGCCCATTTCACATTGAACTTGGTCCAAACAGACTCAAACCTAACCCGATAGTTTTTCATCATTTTTTATCGTACTCACATTATTTTACGTAGTCCAAGTCCGAGTTGCCCCGTATCTTCTTGGAAAACCGTGAAGGCTGATTTTTAGGGCCCAACCTACATTTTTTTCACCAAAATAACTCATAAGTCATGGCTTATAGCTATGACTTTTGGTCGTTAACCCCTTTCGCATCGAACTAGGCCCAAACGGCTCAAACCCAAACCTATTGTTTTTCATCGGTTTTTATCACACTCACATCGTTTTATGTACTCAAAGTCAAGTTGGCCGGTATCTTCTTGAAAAACGGTGAAGGCCGATTTTGGGAGCCCAAACTACATTTCTAACCAAAATAACTCATAAGTCATGGCTTATAGCTATGAGTTTTGGTCGTTTGCCCAATTCACATTGAACTTGGTCCAAACGACTCAAACCTAACCCGATAGTTTTTCATCGGCTTTTATCGTACTCACATTATTTTACGTATTCCAAGTCCAAGTTGGCTCGTATCTTCTTGGAAAACTGTGAAGGCTGATTTTTAGGACCCAACCTACATTTTTTTCACCAAAATAACTCATAAGTCATGGCTTATAGCTATGACTTTTGGTCGTCGGCTCGTTTCGCATCGAACTAGGTCCAAATAGCTCAAACCTAGCTCGATAGTTTTTCATTAGTTTTTATCGCACTCATACCGTTTCACATATTCTAAGTACGGCTTGCTCGTATCTTCTTGAAAATTTATGAAGGCCGATCTTGACGGCCCAAGCTACGTTTTTTTCTAGAAAATAACTCATAGTTCGTGGTTTATAGCTTTGATTTTTGGTCGTTTGCCCGTTTCGAATCGAACTAGGTCCAAAAAGCTCAAACCTAGCTCGATAGTTTTTTGCTAGTTTTTATCGGACTCATACCGTTTAACGTATTCCAACTCCGGTTGGCTCGTATCTTCTAGCAAAGCCGTAAATGCCGATTTTGAGAGCCCAAACTACCTTTTTTCACCAAAATAACTCATAAGTCATGGCTTATAGCTATGAGTTTTGGTCGTTTTGCATCGAACTAGGTCCAAACAGACTTAAACCTAACTCGACGAGTTTTTCGTCGGCTTTTATCGCCCTCATACCGTTTCATGTATTCCAACTCTAGTTGGCCCGTATCTTCTTGAAAAGCCGAGAATGCTGATTTTGAGGGCCCAAACTACATTTTTTCACCAAAATAACTCATAATTCATGGCTTATAGCTATGAGTTTTGGTCGTTGGCTCGTTTCGCATCGAACTAGGTCCAAATAACTCAAACCTAGCCCGATAGTTTTTTGTCAATTTTTATCGCTCTCATACCGTTTCACGTATTCCAAGTCTAGTTGGCCCGTATCTTCTTGAAAAACTATGAAGGATGATTTTGAAGGCCCAAACTATATTTTTTCACTAAAATAACTTATAAGTCATGGCTTATAGCTATGAGTTTTGGTCGTTGGCCCATTTCACATCGAACTAGGTCCAAACAGACTCAAACCTAGCTCAATAGTTTTTTGTTAGTTTTTATCACACTCACACCGCTTCACGTATTCCAAGTCCAATTGACTCGTATCTTCGTAAAAAACTTTGAAGGCCGATCCGACGGCCTAAACTATGTTTTTTCTAAAACATAACTCATAGTTCGTGGCTTATAGCTTTGATATTTGGTCCTTTGGCCGTTTCAAATCAAACTAGGTCAAAAAAGCACAAACCTACCCCAATAGTTTTTCGTCGGCTTTTATCATATTCATACCGTTTCATGTATTCCAAGTCCGGTTGGCTCGTATTTTCTTGAAAAACTATGAAGGCTGATTTAGAGGGCACAAAATACGTTTTTTCACCAAAATAACTCATAAGTCATAGCTTATAGCTATGAGTTTTGGTCGTTGGCCCGTTTCGCATCGAACTAGGTCTAAACAACTCAAACCTAGCTCAAAAGTTTTTTGTCGGTTTTATTGCACTCACATCGTCTCACGTATTCCAAGTCCGAGTTGGCCGGTGTCTTTTTGAAAAACAGTGAAGGTCGATCTTGACGGCCTAAACTACGTTTTTTGTCAAAAATAACTCATAGCTTGTGGTTTATAGCTTTGATTTTTGTTTGTTTATCGGTTTCGAATTGAACTAGGTCCAAACAGACTCAAACCTAGCCCGATAGTTTTTCGTCGGCTTTTATCGTACTCATTCCGTTTCACGTATTTGAAGTCCAGTTGGCTCGTATCTTCTTGAAAAATTGTGAATGCTGATTTTGAGGGCCCAAACTACATTTTTTCACCAAAATAACTCATAAGTCATGGCTTAGAGCTATGAGTTTTGGTCGTTGGCCCTTTCGCATCGAACTAGATCCAAACGGCTCAAACCTAGCTCGATAGTTTTTCATCGGCTTTTATAGCCCTCATACCGTTCCACGTATTGTCACTCCAATTGGCCCGAATCTTCTTAAAAATCCATGAAGGATGATTTTGAGGGCCTAAATTACATTTTTTCACCAAAATAACTCATAGTTAAGGCTTGTAGCTATGAGTTTTGGTCGTTAGCTCGTTTCGCATCGAACTAGGTCTAAATAACTCAAACCTAGCTCGATAGTTTTTCATTAATATTTATGGGACTTACATCCTTTTACGTATTCCATGTCCGAGTTGGCCCGTAGATTCTTAAAAAATTATGAAGGTTGACATTGAGGGCCCAACGGACATTTTTTCACCAAACTAAGTCATAAGTCATGGCTTGTAATTATGTGTTTTGATCATTCGCCCATTTCAAATCGAACTAGGTCCAAACAGGTTCAAACCTAGCTCGACAGCTTTTATCGCACTCATACCGTTTCACGTATTCTAACTCCGGTTGGCCGTATTTTCTTGAAAAGCTGTGAAGGCTGATTTTGAGAGCCCAAAATACTTTTTTTACCAAAATAACTCATAAGTCATGGCTTATACCTATGAGTTTTGGTCGTTGGCCCTTTTCAAATCGAACTAGGTCCAAACAGACTCAAACCTAGCACGACGATTGTTCGTCGCTTTTATCACACTCATACTCGTTTCACGTATTCTAACTCCAGTTGGCCCATATCTTCTTGAAACACTCGTGAAGGCTGATTTTGAGGTCCCAAACTACGTTTTTTCAACAAATTAACTCATAAGTCATGGATTATAGCTATGAGTTTTGGTCGTTGGCCCGTTTTGCATCAAACTAGGTCCAAATAGCTCAAACCCGACTCGATAGTTTTTCATCATTTTTTATCGCACTCACATCGTTTTACGTATTCCACGTCCAGTTGGCCCGTATCTTCTTAAACAATTATGAAGGCTGATTTTGAGGGCCTAAACTATATTTTTTCTCCAAAATTATTCATAATTTATGTCTTATAGCGATGATTTTAGGTCGTTGGCCCGTTTCGCATTGAACTAGGTCCAAACAGGTAAAACCTATCCCGATAGTTATTCGTCGGCTTTTATCGAACTCATATCGTTTCACGTATTCCAAGTTCGGTTGTCTCGTATCTTGTTGAAAAACTATGAAGGCTGATTTTGAGAGCCCAAACTATATTTTTTCACCAAAATAACTCATAAGTCATGGCTTATAGCTATGAGTTTTGGTCGTTGGCCCATTTTACATCGAACTAGGTCCAAACGATCTCAAAACTAGCACGAAAGTTTTCGTCGATTTTATCACACTCGTACCGTTTCATGTATTCAAAGTCCAGTTGCCCCGTATCTTCTTGAAGAACCGTGAAGGCTGATTTTGAGAGCCCAAACTATATTTTTTCACCAAAATAACTCATAAGTCCCGGCTTATAGCTATAAGTTTTGGTCGTTGGCCCGTTTCACATCGAACTTGCTCCAAACATCTCAAACCTATCCCGATAGTTTTTCGTCGCTTTTATCACACTCATACCGTTTCACGTATTCCCACTCCAGTTGAATCGAATCTTCTTAAAAAACCATGAAGGATGCTTTTGACGGCCTAAACTACCTTCTTTTTACCAAAATAACCCATTGGTCATGGCTTATAGCGATGAGTTTTCATCGTTGGCCCTTTTCGCATTGAATTAGGTCCAAACAGACTCAAACCTACCTTGATAGTTTTTTGTCAATTTTATCACACTCACACCATTTCACGTATTCCAAGTCCAGTTGGCCCGTATCTTCTTGGAAAACCGTGAAGGCTGATTTTGAGAGCTCAAACTATATTTTTTCACTAAAATAACTCATAAGTCATGGCTTATAGCCATGAGTTTTGGTCGTTGGCCCATTTCGCATCGAACTAGGTCCAAACAACTCAACCTAGCTCGGCAGTTTTTCGTCGGCTTTTATTGCACTTATATCGTTTCATGTATTCCTACTACAGTTGGCCCGAATCTTCTTAAAAAACCATGAAGGATGATTTTGAGGGCCTAACCTATATTTTTTCACCAAAATAACTCATAGTTAATGGCTTCTAGCTATGAGTTTTTGTCGTTGGTCCGTTTCGCATCAAACTAGGTCCAAAGAACTCAAACCTAGCCCGATATTTTTTCATTAGGTTTTATTGCACTCACAACGTTTTATGTATTCCAAGTCCAATTGGGCCATATCTTCTCGAAAACCGTGAAGGCTGATTTGGAGAGCCCAAACTACATTTTTTCAACAAAATAACTCATAAGCCATGCCTTATAGCTATGAGTTTTGGTCGTTGGCTCGTTTCGCATCGAACTAGTTCCAAACGGACTCAAACCTAGCTCGATAGTTATACATTAGTTTTTATCGCACTCACATCATTTTACGTATTCCAATTCCAGTTGACTCGTATCTTGTTGAAAAATTTTGAAGGCGATTTCGAGGGCCCAAACCGTATTTTTTCACCAAAATAACTCATAAATCATGGCTTATAGCCGAGTTTTGGTCGTTGGCCCGCTTGGTATCGAACTAGGTCCAAACGACTCAAACCTATCTCGATAGTTTTTCGTCAATTTTTATCGCACTCATACCGTTTCACGTATTCCCACTATAGTTGAATCGAATCTTCTTAAAAATCCCGAAGGATCATTTTGAGGGCCTAAAATACATTCTTTTTACCAAAATAACTCATAGGTCATGGCTTATGGTGATGAGTTTTAATCGTTGGATCGTTTCTCATTGAACTAGGTCCAAATAGCTCAAACCTACCTCGATAGTTGTTCATCAATTTTTATCGCACTCACACCATTTCACGTATTCCAAGTCCGAGTTGGCCCGTATCTTCTTAAAAAACTATGAAGGCTCATTTTCGGGGCCTAAACTATGTTTTTTCGGAAAATAATTCATAGTTCGTGGCTTATAGCTATGATTTTTGATCGTTTGCCCGTTTCAAATCGAACTAGGTCCAAATAGCTCAAACCTAGCCCGATAGTTTTTTGTCCGTTTTTATCGCATTCACATCGTTTTACATATTCCAACTCTAGTTGGCTTGTATCTTCTTGAAAAGCTCGTAAAGGTCGATTTTGAGGGCCCAAACTACATTTTTTCTCAAAAATAACTCATAAGTCATGGCTTATAGCCATGAGTTTGGGTTGTTGGCTCGTTTCGCATCGAACTAGGTCAAATAGCTCAAACCTAGACCGATAGTTTTTCAATAATTTTTATTATACTCACATCGTTTTACGTATTCCAAGTCCAGTTGGCTTGTATCTTCTTCGAAAACTATGAAGGCTGATTTTTAGGGCCCAAACTATATTTTTTCACCAAAATAACTCATAAGACATGGCTTATAGTTATGAGTTTTTGTCGTTGGCCCATTTCGCATCGAACTAGGTCCAAACGAGCTCAAACCTACCTCGATAGTTGTTCGTCAATTTTTATCGCACTCATACCATTTGACGTATTCCCACTACGGTTAGGTCGAATCTTCTTAAAAGCCATGAAAGATGATTTTGAGGGTCTAAACTACATTTTTTCACCAAAATAACTCATAGTTAATGGATTATAGCTTTGAGTTTTAGTCGTTGGCCCGTTTCGCATCGAACTAGGTCCAAACTGACTCAAACCTAGCCTAATATTTTTTAATAGTTTTTATCGTACTCACATCGTTTTATGTATTCCAAGTCCAATTGGCTCGTATCTTCTTGAAAAGCTGTGAAGGCTAATTTTTAGGGCCCAAACTACATTTTTTTCACCAAAATAACTCATAAGTCATGGCTTATAGCTATGAGTTTTTCTCATTAGCCCGTATCACATCGAATTAGGTCCAAACAGACTCAAACCTAGCTTGACATTTTTTTATCATTTTTTATCGCACTCATTTTGTTTGACGTATTCCTAATCCGAGTTGGCCCGAATCTTCTTAGAAAACCATAAAGGATGATTTTGAGAGCCTAAACTACATTTTCTCACCGGACTAACTCATAGTTAATGGCTTATGGCTATGAGTTTTGATCGTTAGTCCGTTTCACATCGAACTTAGTCCAAACAGACTCAAACTTAGCTCAAAAGTTTTTCATCGGCTTTTATCGCACTCACATCGTTTTACGTATTCCAAGTCCAATTGGCTCGTATCTTCTTGAAAAACTATGAAGGCTGATTTTGAGAGCCCAAACTACATTTTTTCGGTAAAATAACTCATAAGTCATGGCTTATAGCTATGAGTTTTGTTCGTTGGCCCGTTTCGTATCGAACTAGGTCCAAATAGCTCAAACCTATCTTGATAGTTTTTCGTCGCTTTTATCGCACTCATATCGTTTCACTTACTCCCACTCCAATTGGCCCGAATCTTCTTAAAAAATCATGAAGGATGATTTCAAGGGCTTAAACTATATTTTTTCACCAAAATAACTCATAGTTACTTGCTTATAGATATGGGTTTTGGTCATTGGCCCGTTTCGCATCGAACTAGGTCCGAACATCCGAAACCTAGCCCGATACTTTTACATCGGTTCTTATCGCACTCACATCATTTTACGTATTTTAAGTGTAGTTGGCTCATATCTTCTTGAAAAATTATGAAGGCAGATTTTAAAGGCCCAAACTTCATTTTTTCAGCAAAATAACTCAAAAGTCATTGCTTATAGCTATGAGTTTTGATCGTTGGCTCATTTCGCTTCGAACTAGGTCCAAACTGACTCAAACCTATCCCGATAGTTTTTCATCGGCTTTTATCACACTCATACTATTTCACGTATTCCCACCCCGAGTTGGCTCGAATCTTCTTAAAAAATCATGAAGGATAATTTTGAGGGTTTAAACTATATTTTTTCACCAAAATAACTCATAGTTACTCGGCTTATAGCTTTGAGTTTTGGTCGTTTGCCCATTTCGCATCGAACTAGGTCCAAACAACTCAAACCTAGCCCAATAGTTTTTCAATAGTTTTTATCGTACTCACATCATTTTACGTATTCCAAGTCCGAGTTAGCTCGTATCTTCTTGGAAAATTGCGAAGGCTGATTTTTAGGGCTCAAACTACATTTTTTCACCAAAATAAGTGATAAGTCATGGCTTATAGCTATGAGTTTTGGTCATTGGCCCGTTTCGCATCGAACTAGGTCCAAACAAGTTCAAACCTATTCCGATAGTTTTTTGTCGGCTTTTATCACACTCACACCATTTCACGTATTCCAAGTCCAGGTTGGTCCGTATCTTCTTGAAAAGCTGTGAAGGTCGATTTGGAGTGTCTAAACTAGTTTTTTTCTCAAAAATAAGTCATAGTTCGTGGCTTATAACTATCATTTTTGGTCGTTTGCTCGTTTCGAATCGAACTAGGTCCAAATAGCTTAAACCTAGCTCGATATTTTCCATCGGCTTTTATCGCACCCAAACTATTTCACGTATTCCAAGTCCAGGTTGGTCCGTATCTATTTGAAAAGCTCGTGAAGGTCGCTTTTGGGAACCCAAACTACATTTTTTCACCAAAATAACTCATAAGTCATGGCTTATAGTATGAGATTTGGTCATTGGCCCGTATCGCATCGAACTAGGTCTAAACAGTTGAAACCTAGCTCGACGAGTTTTTCATCATTTTTTGCCGCACTCATATCGTTTCACGTATTCCTACTCTAGTTGACCCCAATTTTCTTAAAAAGCCATAAAGGATGATTTTGAGGGCCTAAACTACATTTTCTCACCAAAATAACTCATAGTTAATGGCCGATAGCTAAGAGATTTGGTCATTGGCCCGTTTTGCATCAAACTAGATCCAAACAACTCAAGCCTAGCCTCGATAGTTTTTCATCCGTTTTTATTGCACTCACATCACTTTACGTATCCCGAGTCTAGTTGGCTCGTATCTTCTTGAAAAATTTTAAAGGCTGATTTTGAGGTTCCAAACTATATTTTTTTCTCTAAAATAACTCATAAGTCATGGCTTATGGCCATGAGTTTTAGTCGTTGGCCTATTTCGCATCGAACTAGGTCTAAACGAGCTCAAACCTAGCCCAATAGTTTTTTGTCCGTTTTTATCGCACTCACATCGTTTTACGTATTCCAACTCTAGTTGGCTCGTATCTTTTTGAAAAGCTCGTGAAGGATGATTTTTATGGCCCAAACTACATTTTTTCTCAAAAATAACTCATAAGTCATGGCTTATAGCCATGAGTTTAGGTCGTTGGCCCATTTCGCATCGAACTAAGTCCAAACGAGCTCAAACCTAGCCCGATAGTTTTTCAATAGTTTTTATCGTACTCACATAGTTTTATGTATTCCAAGTCCAGTTGGCCCGTATCTTCTTGCAAAACTATGAAGCCTAATTTTTAGGGCCCAAACTACATTTTTTCACCAAAATAACTCATAAGATATGGCTTACGGCTATGAGTTTTGGTCATTGGCCCGTTTCGCATCAAACTAGGTCCAAACGGCTCAAACCTAGCCCAATAGTTTTTCATCAATTTTTATCGTACTCACATTGTTTTATGTATTCCAAGTCCAGTTGGCCCATATCTTCTTAAAAAATTATGAAGTTTGATTTTGAGGGCCTAAAAAATTTTTTTCACCAAAATAACTCATCGATCATGGCTTATAGCTATGAGTTTTGGTCGTTGGCCCACATCGCATCGAACTAGGTCCAAACAGACTCAAACCTAGCTTGATAGTTTTTCATCGGTTTTTATCGCACTTTTACCATTTGACGTATTCCCACTCTAGTTGGCCCGAATCTTCTTAAAAGCCATGAAAGATGATTTTGAGGGTCTAACCTATATTTTTTTCACCAAAATAACTCATAGTTAATGGATTATAGCTTTGAGTTTTAGTCGTTGGCCCGTTTCGTATCGAAATAGGTCCAAACGACTCAAACCTAACCCAATAGTTTTTCAATAGTTTTTATCTTACTCACATTATTTTACGTATTCCAAGTCCAATTGGCTCGTATCTTCTTGGAAAACCGTGAAGGCTGATTTTTAGGGCCCAAACTACATTTTTTTCACCAAAATAACTCACAAGTCATGGCTTATAGCTATGATTTTTGGTCATTAGCCCGTATCATATGGAACTAGGTCCAAACGACTCAAACCTAGCTCGACATTTTTTCATCATTTTTTATCGCACTCATATCGTTTGACGTATTCCTAATCCGAGTTGGCCGAATCTTCTTAGAAAACCATGAAGGATGATTTTGAGAGCCTAAACTATATTTTCTCACCAAACTAACTCATAGTTAATGGCTTATGGCTATGATTTTTGATCGTTAGTCCGTTTCACATCAAACTAGGTCCAAACGACTCAAACTTAGCCCGAAAGTTTTTCATCGGTTTTTATCGTACTCGCATCATTTTACGTATTCCAAGTCTAGTTGGCTCGTATCTTTTTGAAAAGCTCGTGAAGGCTGATTTTAAGAGCCCAAACTACATTTTTTCAGCAAAATAACTTCGCACTCACATCATTTTACGTATTCGTAGTCCGGTTTGCTTATAGCTATGAGTTTTAGTCGTCGCTTCGTTTCGTATCGAACTAGGTCCAAACAGACTCAAACCTATCCCGATAGTTTTTCGTCAATTTTTATCATACTCATACCATTTCACGTATTCCCACTCTAATTGGCTCAAATCTTTTTAAATAACCATGAAGGATAATTTTGAGGGCTTAAACTACATTCTTTTTACCAAAATAACTCTTAGGTCATGGTCGATAGCGATGTGTTTTGATCGTTGGCCCGTTTCACATTGAACTAAGTCCAAACAGGTTTAAACCTAGCTCGATAGTTTTTCGTAAGTTTTTCTCGCACTCATACTCGTTTCACGTATTCCCACTCTAGTTACCTAGAATCTTCTTGAAAAGCTGTGAAGGCTGATTTTGAGGGCCTAAACTACATTTTTTTCACAAAAATAACTTATGGTTAATGGCTTATAGTTATGAGTTTTAGTCGTTGGCCCATTTCGCATCGAACTAGGTCCAAGCGGCTCAAACCTAGCTCGACGAGTTTTTCATCGGCTTTTATCGCACTCATACCGTTTCACATATTCCCACTCCGGTTGGCTTCGAATCTTCTTAACAAATCATGAAGGATGATTTTGAGGGCCTAAACTATATTTTTTCACCAAAATAACTCATAGTCACCGGCTTACGACTTTGAGTTTTGGTTATTGGCCCGTTTTGCATCGAACTAGGTCCAAACGAGCTCAAACCTAGCTCGATAGTTTTTCGTTAGTTTTATCACACTCATATCGTTACACGTATTCCCACTCCGATTGAATCGAATCTTCTAAAAAAACCATGAAGGATGATTTTCACGGCCTAAACTATATTCTTTTTACCAAAATAACCCATAGGTCATGGCTTATAGCGATGAGTTTGGATTGTTAAACCGTTTCGCATTGAACTAGGTCCAAACAGACTTAAACCTACTTTGATAGTTTTTCATCAATTTTTATCGCACTCAAACCGTTTCACGTATTCGAAGTCCATTTGGCTTGCATCTTCTTGATAAACTATGAAGATCGATTTTGAGAGCCCAAACTATATTTTTTTACCAAAATAACTCATAAGTCATGGCTTCTAGCAATTAGTTTTGGTCGTTGGCTCGATCCGCATTGAACTAGGTCCAAACGACTCAAACCTAGCTCAATAGTTTTTTGTCGGTTTTATCGCACTCACATCGTTCCACGTATTCCAAGTCCGAGTTGGCTCGTATCTTCTTGAAAAACTATGAAGGCTCATTTTGAGTGCCTAAAGTACATTTTTTATTGAAAATAACTCATAGTTCATGGCTTATAGCTATGATTTTTGATCACTTTTCCGTTTCCAATCGAACTAGGTCCAAACGACTCAAACCTAACCCAATAGTTATTCGTCGGTTTTATCGTACTCACATCGTTTTACATATTCCAAGTCCAATTGGCTCGTATCTTTTTGAAAAGCGTGAAGGCCGATTTTGAGGGCCCAAACAACATTTTTTCACCAAAATAACTCATAAGTCATGGCTTATAGCTATGAGCTTTAGTCATTGGCCCATTTCATATCAAACTAGGTCCAAACGACTCAAACCTAGCCCGATAGTTTTTTATCGGCTTTTATCGTACTCACATCGTTTTACGTATTCCAAGTCCGAGTTGGCACGTATCTTCTTGAAAAACTATGAAGGCCGATTTTGAGAGCCCAAACTACATTCTTTTAGAAAAATAACTCGTAAGTCATGGCTTATAGCTATATGTTTTGGTCTTTTGCCCGTTTCTCATCGAACTAGGTCCAAATAGCTCAAACATAACTCGACGAGTTTTTCGTCGGTTTTATCGTACTCATACTTGTTTTACGTATTCCCACTACGGTTGGCTTCGAATCTTCTTAAAAAAACCATGAAGGATGATTTTGAGAGCCTAAAATACATTTTTTCACCAAAATAACTCATAGTTAATGGCTTATAGCTATGACTTTTGGTTGTTGGCTCGTTTCGTATCGAACTAGGTACAAACGACTCAAACCTAGCCCGATAGTTTATCATCGGTTTTTATCGTACTCACATCGTTTTACGTATTCCAAGTCCAATTAGCTCGTATCTTCTTGAAAAACTATGAAGGATGATTTTGAGGGTCCAAACTACATTTTATCACCAAAATAACTCATAAGTCATGGCTTACGGCTATGAGTTTTGGTCATTGGCCCGTTTCACATCAAACTAGGTCTAAACGGCTCAAACCTATCCCGATAGTTTTTCATCGGTTTTTATCGCACTCATACCGTTTCACGTATTCCCACTCCAGGTTGAATCAAATCTTCTTAAAAAACCTTGAAGGATGATTTTAAGGGCCTAAACTACGGTTAGCTCGAATCTTCTTAAAAAAACCATGAAGGATGATTTTGAGAGCCTAAAATACATTTTTTCACCAAAATAACTCATAGTTAATGGCTTATAGCTATGACTTTTGGTTGTTGGCCTGTTTCGTATCAAACTAGGTACAAACGGCTCAAACCTAGCCCGATAGTTTATCATCGGCTTTTATCGCACTCACATCGTTTTACGTATTCCAAGTCCAATTAGCTCGTATCTTCTTGAAAAACTATGAAGGATGATTTTGAGGGTCCAAACTACATTTTTTCACCAAAATAACTCATAAGTCATGGCTTCAAGCGATGAGTTTTGGTCATTGGCCCGTTTCACATCAAACTAGGTCTAAACGACTAAACCTATCCCGATAGTTTTTCATCGGTTTTTATCGCACTCATACTTGTTTCACGTATTCCCACTCTAGTTGAATCGAATCTTCTTAAAAAGCCTTGAAGGATTATTTTAAGGGCCTAAACTACATTCTTTTTACCAAAATAACTCATAAATCATGACTTATAGCAATGAGTTTTGATCATTGGCCCATTTCGCATTGAACTAGGTCCAAACAACTCAAACCTACCTCGATAGTTTTTCATCAATTTTTATTACACTCACACCGTTTCACATATTCTAAGTCAAATTGGCTCGTATCTTCTTGAAAAACTATAAAGGTCGATTTTGAGGGCCTAAACTACGTTTTGTCTTGAAAATAAGTAATAATTCATAGCTTATAGCTATGATTTTTAGTCGTTTATCCGTATCGAATCAAACTAGGTTCAAACGACTCAAACCTATCCCGATAGTTTTTTGTCGGTATTTATCGCATTCATACCATTTCACGTATTACCACTCCAGTTGGTTTGAATCTTCTCAAAAAACCATGAAGGATGATTTTGAGCGCCTAAACTACATTATTTTTACCAAAATAACTCATAAGTCATGGCTTATAGTGATGAGTTTTGATCATTGGCCCGTTCGCATTGAACTAGGTCTAAATAGCTCAAACCTAGCTCGACGAGTATTTCGTCGGTTTTTATCGTACTCACACCATTTCACGTATTCCAAATCCAGTTGGTTCGTATCTTCTTGAAAAAATGTGAAGGTTGATTTTGAGAGCCTAAACTATATTTTTTCAGCAAAAGAACTTATAAGTCATGGCTTATAGCTTGAGTTTTGGTCATTGGCCCGTTTCGCATCGAACTAGGTCCAAACGGTTCAAACCTAGCCTAACGAGTTTTTCGTCGGTTTTTACTGCATGCATACCGTTTCTCGTATTCCCAATCCAGTTGACCCGTATCTTTTTCAAAAGCTGTGAAGGATGATTTTGAGAGCCCAAACTATATTTTTTCACCAAAATAAGTCATAAGTCATGGCTTATAGCTATGAGTTTTTATCGTTGTCCCGTTTTGCTTCGAACTAGCTCCAAATAGCTCAAACCTATCGCGATAGCTTTTCGTAAGTTTTTATCGCACTCATACTACGTCACGTATTCCCACTCCAATTGAATAGAATCTTCTTAAAAAACCATGAAGGATGATTTTGAGGGCTTAAACTACATTCTTTTTACCAAAATAACTCATAGGTCATGGCTTATAGTGATGAGTTTTGATCGTTGGCCCGTTTCGCATTGAATTAGGTCCAAAAAACTCAAACCTAGCTCGATAGTTTTTTATCGGTTTTTATCGCTCTCACATTGTTTCACGTATTCCAAGTCTAGTTGGCTCTTTCTTCTTGAAAAGCTGTGAAGGCTGATTTTGAGAGCTCAATCTCCATTTTTTCGGTAAAATAACTCCTAAGTCATGACTTATAGCTATGAGTTTTGGACGTTGGCTCGTTTCACATCGAACTAGGTCCAAACATCTCAAACCTAGCCCGATAGTTTTTCGTTAGTTTTTATCGCACTCATACCGTTTCATGTTTTCCTAGCTTAGTTGTCCCGTATTTTTAAAATTTGTGAAGGCTAATTTTCAAAGCCCAAACTAAATTTTTTCACTAAGATAACTCATAAATCATGGCTTATAGCTATGAGTTTTTATCATTGATTCGTTTCGCATCGAACTAGGTCCAAACGAGTCAAACCTTGCTCGACGGTATTTCGTCGGTTTTAATCGCACTCATACCGTTTCACATATTCCCAATCTAGTTGGCCCGAATCTTCTTAAAAAAACCATGAAGGATGATTTTGAGGACCTAAACTATATATTTTTCACAAAAACAACTTATAGTTAATGGCTTATAACTATGAGTTTTGGTTGTTGGCCCATTTTGCATCGAACTAGGTCCAAACAACTGAAACCTATCCCGATAGTTTTTCATCGGTTTTATCGCACTCACATCGTTTTACGTATTCCAAGTCTAGTTGGCCCGTATCTTCTTGAAAATTGTGATGGCTGATTTTTAGGGCCCAAACTACATTTTTTCACCAAAATAACTCATAAGTTTTGGCTTATAGCTATGAGCTTTAGTCGTTGGCCCGTTTCGTATCAAACTAGGTCCAAACAGACTCAAACCTAGCTCGATAGTTTTTTATCGGCTTTTATCGTACTCACATCATTTTACGTTTTCCAAGTCCAATTGGCACGTATCTTCTTGAAAAACTATGAAGGCTGATTTTGAGAGCCCAAACTATATTCTTCTAGAAAAATAACTCATAAGTCATGGCTTATAGCTATATGTTTTGGTCTTTTGCCGTTTCTCATCGAACTAGGTCCAAACGAGCTCAAACATAACTCGACGAGTTTTTCATCGGCTTTTATCGCACTCATACTTGTTTTACGTATTCCCACTACTGATTGGCCCGAATCTTCTTAAAAAACCATGAAGGATGGTTTTGAGAGCCTAAAATACATTTTTTCACCAAAATAACTCATAGTTAATGGCTTATAGCTATGACTTTTGGTTGTTGGCCCGTTTCGTATCGAACTAGGTCCAAACAGACTCAAACCTAGCCCGATAGTTTATCATCGGCTTTTATCGCACTCACATCGTTTTACATATTCCAAGTCCAATTGGCTCATATCTTCTTGAAAAACTATGAAGGATGATTTTGAGGGTCCAAACTACATTTTTTCACCAAAATAACTCATAAGTCATGGCTTATAGCTATGAGTTTTGGTCATTGGCCCGTTTCGTATCAAACTAGGTCTAAACGACTCAAACCTATCCCGATAGTTTTTCATCAATTTTTATCGCACTCATACCGTTTCACGTATTCCCACTCCAGTTGAATCGAATCTTCTTGAAAAACCTTGAAAGATGATTTTGAGGGCCTAAACTACCTTCTTTTTACCAAAAGAACTCATAAATCATGGCTTATAGCAATGAGTTTTGATCGTTGGCCCATTTTGCATTGAACTAGGTCCAAACGACTCAAACCTACGTCGATAGTTTTTCATCAATTTTTATTACACTCACACCGTTTCACATATTCTAAGTCAAATTGGCTCGTATCTTCTTGAAAAATTATGAAGGCTGATTTTGAGGGCCTAAACTACGTTTTTTCTTGAAAATAAGTCATAATTCATAGCTTATAGCTATGATTTTTGGTCGTTTATCTATATCGAATCAAACTAGGTTAAAACAGACTCAAACTTATCCCGATAGTTTTTTGTAAGTATTTATCGCATTCTTACCATTTCACGTATTACCACTCCGAGTTGGTTTGAATCTTCTCAAAAAACCATGAAGGATGATTTTGAACGCCTAAACTACATTATCTTTACCAAAATAACTCATAAGTCATGGCTTATAGTGATGAGTTTTGATCATTGGCCCGTTCGCATTGAACTAGGTCTAAATAGCTCAAACCTAGCTCAACGAGTATTTCATCGATTTTTATCGTAGTCACACCGTTTCGTGTATTCCAAATCCAGTTGGTTCGTATCTTCTTGAAAAAATGTGAAGGCTGATTTTGAGAGTCTAAACTATATTTTTTCAGCAAAAGAACTTATAAGTCATGGCTTATAGCTATGAGTTTTGGTCGTTGGCCGTTTCGCATCGAACTAGGTCCAAACATTTCAAACCTAGCCCAACGAGTTTTTCGTCGGTTTTATCGCACCGATACCGTTTCTCGTATTCCCGATCCGGTTGATCGGTATCTTTTTCAAAAGCTGTGAAGGATGATTTTGAGAGCCCAAACCATATTTTTTCACCAAAATAAGTGATAAGACATGGCTTATAGCTATGAGTTTTTATCGTTGGCTCGTTTTGCATCGAACTAGCTCCAAACTGACTCAAACCTATCACGATAGCTTTTCGTCGGTTTTATCGCACTCATACTACGTCACGTATTCCCACTTCAATTGAATAGAATCTTCTTAAAAAACCATGAAGGATGATTTTGAGAGCTTAAACTACATTCTTTTTACGAAAATAACTCATAGGTCATGGTTATAGTGATGAGTTTTGATCGTTGGCCCGTTTCGCATTGAACTAGGTCCAAAAAACTCAAACCTAGCTCGATAGTTTTTTTTAGTTTTTATTGCTCTTACATCGTTTCACGTATTCCAAGTCTAGTTGGCTCGTATCTTCTTGAAAAGCTGTGAAGGCTGATTTTGAGAGCTCAATCTACATTTTTTCAGCAAAATAACTCATAAGTCAAGACTTATAGCTATGAGTTTTTGACGTTGGCTCGTTTCACATCAAACTAGGTCCAAACATCTCAAACCTAGCTCGATAGTTTTTTGTCAATTTTTATCGCACTCATACCGTTTCATGTATTCCAAGCTTAGTTGTCCCGTATCTTTAAAATTTGTGAAGGCTAATTTTCGGATCCCAAACTACATTTTTTCACTAAAATAACTCATAAGTCATGGTTTATAGCTATGGGTTTTTATCATTGATCCGTTTCACATCGAACTAGGTCCAAACAGGTCAAACCTTGCTCGATAGTATTTCGTCAATTTTAATCGCACTCATATCGTTTCACATATTCCCAATCTAGTTGGCCCGAATCTTCTTACAAAACCATGAAGGATGATTTTGAGGACCTAAACTATATATCTTTCACAAAAATAACTTATAGTTAATGTCTTATAAATATGAGCTTTGGTTGTTGGCCCATTTTGCATCGAACTAGGTCCAAACAGTCGAAACCTATCCCGATAGTTTTTCATCGGCTTTTATCGCACTCACATCGTTTTACGTATTCCAAGTCCGAGTCGACCCGTATCTTCTTGAAAAACTATGAAGGCTGATTTTTAGGGCCCAAACTACATTTTTTCACCAAAATAACTCATAAGTTATGGCTTATAGCTATGAGCTTTAGTCGTTGGCCTATTTCGTATCAAACTAGGTCTAAACGACTCAAACCTAGCCCGATAGTTTTTTATCGGCTTTTATCGTACTCACATCATTTTACGTATTCCAAGTCCAATTGGCATGTATCTTCTTGAGAAACTATGAAGGCCGATTTTGAGAGCCCAAACTACATTCTTTTAGAAAAATAACTCATAAGTCATGGCTTATAGCTATATGTTTTGGCCTTTTGCCCGTTTCTCATCGAACTAAGTCCAAATAACTCAAACATAACTCGATAGTTTTTCATCGGTTTTATCGTACTCATACTTGTTTTACGTATTCCCACTACGATTGGCCCGAATCTTCTTAAAAAACCATGAAGGATGGTTTTGAGAGCCTAAAATACATTTTTTCACCAAAATAACTCATAGTTAATGGCTTCTAGCTATGACTTTTGGTTGTTGGCCCGTTTTGTATCGAACTAGGTCCAAACAGACTCAAACCTAGCTCGATAGTTTATCATCGGCTTTTATCGCACTCACATCGTTTTACGTATTCAAAGTCCAATTGGTCGGTATCTTCTTGAAAAACTATGAAGGATGATTTTGAGGGTCCAAACTACATTTTTTCACCAAAATAACTCATAAGTCATGGCTTATAGCTATGAGTTTTGGTCATTGGCCCGTTTCGTATCAAACTAGGTCTAAACTGACTCAAACCTATCCCGATAGTTTTTCATCAATTTTTATCGCACTCATACCGTTTCACGTATTCCCACTCCGAGTTGAATCGAATCTTCTTAAAAAATCATGAAAGATGATTTGGAGGGCCTAAACTACCTTCTTTTTACCAAAATAACTCATAAATCATGGCTTATAGCAATGAGTTTTGATCGTTGGGCCATTTCGCATTGAACTAGGTCCAAACGAGCTCAAACCTACCTCGATAGTTTTTCAACAATTTTTATTACACTCACATCGTTTCACATATTCTAAGTCAAATTGGCTCGTATCTTCTTGAAAAACTATGAAGGCTGATTTTGAGGGCCTAAACTACGTTTTTTCTTGAAAATAAGTCATAATTCATAGCTTATAGCTATGATTTTTGGTCGTTTATCCGTATCGAATCAAACTAGGTTAAAACAGACTCAAACTTATCCCGATAGTTTTTTGTAAGTATTTATCGCATTCTTACCATTTCACGTATTACCACTCCAATTGGTTTGAATCTTCTCAAAAAACCATGAAGGATGATTTTGAACGCCTAAGCTACATTATCTTTACCAAAATAACTCATAAGTCATGGCTTATAGTGATGAGTTTTGATCATTGGCCCGTTCGCATTGAACTAGGTCTAAATAGCTCAAACCTAGCTCGACGAGTATTTCATCGGTTTTTATCGTAGTCACACCGTTTCACGTATTCCAATTCCGAGTTGGTTCGTATCTTCTTGAAAAAATGTGAAGGCTGATTTTGAGAGCCTAAACTATATTTTTTCAGCAAAAGAACTTATAAGTCATGGGTTATAGCTATGAGTTTTGGTCATTGGCCCGTTTCGCATCGAACTAGGTCCAAACGAGTTCAAACCTAGCCCAATAGTTTTTCGTCAATTTTTACCGCACTCATACCGTTTCTCGTATTCCTAGTCCAGTTGACCCGTATTTTTTTCAAAAATTATGAAGGATGATTTTGAGAGCCCAAACTATATTTTTTCACCAAAATAAGTGATAAGTCATGGCTTATAGCTATGAGTTTTTATCGTTTGCTCGTTTCGCATCGAACTAGCTCTAAACGACTCAAACCTATCCCGATAGCTTTTCGTCGGTTTTTATCGCACTCATACTACGTCACATATTCCCACTTCAATTGAATAGAATCTTCTTAAAAAACCATGAAGGATGATTTCGAGGGCTTAAACTACATTCTTTTTGCTAAAATAACTCATAGGTCATGGTTATAGTGATGAGTTTTGATTGTTGGCCCATTTCGCATTGAACTAGGTCCAAAAACTCAAACCTAGCTCGATAGTTTTTTGTCAATTTTTATCGCTCTTACATCGTTTCACGTATTCCAAGTCTAGTTGGCTCGTATCTTCTTGAAAAGCTGTGAAGGCTGATTTTGAGAGCTCAATCTACATTTTTTCGGTAAAATAACTCATAAGTCAAGACTTATAGCTATGCGTTTTTGACGTTGGCACTGTTTGACATCAAACTAGGTCCAAACATCTCAAATCTAGCTCGATAGTTTTTTGTCGGTTTTTATCGCACTCATACCATTTCATGTATTCCAAGCTTAGTTTTCCCGTATCTTTAAAATTTGTGAAGGTCGATTTTCGAGCCCAAACTATATTTTTTCACTAAAATAACTCATAAGTCATGGCTTATAGCTATGAGTTTTTATCATTGATCCGTTTCGCATCGAACTAGGTCCAAACGAGGTCAAATCTTGCTCGACGAGTATTTCGTCGGTTTTAATCGCACTCATATCGTTTCACATATTCCCAATCTAGTTGGCCCGAATCTTCTTAAAAAACCATGAAAGATGATTTTGAGGACCTAAACTATATATTTTTCACAAAAATAACTTATAGTTAATGGCTTATAACTATGAGTTTTGGTTGTTGGCCCATTTTGCATCGAACTAGGTCCAAACAGTTGAAACCTATCCCGATAGTTTTTCATCGGCTTTTATCGCACTCACATCGTTTTACGTATTCCAAGTCCAGTTGGCTCGTATCTTCTTGAAAAGCTGTGAAGGCTGATTTTGAGGGCCCAAACTCCATTTTTTCACCAAAATAACTCACAACTCATGGCTTATAGCTATGAGTTTTGGTCGTTGGCCCGTTTCATATTGAACTAGGTCCAAACTGACTCAAACCTATCCCGATAGCTTTTCGTCGGTTTTATCACACTCATACTTGTTTTACGTATTCACTCTCCAATTGAATCGAATCTTCTTAAAAAACCATGAAGGATGATTTTGAGGGCCTAAACTATATTTGTTTACCAAAATAACTCATAGGTCATGGATTATGGCGATGGGTTTTGATCGTTGGGTCGTTTCGCATTGAACTAGGTCCAAACAGGCTCAAGCCTAGCTCGATAGTTTTTTATCAATTTTTATTGCACTCACACTCGCTTCACGTATATCAAGTCCAGTTGGCTCGTATCTTATTGAAAAACTATGAAGGCTGATTTTTAGGGCCTAAACTACATTTTTCACCAAAATAACTCATAAGTCATGGCTTATAGCTATAAGTTTTGGTCGTTGGTGCGTTTCGCATCAAACTAGGTCCAAACAACTCAAACCTAGCTCGATAGTTTTTATCAGCTTTTATCACACTCACATCATTTTATGTATTCCAAGTCCAGTTGGCCGTATCTTCTCAAAAAGCTGTGAAAGCCGATTTTGAGAGCCCAAACTACATTTTTCGAGAAAATAACTCATTAGTCATAGCTTATAGCTATGAGTTTTGGTCGTTGGCCCATTTTGCATTGAACTAGATTCAAACGGACTCAAACCTAGCTCGACGACTTTTCATCAATTTTTATAACACTCACACCGTTTCACGTATTCTCACTCCGAGTTGGCTTGAATCTTCTTAAGAAAATCACAAAGGATGATTTTGAGAGCCTAAACTACATTCTTTCACCAAAATAACTCATAGTTAATGGCTTATATCTATGAGTTTTGGTTGTTGGCTCATTTTGCATCGAACTAGGTACAAACGGACTCAAACCTAACCCAATAGTTTTTTATCCGTTTTTATCTAACTCACACTTGTTTCACGTATTCCAAGTCCAGGTTGGCCGTATCTTTCCTGAAAAGCTCGTGATGGTTGATTTTGAGGGCCTAAACTACGATTTTTTCTCGAAAATAACTCATTGTACGTGGTTTACTTGCTATAATTTTTGGTCATTTGCACGTTTCGAATCAAACTAGGTCCAAACGACTCAAATCTACATCGATAGCTTTTCGTCAATTTTTATCACACTCGGACCGTTTTACGTATTCCGAGTCCAGTTAGTCCGTATCTTTTTGAAAAGCGTGAAGGCTGATTTTGAGCGCCCAAACTACATTTTTTCACCAAAATAACTCATAAGTCATGGCTTACGGCTATGAGTTTTAGTCGTTGGCTTGTTTCACATCGAATTAGGTCCAAACGTGCTCAAACCTATCCCGATAGCTTTTCGTTAGTTTTTATCACACCATACTTGTTTTACGTATTCCCACTCCAATTGAATCGAATCTTCTTTAAAAACCATGAAGGATGATTTTGAGGGCCTAAACCACATTGTTTTTACCAAAATAACTCGTAGGTCATGGATTATGGCGATGGGTTTTGATCGTTGGCTCGTTTCGCATTGAACTAGGTCCAAACAGCTCAAGCCTAGCTCGATAATTTTTTATCAATTTTTATTGCACTCACACTCGTTTCACGTATTTCAAGTCCGGTTGGCTCGTATCTTCTTGAAAAACTATGAAGGCTAATTTTTAGGGCATAAACTACATTTTTCTCGAAAATAACTCATAATTTGTGGCTTATAGCCATGATTTTTGGTCGTTTTTCTATTTCAAATCGAACTAGGTACAAACAGACTCAAACCTATCACGATAATTTTTTTTCAATATTTATCGTACTCAAACCATTTGATGTATCCCACTCCAGCTTGGCTCGAATCTTGTTAAAACACCATTAAGGATGATTTTGAGGGCCTAAACTATATTCTTTTTACCAAAATAACTCATAGTTAATGGATTAAAGCTATGCGTTTTGGTCGTAGGCCTGTTTTGTATCGAACTAAGGCCAAACAGCTCAAACCAAGCCGGAAAGTGTTTCATCGGCTTTTATCGCACTCACATCGTTTTAAGTATTTCAAGTCTAACTCGTCCGTATCTTCTTGAAAAACTATGAATGCTGATTTTGAGGGCCCAAACTATATTTTTTCATCAAAATAACTCATAAGTCATGGCTTAAAGCTATGAGTGTTGGTCGTTGGCTCATTTCGCATCGAACTAGGTCCAAACAGACTCAAACCTAGCTCGATAGTTTTTCATCAATTTTTATCGCACTCATATCATTTCACGTATTCCCACTCCAAGTTGCCCGAATCTTCTTAAAAAACAATGAAGAATGATTTTGAGGGCCTAAACTATATTTTTTCACCAAAATAACTCATAGTTAATGGCTTATAGCTATGAGTTTTGGTTGTTAGCCAATTTTGCATCGAACTAGGTCCAAACAATTTGAAACCTAACTCGATAGTTTTTCATCGGCTTTTATCGCACTCACATCGTTTTACGTATTCCAACTCAAGTTGGCCCGTATCTTCTTGAAAAGCTGTGAAGGCTGATTTTTAGGGCCCAAACTATATTTTTTCACCAAAATAACTCATAAGTCATGGCTTATAGCTATGCGTTTTGGTCGTTGGCCCGTTTTGCATGAAACTAGGTCCAAACAACTCAAATCTAGCTCGATAGTTTTTTATCGGCTTTATCACACTCACATCATTTTACGTACTCCAAGTCCGAGTTGGCCCGTATCTTCTCGAAAAATTGTGAAAGCTTATTTTGAGAGCCCAAACTATATTTTTCTAGCAAATAACTCATAAGTCATGGCTTATAGCTATGAATTTTTGTCATTGGCCCATTTTACATCGAACTAGGTTCAAACGGACTCAAACTTAACTCGACGAGTTTTTCATCGGCTTTTATCACACTCATACCGTTTCACATATTCCCACTCCAGTTAGCTTGAATCTTCGTAAGAAAACCACGAAGGATGATTTTGAGAGCCTAAACTACATTCTTTCACCAAAATAACTCATAGCTAATGGCTTATATCTATGAGTTTTGGTTGTTGGCTCATTTCGCATCGAACTAGGTCCAAACGACTCAAACCTAGCCCAATAGTTTTTTATCGGCTTTTATCGCGCTCACATCGTTTTATGTACTCCAAGTCCAGTTGGCCGGTATCTTCTTGAAAAACTATGAAGGCCGATTTCGAGAGCCCAAATTACATTTTTTTTACCAAAATAACTCATAAGTCATGGCTTATAGCGATGAGTTTTGATCGTTGGCCTATTTCTCATTGAACTAAGTCCAAACAGACTCAAACCTAGCTCGACACCTTTTCATCGGTTTTATCGGACTCACACCGTTTCACGTATTCCAAGTCCAGTTGGCCCGTATCTTTCTCGAAAAGCTCGTGACGGTTGATTTTGAAGGCCTAAGCTACGATTTTTCTCGAAAATAACTCATTGTTCGTGGTTTATTGCTTTGATTTTTGGTCGTTTGCCCGTTTCGAATCAAACTAGGTCCAAATAGCTCAAATCTACATCGATAGTTTTTCGTTAATTTTTATCGTACTTAGACCGTTTTACGTATTTCAAGTCCTATTGGTCCGTATCTTCTTGAAAAACTATGAAGGTTGATTTTGAGAGCCCAAACTACATTTTCTCACCAAAATAACTAATAATTCATGGCTTATAGCTATGAGTTTTGGTTGTTGGCCCATTTTGCATCGAACTAGGTCAAAACGACTCAAACCTATCTCGATAGTTTTTCGTTAGTTTTTATCACACTCATTCCGTTTTACATAATCCCACCTCGGTTGAATCGAATCTTCTTAGAAAACTATGAAGGATGATTTTGAGGGCTTAAACTACATTCTTTTTACCAAAATAACTCATAAGTCATGGCTTATAGTGATGAGTTTTGATCGTTGGCTCGTTCCACATTGAACTAGGTCCAAACAGACTCAAACCCTACTTGATAGTTTACATCAATTTTTATTAGACCCATACCGTTTCACGTATTCCAAGTCCAAGTAGGGCCCATATCTTTTTGAAAAATTATGAAGGCTGATTTTGAGGGCCTAAACTTCGTTTTTTCTTGAAAATAACTCATAGTTCGTGGCTTATAGCTTTGATTTTTTATCGTTTGCTCGTTTCGAATCGAACCGGGTCCAAACAGTCGATACCTAGCCCGATAGGTTTTTATCGGTTTTATCGCGCTCACATCCTTTTGCATATTCCAAGTTCACTTGGCTTCGTATCTTCTTGAAATACTATAAAGGCTGATTTTGAGAGCCCAAACTAGATTTTTTTACTAAAATAACTCATAAGTCATGTCTTATAGCGATGAGTTTTGATCGTTGGCTCTGTTTCACATTGAACTAAGTCCAAATAGCTCAAACCTAGCTCGACACCTTTTCATCAGCTTTTATCGCACTCACATCGTTTCATGTATTCCAAGTCTAGTTGGCCCGTATCTTTCCCGAAAAGCTCGTGATGGTTGATTTTGAGGGCCTAAACTACGATTTTTCTCAAAAATAACTCATTGTTTGTGGTTTATTGCTATGATTTTTGGTTGTTTGCCCGTTTCGAATCAAACTAGGTCCAAACAGACTCAAATCTACATCGATAGCATTTCGTCAATTTTTATCGCACTCAAATCGTTTTACGTATTCCAAGTCTAGTTGGTCCGTATCTTCTTGAAAAGCTCGTGAAGGCTAATTTTGAGAGCCCAAACTACATTTTTTCTCCAAAATAACTAATAAGTCATGGCTTATAGCTATGAGTTTTGATCGTTGGCTCGTTTCGCAGCCGAACTAGGTCAAAACGGCTCAAACCTATCCCGATAGTTTTTCGTTAGTTTTTATCGCACTCATACCGTTTTACATATTCCCACCTCAGTTGAATCGAATCTTCTTAAATAACCATGAAGGATGATTTTGAGGGCTTAAACTACATTCTTTTTACCAAAATAACTCATAGGTCATGGCTTATAGCGATGAGTTTTGATCATTGGCTCGTTTTACATTGAACTAGGTCCAAACGACTCAATCCTACCTTCATAGTTTATCATCAATTTTTATCGGACCCACACCGTTTCATGTATTCCAAGTTTAGTAGGCTCGTATCTTCTTGAAAAATTATGAAGACCGATTTTGAGGGCCTAAACTTCGTTTTTTCTTGAAAATAACTCATAGTTCGTGACTTATAACTATGATTTTTGGTTGTTTGCCCGTTTCGAATCGAACTATGTCCAAACAGACTCAAACCTAGCCCGATAGTTTTTCATCATTTTTTATCGCACTTACATCGTTTTACATATTCCAAGTCCAATTGGCCCGTATCTTCTTGAAAAATTATGAAGGCTGATTTTGAGGGCGCAAACTATATTTTTTCACCAAGATAACTCATAAGTCATGGCTTATAGGTATGAGTTTTAATCGTTGGCCCATTTTGCATCGAACTAGGTCCAAACGAGTTAAAACCTAGCTCGATAATTTTTTATCGGCTTTTATCACACTCACATCGTTTACGTATTCCAAGTCCAATTGGCTCGTCTCTTCTTGAAAAACTATGAAGGCTGATTTTTAGAGCTCAAACTACATTCTTTCGATAAAATAACTCATGAACCATGGCTTATAGCTATGAGTTTTGGTCGTTCGCCTGTTTCGCATCGAACTAGGTCCAAACATCCGAAACCTCGCTTGACGAGTTTTTCATCGGTTTTATCGTACTCATACCGTTTCAAGTATTCCTACTCCAATTGGCCCGAATCTTGTTAAAAAACCATGAAGGATGATTTTGAGGGCCTAAACTATATTTTTTCACCAAAATAACTCATAGTTAATGGCTTATAGCTATGACTTTTGGTTGTTGACTCGTTTCACATCGAACTAGGTCCAAACGACTCAAATCTAGCTCGATAGTTTGTCATCAATTTTTATCACGAGTCACATCATTTTACGTATTCCAAGTCTAGTTGACCCGTATCTTCTTGAAAAATTATTAACGATGATTTTGAAGGCCCAAACTAAATTTTTTCACCAAAATAACTCATAAGTCATGGCTTATAGCGATTAGTTTTGGTCGTTGGCTCGTTTCGCATTGAACTAAGTCCAAACAGACTCAAACTTAGCTCGACATTTTTTATTAGTTTTTATCGCACCATACCGTTTCATGTATTCCCATTCCAGTTGGCCCGAATCTTCTTAAAAAATAATGATAGATGATTTTAAGGGCCTAAACTACATTTTTTTCACTAAAATAACTCATAGTTAATGGCTTATAGCTATGAGTTTTTATTGTTGGCCCATTTCGTATCAAAGTAGGTCCAAACAACTCAAACCTAGCCCGATAGCTTTTCATCGGTTTTATCGTACTCACATCATTTTACGTATTCCAAGTCCAGTTGGCTCGTATTTCTTGAAAAACTATGAAGGCTGATTTTAAGGGCTTAAACTACATTTTTTCACCAAAATAACTCATAGGTCATGGTTTATAGCTATGAGTTTTGGTCGTTAGCCAATTTCGAATCGAACTAGTTCCAAACGACTCAAACCCGACTCGGTAGTTTTTTATCGGCTTTTATCGTACTCACATCGTTTTACGTATTCCGAGTCCAGTTGGCTTGTATCTTCATGAAAAACTATGAAGACCGATTTTCGAGCCCAAACTACATTTTTTCGGCAAAATAACTCTTAACTCATGGCTTGTAGCCATGAGTTTTGGATAATGACCCATTTTGCATCGAACTAAGTCCAAACATCTCAAACCTAGCTCGTCGGTTTTATCGCACTCATACCATTTCACGTATTCCCATTTCGGTTGGCTCGAATCTTCTTAAAAAATAATGATTGATGATTTTGAGGGCCTAAACTACATTTTTTCACCAAAATAAGTCATAGTTAATGGCTTATAGCTATGAGTTTTTGTCGTTGGCCCATTTCGTATCGAAGTAGGTCCAAACAACTCAAACCTAGCCAAATAGTTTTTCATCGATTTTTATTGCACTCACATCGTTTTATGTATTCCAAGTCCAGTTGGCCCGTATCTTCTTGAAAAACTATGAAGGCTAATTTTGAGAGCCCAAACTATAAATTTTCGGTAAAATAACTCATAAGTTATGGCTTATAACTATGAGTTTTGGTCGTTGGCCGTTTCACATCGAACTAGGTCCAAATAGCTCAAACCTAGCTCGATAGTTTTTCATCGGTTTTGATTGCACTCATACTCGTTTCACGTATTCCCACTCTAGTTGGCTCGAATCTTCTTAAAAAAATCATGAAGGATGATTTTGAGGGCCTAAACTATATTTTTTCACCAAAATAACTCATAACTCATGGCTTATAGCTTTGAGTTTTGGTCGTTGGCCCATTTCAAATCGAACTAGATCCAAACAGACTCAAACCTAGCTCGATAGTTTTTTTATTGATTTTTATCGCACTCACATCGTTTTACGTATTCCAAGTCCAGCTTGACTCGTATTTTCTTGAAAAACTATGAAGGTTGATTTTCGGGGCCCAAACTACATTTTTTCGGTAAAATAACTCTTAAGTCATGGCTTATAGCTATGAGTTTTGGATAATGACCCGTTTCACATCGAACTAGGTCCAAATAGGTCAAACCTAGCTCAACATTTTTTCGTCGGTTTTATCGCACTCATACCGTTTCACGTATTCCCATTCTAGTTTGCCCGAATCTTCTTAAAAAATAATGATGGATGATTTTACGGGCCTAAACTACATTTTTTCACTAAAATAACTCATAGTTAATGGCTTATAGCTATGGGTTTTTATTGTTGGCCCATTTCATATCGAAGTAGGTCCAAAAAGCTGAAACCTAGCCCGATATCTTTTCATCACTTTTTATCATACTCACATCATTTTATGTATTCTAAGTCCAGTTGGCCCGTATTTTCTTGAAAAACTATGAAGGCCGATTTTGAGGGCCTAAACTACATTTTTTCACCAAAATAACTCATAAGTCATGGTTTATAGCTACAAGTTTTGGTCATTGGCCCATTTCGAATCGAACTAGTTCCAAACGAGCTCAAACCCGACCCGATTGTTTTTTATCGGCTTTTATCGTACTCACATCGTTTTACGTATTCCGAGTCCGGTTAGCTCGTATCTTCATGAAAAGCTCGTGAAGGCTGATTTTCGAGCCCAAACTATATTTTTTCAGCAAAATAACTCTTAAGTCATGGCTTGTAGCTATGAGTTTTGGATAATGACCCATTTTGCATCGAACTAGGTCCAAACTGACTCAAACCTAGCACGTCGGCTTTTATCGCACTCATACCATTTCACGTATTCCCATTTTAGTTGGCTCGAATCTTTTTAAAAAATAATGATTGATGATTTTTAGTGCCTAAACTACATTTTTTCACCAAAATAAATCATAGTTAATGGCTTATAGCTAAGAGTTTTTGTCGTTGGCCCATTTCGTATCGAAGTAGGTCCAAAAGCTCAAACCTAGCCCGATTGTTCTTCATTAGTTTTTATCACACGTATATCGTTTTACGTATTCTAAGTCCAATTGGCCCGTATCTTCTTGAAAAATTGTAAAGTCCGATTTTGAGGGCCCCAACTACATTTATTCACCAAATAACTCATAATTTATAGCTTGTAGCCATGAGTTTGGGTCGTTGGCCCGTTTTGCATTGAACTAGGTCCAAATGGCTCAAATCTAGCCCAATAGTTTTTCATCGGTTTTTATCGCACTCACATCGTTTTACGTATTTCAAGTCCAATTGGCTCGTATCTTCTTCAAAAAGTGTGAAGGCTGATTTTGAGAGCCCAAACTACATTTTTCAGCGAAATAACTCATTAATCATGGCTTATAGCTATGAGTTTTGGTCATTGTTCCGTTTTGCATGGAACTAGGTCTAAACGACTCAAACCTAACCTAACGAGTTTTTCATCGGCTTTTATTGCACTCACATCGTTTTACGTATTCTAAGTCCAGTTAGCTCGTATCTTCTTGAAAAACTATAAAAGCCGATTTTGAGATCCCAAACTATATTTTTTTACCAAAATAACTCATAAGTCATGGCTTATATCTATGAGTTTTTGTTGTTGGCCCATTTCGCATCAAACTAGGTCCAAACAGCTCAAACCTAGCCCGATAGTTTTTCATCCGTTTTTATCGCATCACATCGTTTTATGTATTCCAAGTCCAGTTGGCTCGTATCTTCATGAAAAATAATAAGCTGCTGATTTTGAGAGCCCAAACTATAGTTTTTCAGCAAAATAACTCATAAGTCATGGCTTGTAGCTATGAGTTTTGGTCGTTAACCCGTTCCGCATCGAACTAGGTCCAAATAGCTCAAACCCGGCTCGACGAGTTTTTCGTCGATTTTATCACACTCATACCGTTTCACATATTCCCACTCCAATTGGCTCGAATCTTCTTAAAAAACCATGAAGGATGATTTTGAGAGCCTAAACTACACTTTTTTACTAAAATAACTCACGAGTTAATGGCTTATAGCTATGAGTTTTGGTTGTTGGCCCGATTGGCATCGAATTAGGCCCAAACAGACTCAAACCTAGCCCAATAGTTCTTCATTAGCTTTTATCGCACCGACATCGTTTTACGTATTCCAAATCCAGTTGGCTCGTATCTTCTTGAAAAACTATGAAGGCTGATTTTGAGGGCCCAAACTATATTTTTTCACCAAAATAACTCATAAGTCATGGCTTGTAGCCATGAGTTTTGGTCGTTGGCCCGTTTCGTATTGACGTATATCTAAATAGCTCAAACCTAGCCCGAACGTTTTTCACCGGCTTTTATCGCACTCACATCGTTTTACGTATTTCAAGTCCGAGTTGGACCTATCTTCTTCAAAAGCTGTGAAGGCTGATTTTGAGACCCCAAACTATATTTTTTAGCAAAATAAGTCATAAGTCATGGCATATAGCTATGAGTTTTGATCGTTTACCCATTTCGCATCGAATTATGTCCAAACAGACTCAAACCTAGCTCGATAATTTTTCATCGGTTTTATCGCACTCATACCGTTTCACGTATTCCCACTCTAGTTCGCCCGAATCTTCTTAAAAAACCATGAAAGATGATTTTGAGGGCCTAAACTACATCCTTTTTACCAAATAACTCATAGGTCATGGCTTATAGCGATTAGTTTTGATCGTTGGCCCATTTCGCACCGCACTAGGTCCAAACAGACTCAAACCTAGCCGAATAGTTTTTTGTTATTTTTTATCGCACTCACACCGTTTTACGTATTCCAAGTCTAGTTGGCCCTATCTTTTGAAAAACTATGAAGGCTGATTTTGAGGGCCTAAACTACGTTTTTTCTCGAAACTAACTCATAGTTCGTGGCTTATAGCTATGATTTTTGGTCTTTTGTCGATTTCGAATCGAACTAGATCCAAATAGCTTAAATCAAGCCGGAAAGTTTTTTGTTAGTTTTTATTGCACTCATGTCGTTCACGTATTCCCACTCCAGTTGGCCCGAATCTTCTTAAAAAACCATGAAGGATGATTTTGAGGGCCTAAACTATATTTTTTAACCAAAATAACTCATTGTTAATGGCTTATAGCTATGAGTTTTGATCGTTGGCCCATTTTGCATCTAACTAGGTACAAAGAGCTCAAACCTAGCTCGATAGTTTTTCCTCGATTTTTATCGCACTCACATCGTTTTACGTATTCCAAGTCCAGTTTGCTCGTATCTTCTTGAAAATTATGAAGGCTGATTTTGAGGGCCTAAACTACATTTTTCACCAAAATAACTCATAAGTCATGGCTTATAGCTATGAGTTTATGTCGTTGGACCATTTCGCATCGAACTAGGTTGAAATAGGTCAAACGTAGCTCGATAGTTTTTTGTCGGCTTTTATCGCACTCATACCGTTTCACGTATTCCCACTCCAATTGGCTCGAATCTTCTTAAAAAACCATGAAGGATGATTTTGAAGGACTAAACTATATTCTTTTTACCAAATAACTCATAGGTCATGGCTTATAGCGATTAGTTTTGATCGATGGCCCGTTTCGCACTTAACTAGGTCCAAACAGCTCAAACCTAGCCGGATAGTTTTTCGTTAGTTTTTATCACACTCATACCGTTTAACGTATTCCAAGTCCGAGTTAGCTCGCATCTTTTTGAAAAACTATGAAGGCTGATTTTGAGAGTTCAAACTACATTTTTTCTCAAAAATAACTCATTGTTCGTGGCTTATAGCTATGATTTTTGGTCGTTTGCCCGTTTCGAATCGAACTAGGTCCAAACAATTGAAACCTAGCTAGATTATTTTTTGTCGGTTTTATCGTACTCATGTCTTTTCACGTATTCCCACTCCAGTTGGCTCGAATCTTCTTAAACAACTATGAATGATGATTTTGAGGGCTTAAACTATATTTTCTTACAAAAATAACTCATAGTTAATGGCTTATAGCTATGAGTTTTGCTCGTTGGCTTGTTTTGCATCGAACTAGGTCCAAACGACTCGAACCTAACCCGATAGTTCTTCATTAGTTTTTATTGCACTCATATGGTTTTATGTATTCTAAGTCCGAGTTGGCGATATCCGCTTGAAAAACTATTAAGGCTGATTTTGAGGGCCCGGACTATAATTTTTCACCAAAATAACTCAAACCTATCCCGATAGTTTTTTGTCGGCTTTTATCGCACTCATACCGTTTGACATATTCCCATTCATGTTAGCTCGAATCTTCTTAAAAAAACCATGAAGGATGATTTTGAGGGCCTAAACTACATTCTTTTTACCAAAATAACTCAAAAGTCATGGCTTATAGCAATTAGCTTTTATCGTTGGCCCGTTTCGCATTGAACTAGGTCCAAACATGTCCCAAACCTAGCCGGATAGTTTTTCGTCAATTTGAATCCCACTCACACTCGTTTCACGTATTCCAAGTCCGAGTTGGCCCAAATCTTCTTAAAAAGCCATGAAGGATGATTTTGAGGCCTAAACTACATTTTTCGACCAAAATAACTCATAGTTAATGGCTTATAGCTATGAGTTTTTATCGTTCGTTCGTTTCGCATCGAACTAGGTCCAAATAGCACAAACCTAGCCCGATAGTTTTTCATTAGTTTTTATCATACTCACATCGTTTTATGTATTCCAAGTCCAGGTTGGCTCGTATCTTCTTGAAAAACTATGAAGGATGATTTTGAGGGCCTAACTACGTTTTTTTCTAAAAAATAACTCATAGTTCGTGGCTTATAGCTATGAATTTTTGTCGTTTTCCCTTTTCAAATCGAACTAGGTCCAAACGAGCTCAAACTTAGCCGAACGACTTTTCATCGGCTTTTATCGCACTCATACCGTTTAATGTATTCAAAGTCCAGCTTGGCTCGTATCTTTCGAAAAGCTGCCGAGGCTAATTTTGAGGGCCCAAACTACGTTTTTTCTAAAAAATAACTCATAGTTCGTGGCTTATAGCTATGAGTTTTTGTCGTTGGCCCATTTCACATTGAACTAGGTCTAAACAAGTCAAACCTAGCCTAAAAATTTTTTATCGGCTTTTATTGCACTCATATCATTTTACGTATTCCAAGTCTAGTTGGCCCGTATCTTCTTGAAAAACTATGAACGCCGATTTTGAGAGCCTAAACTACGTGTTTTCTCAAAAATAACTCATAGTTCGTAGCTTATAACTATGAATTGTTGTCATTTGCCCGTTTCGAATCGAACTAGGTCCAAACAGACTCATACTTAGCCGACAGTTTTTCGTCGGCTTTTATCGCACTCGTCATCGTTTCATGTATTCCAAGTCCAGTTGGCCCGTATCTTTTAGAAAAACTATGAAGGATGATTTTGAGAGCCCAAACTACATTTTTTCTCGAAACTAACTCATAGTTTATGGCTTATAGCTATGAATTTTTGTCATTGGCCCATTTCGCATAGAACTAGGTCTACACGACTCAAACCTAGCCCAAAATTTTTTTGTCGGCTTTTATTACACTCACATCCTTTTACATATTCCAAGTCCAGTTGGCCCGTATCTTCTTGAAAAACTATAAAAGCTGATTTTGAGAGCCCAAACTATATTTTTTCAATAAAATAATTCATAAGTCATGGCTTATAGCTATGAGTTTTGGTCACCGGCCGTTTCACATTGAATAGGTCCAAACAACTCAAACCTAGCTCGATAGTTTTTCGTCAATTTTTATCGCACTCATACCGTTTCACGTATTCCCACTCCAGATTGACTCGAATCTTCTTAAAGAACCATGAAGGATGATTTTGAGGGCTAAACTATATTTTTTTTACCAAATAACTCTTAGGTCATGGCTTATAGCAATTAGTTTTGATTGTTGGCCCATTTCGCATTGAATTAGGTCTAAACGACTTAAACCTAGTCGAATAATTTTTTTTTAGTTTTTATCGCACTAACACCATTTCATGTATTTCATGTCCAGTTGGCCCATATCTTTTTGAAAAATTGTGAACGCTATTTTGAGGGTCTAAACTATGTTTTTTCTCGAAAATAACTCATACTTCGTGGCTTATAGCTATGATTTTTGGTCGTTTGCCCGTTTTGAATCGAACTAGGTCCAAACAGACTTAAACCTCGCTAGATAGTTTTTCATCGGCTTTTATCGTACCCATGTCGTTTCACGTATTCCCACTCTAGTTGGCCCGAATCGTCTTAAAAAACCATGAAGGATGATTTATAGAGCCTAAACTATATTTTTTCACCAAAATTTCTCATAACTAATGGCTTATAGCTATGAGTTTTGGTCGTTGGCTCGTTTCGCATCAAACTAGGTTCAAATAACTCAAACCTAGCTCGATATTTTTTCATCAATTTTTATCGCACTCATATCATTTTACATATTACAAGTCCAGGTTGGTTCGTATCTTCTTGAAAAGCTGTGAAGGCTGATTTTCGGAGCGCAAACTATATTTTTTTAGCAAAATAATTCATAAGTCATGGCTTATAGCTATGCGTTTTGGTCGTTGGCCCATTTCGCACCGAACTAGGTCTAAACAACTCAAATCTAGCTCGATAGTTTTTCGTCGGCTTTTATCGCACTCTTACCGTTTCACGTATTCCCACTCCAATTGGCTCGAATCTTCTTAAAGAACCATGAAGAATGATTTTGAGGGCTAAACTACATTCTTTTTACCAAATAACTCTTAGGTCATGGCTTATAGCAATTAGTTTTGATCGTTGGCCCGTTTCGCACCGAACTAGGTCCAAACAGACTCAAACCTAGTCGAATAATTTTTTTTCGGCTTTTATCGCACTCACATCGTTTCATGTATTCCCCGTGCAATTGGCTCGTATCTTATTGAAAAACTATGAAGGCTGATTTTGAGTGTCGAAACTATGTTTTTTCTCAAAAATAACTCATACTTCGAGGCTTATAGCTATGATTTTTTGTCATTTGTCCGTTTCGAATCGAACTAGGTCCAAACAGACTCAAACTTTGCTAGATAGTTTTTCGTAAGTTTTTATTGTACCCATGTCGTTTCACGTATTTCCACTCCGAGTTGGCACGAATCGTCTTAAAAAACCATGAAGGATGATTTATAGAGCCTAAACTACATTTTTTCATAAAAAGTTCTCATAACGAATGGCTTATAACTATGAGTTTTGGTCGTTAGCTCGTTTCGTATCGAACTAGGTCCAAACAGACTCAAACCTAGCCCGATATATTTTCATCAATTTTTATCGCACTCATATCATTTTACGTATTGCAAGTCCAGCTTGGTCCGTACCTTCTTGAAAACTCGTGAAGGCTGATTTTGAGTGCCCAAACTACATTTTTTCAGCAAAATAACTCATAAGTCATGGCTTATAGCTATGAGTTTTGGTTGTTGGCCCGTTTCATATCAAACTAGGTTCAAACAGACTCAAACCTAGCTTGATAGTTTTTCGTCGCTTTTATCGCACTCATACCGTTTTACGTATTCCCACTCCAGCTTGGCCCGAATCTTCTTAAAAAACCATGAAGAATGATTTTGAGGACCTAAACTACATTCTTTTTACCAAATAACTCATAGGTCATGGCTTATAGCGATTAGTTTTGATCGTTGGCCCGTTTCACACCGAACTAGGTCCGAACGGCTCAAACCTAGCCGACCGGCTTTTGTCGGTTTTCTCGCACTCACACCGTTTCACATATTTCAAGTCTTGTTGGCTCGTATCTTCTTGAAAAACTTGAAGGTTGATTTTGAGGGCCTAAACTATGTTTTTTCTCGAAAATAAATCATAGCTTGTTGCATATAGCTATGATTTTTTATCGTTTGCCCGTTTCGAATCGAACTAGGTCTAAACAGACTCAAACGTAGCTCGATAATTTTTTATCGGCTTTTATCGCACTCATACGGTTTCATGTATTCCGTGCTCGGTTGTCCCATATCTTCAAAATTTGTGAAGGCTAATTTTCGAGCCCAAACTATATTTTTTCACCAAAATAACTCATAAGTCATGGCTTATAGCTATGAGTTTTTATCGTTGACCTATTTCGCATCGAACTTGGTCCAAACGAGTCAAACCTAGATCGATAGTATTTCGTAAGTTTTTATCGCACTCATATCGTTTCACATATTCCAACTCTAGTTGGCTCGAATCTTTTTAAAAAAACCGCGAAGGATGATTTTGAGGGCCTAAACTATATTTTTTTTCACAAAAATAACTCATAGTTAATGGCTTATAGCTTTGAGTTTTGGACGTTGGCCCGTTTCGCATCGAACTAGATCCAAACGAGTCAAACCTAGCCCAATAGTTTTTCATTCGTTTTTATCGCACTCATATCATTTTACGAATTCCAAGTCCGAGTTGGCCCGTATCTTCTTGAAAAATTTTGAAGGTCGATTTTGAGGGCCCAAACTACATTTTTTCACCAAAATAACTCATAAGTCATGGCTTATAGCTATGAGTTTTGGTCGTTGCCCATTTCACATTGAACTAGGTCCAAATGTACTCAAAACTATCTTGATAGTTTTTCGTCAATTTTTATCGCACTCATATCGTTTCACATATTCAAAGTCCGAGTTGGCCCGTATCTTCTTGAAAAGCTGTGAAGGTTGATTTTGGGAGACCAAACTACATTTTTCACAAACATAACTCATAAGTCACGGCTTATAGCTATGAGTCTCGATCGTTGGCCCGTTTTGCATCGAACTAGGTCCAACCAGCTCAAACCTATCCCGATAGTTTTTCGTCATTTTCTATCGCACTCATACTCGTTTAACATATTCCCACTCCGAGTGGACTCGAATTTTCTTAACAAAGCATGAAGGATGATTTTGAGGGCCTAAACTACATTTTTTCACCAAAATAACTCATAGTGAATGGCTTCAAGCTATGAGTTTTGTTCGTTAGCCCGTTTCTCATCGACCTAGGTCCAAACGACTCAAACCTAACCCGATAGTTTTTCATTAGTTTTTAACGCACTCACATCGTTTTACATATTCCAAGTCCAAGTTGGCTTGTATCTTTTTGAAAAGCTCGTGAAGGTTGATTTTGAGGGCCTAAACTATATTTTTTCACCAAAATAACTCATAAGTCATGCTTATAGCTATGAGTTTTGGTCGCTAGCCCGTTTCGCATCGAACTAGGTCCAAACAGACTCAAACCAAGATCGATAGTTTTTCATAAGTTTTTATCGCACTCATATCATTTTACGTATTCCAAGTCCAGTTGGCCCGTATCTTCTTGAAAAACCGTGAAGGCTGATTTTGTGAGCCCAAACTATATTTTTTCACCAAAATAACTCATAAGTCATGGCTTATAGTTATGAGTTTTGGTATTTGGCCCGTTTCACATCAAACTTAGTCTAAAAAGGTCAAACCTAGCTCGATAGTTTTTCATCGGCTTTTATCACACTCATACCGTTTGATGCATTCCCACTCCAGTTGTCCCAAATCGTCTTAAAAAACCATGAAGTATGATTTTAAGGGTATAAACTACATTTGTTTACCAAAATAACTCATAATTAATGGCTTATAGTTATGAGTTTTGATCGTTGGCCCGTTTTGCATCGACCTAGGTTCAAACAAACTTAAACCTAGCCCGATAGTTTTTCATTAGTTTTTATTACACTTACATCGGTTTACGTATTTCAAGTCTAGTTGGCCCGTATCTTCTTGAAAAGCTCGTGAAGGATGATTTTGAGGGCCCAAACTATATTTTTTCGTCCGCCACATAGAATCTAAACCGAGAAGTAAAGAACACCGCCACATGGAATCTAGCTTTGGAAGCTTCAATCTCGTTTGCATCCGTTACTCTGTCGCCACGTTTCCTAAAAGTAGATCCCCTAAATCGATTCGTTTCAATAATCTTTCCTCTCATGTTTTCTAAACCGTTCAAAAAAAAATGCAATAGTAAATGCATCGAGGCTAGATAAACCTGGACCAACCATAAAGCAACAAACGGCGTCACTACTTTCCTCCAATCACGCGTAAATCACCTCCCCTCTCCCTCTCCTCCTTAAATCCTTCGAGACATCCAAGTAAGTTAAAAAAACAATAAAAAAAAGAAACTACGCACCCTAGCTCAATAATGCGCTAACTTCAAAAAATTAAATCCACCGGCACTTTGCTTTACCTTACTCGAACAACTCGAAATGACTTCCAATCTTGGCACCTATACACGCTCAATCCCACGCGCCACCCATTTCCCCGGAACCCCCTTTAAGCCACAATTCCCATCATTATCTAACGAACAAGAACCATGACTTGTTTCGTATCAAACTAGGTCCAAACAGACTCAAACCTATCCCCATAATTTTTCATCGATTTTTATCGCACTCATACCATTTCACGTATTCCCACTCCAGTTGGCTCGAATCTTCTTAAAAAACCATGAAGGATGATTTTGAGGGCCTAAACTACATTCTTTTTACCAAAATAACTCATAGGTCATGGCTTGTAGCGATGAGTTTTGATCGTTGGCCCATTTCGCATTGAACTAGGTCCAAACAGGTTCAAACCTAGCCCGATAGATTTTCGTTAGTTTTTATTGCACTCATAACGTTTGGCGTATTTGCACTCTAGTTGGCTCAAATCTTCTTAAAAAACCATGAAGGATGATTTTGAGGGCCTAAACTACATTCTTTTTACCAAAATAACTCATAGGTCATGGCTTGTAGCGATGGGTTTTGATCGTTGGCCCGTTTCGCATTAAACTAGGTCTAAATAGCTCAAACCTAGCTCGATAGTTTTTGATCGGCTTTTATCGCACTCACACCGTTTCACGTATTCCAAGTCCGAGTTGGCCCGTATCTTCTTGAAAAACTATGAAGGTTGATTTTGTGGGCCTAAACTATGTTTTTTCTCAAAAATAACTCATAGTTTGTGGCTTATAGCTATGATTTTTGGTCGTTTGCCCGTTTCAAATAGAACTAGGTCCAAACGAGCTCAAACCTAGCCCAACGAGCTTTTCGTTAGTTTTTATCGCACCTATACCGTTTCACGTATTCCAAGTCGAGTTGGGACGTATGTTCTTGAAAGATCGTGAAGGCTGATTTTGAGAGCCAAAACTATATTTTTTCACCAAAATAACTCATAAGTCATGGCTTAGCTATGAGTTTTTGTTGTTGGCCCGTTACGCATCGAAGTAAGTCAAAACGACTTAAACCTAGCCTTATAGTTTTTCATTAGTTTTTATCGCACTCACATCATTTTACGTATTCCAAGTCAAGTTGGCTCGTATCTTCTTGAAAAATTATGATGGCCGATTTTGAGGTTCCAAACTACATTTTTTAACCCAAATAACGCATAAGTCATGGTCGATAGCTATAAGTTTTGGTCGTTGGCCTATTTCGCATCGACCTAGGTCTAAACAACTCAAACCTATCACGATAGTTTTTGATCGGCTTTTATCGCACTCATAACGTTTGACGTATTCGCACTCCAATTGGCTCGAATCTTCTTAAAAAACCATGAAGGATGATTTTGAGGGCCTAAACTACATTCTTTTTACCAAAATAACTCATAGGTCATGGCTTGTAGCGATGAGTTTTGATCGTTGGCCCGTTTCGCATTGAACTAGGTCCAAACGACTCAAACCTAGCTCGACGAGCTTTTGGTCGGCTTTTATCGCACTCACACTCTTTCATGTATTCTAAGTCCAGTTGGCCCGTATCTTCTTGAAAAACTATGAAGGGTGATTTTAAGAGCCCATACTATATTTTTTCTCCAAAATAACTCATAAGTCATAGCTTGTAGCTATGAGTTTTGGTCGTTGGCTCGTTTCGCATTTAACCGGTCCAAACGGCTAAAACCTAGCTCGATAGTTTTTTGTCGGTTTTTATCACCCTCACACTATTTCGAGTATTCCAAGTCTAGTTAGCTCGTATTTTCTTAAAAAACTATGAAGGCTGATTTTCAAAGCCTAAACTACATTTTTTCACCAAAATAACTCATAAGTCAAGGCCTATAACTATGAGTTTTGGTCGTTAGCCCATTTCGCATTGAACTAGGCCCAAACGGCTAAAACTTAGCTCGATAGTTTTTCGTCGGCTTTTATCGCACTCACACTCGTTTCACGTATTCCTAGTGCGGTTGGCCCATATCTTCTTGAAAAACTATGAAATCTGATTTTGAGGGCCTAAAAAACGTTTTTTCTCGAAAATAACTCATTGTTCGTGGCTTATAGCTACGATTTTTGGTTGTTTGCCCATTTCGAATTAAACTAGGTCTAAATAGCTTAAACCTAGCCCGATAGTTTTTCGTTAGTTTTTATCGCGCTCATACCGTTTCACATATTCCAAGTCCAAGTTGGCTCGTATCTTCTTGAAAAACTATGAAGCTTGATTTTAAGAGCCCAAACTATACTTTTTCACCAAAATACCTCATAAGTTATGGCTTATAGCTATAAGTTTTGGTGGTTGGCCGATTTGGCATCGAACTAGTCCAAATAGCTCAAACCTATCCCTATAGTTTTTCGTCGGGTTTTATCGCACTCATACTTGTTTCATATATTCCTACTCCAATCGGCTCGAATCTTCTTAAAAAACCATGAAGGATGATTTTGAGGGCCTAAACTATATTTTTTTCACCAAAATAACTCATAGTTAATGGCTTATAGCTATGATTTTTGGTCGTTGGCTCGTTTCGCATCGAACTAGGTCCAAACAACTCAAACCTAGCCCGATAGATTTTCATCGGCTTTTATCATACTCACATCATTTTACGTATTCAAAGTCCAGTTAACCCGTATCTTCTTGAAAAACCTTGAAGGCTGATTTTGAGGGCCCAAACTACGTTTTTGACAAAAATAACTCATAAGTCATGGCTTATAGCTATGAGTTTTGGTCATTGGCCCGTTTCGCATTGAACTAGGTTCAAACGGCTCAAACCTAGCCCGATAGTTTTTCATTAGTTTTTTTGAACTTATATCGTTTTACGTTTTCCAAGTCCTATTGGCCCGTATGTTCTTGAAAAACTATGATGGCTGATTTTGAGGGCCTAAACTATATTTTTTGACAAAAATAACTCATAAGTCATTGCTTATAGCTATGAGTTTTGGTCGTTAGCACGTTTCGCATTGAACTAGGTCCAAACGGCTCAAACCTAGCTTGACGAGTTTTTCGTCGGCTTTTATCGCATTCATACCGTTTCACGTATTCCCACTCCAATTGACTCGAATCTTCTTAAAAAACCATAAAGGATGATTTTGAGGGCCTAAACTATATTTCTTTCACCAAAATAACTCATAGTTAATGGCTTATAGCTATGAGTTTTGGTAGTTTGCCCGTTTCGCATCGAACTAGGTCTAAATAGCTCAAACCTAACCCGATAGTTTTTCATCGGTTTTTATCACTCACATCATTTTATGTATTCAAAGTCCAGTTGGTCCGAATCTTCTTGAAAAGCTGTGAAGGCTGATTTTGAGGGCCCAAACTACGTTTTTGACAAAAATAACTCATAAGTCATGGCTTAGACCTATGAGTTTTAGTCATTGGCCCGTTTCATATCCACCTAGGTCAAAACAACTCAAACCTATCCCGACAAGTTTTATTCGGCTTTTATCGCACTCATACCGTTTGATGTATTCGCACTCCGAGTTGGCTCGAATCGCTTAATAAAACCATGAAGGATATTTTAAGGGCCTAAACCGCATTCGTTTTACCAAAATAACTCATAGGTCATGGCTTGTAGCGATGAGTTTTGATCGTTGGCTCTGTTTCGCATTGAACTAGGTCCAAACAAGTCAAACCTAGCTCGATAATTTTTTGCCGCTTTTATCGCACTCACATCTTTTCATGTATTCCAAGTCCAGTTGGCCCGTATCTTTTTAAAAAGCTCGTGAAAGCTGATTTTGTGGGCCTAAACTACGTTTTTTCTCGAAAATAACCGATAGTTCATGGCTTATAGCTATGATTTTTGGTCGTTTGCCCGTTTCAAATAGAACTAGGTCCAAACAGACTCAAACCTAGCCTAACGAGTTTTTCATAAGTTTTTATCGCGCCAATACCGTTTGACGTATTCCAAGTCGAGTTGGCACGTATCTTGTTGAAAAGCCGTGAAGGCTGATTTTGAGAGCCGAAACTATATTTTATCACCAAAATAACTCATAAGTCATGGCTTAGCTATGAGTTTTGGTCGTTGGCCCATTTCGCATCGAACTAGGTCCAAACAGGTCAAACCTAGCCTTTTAGATTTTCATCGGCTTTTATCGTACTCACATCATTTTACATATTACAAGTCAAGTTGGCCCGTATCTTCTTGAAAAATTATGAAGGCTGATTTTGAGGTTCCAAACTACATTTCTTCACCAAAATAACTCAAAAGGCATGGCTTATAGCTATGAGTTTTGGTTGTTAGCCCGTTTCGCATCGAACTAGGTCCAAATAACTCAAACCTATCCCGATAGTTTTGCGTCGGCTTTTATTGCACTTATACCGTTTGACATATTCCCACTCCAGCTGCCTCGAATCTTCTTAAAACCCATGAAGGATGATTTTGATTGCCTAAACTACATTATTTTTACCCAAATAGCTCAAATGTCATGGATTGTAGCGATGAGTTTTGATCGTTGGCCCGTTTCGCATTGAACTAGGTTCAAACAGACTTAAACCTTGCTGATAGTTTTTTGTCGGCTTTTATTACACTCACACCGTTTCATGTATTCCAAGTCCAATTGGCTCATATATGCTTGAAAAGCTGTGAAGGCTGATTTTGAGAACCCAAACTATATTTTTTCACCAAAATAACTTATAAGTCAAGGCCTATAGCTATAAGTTTTGGTTGTTGGCCCATTTTGCATTGAGCTAGGTCCAAACGACTCAAACCTAGCTCGATAGTTTGGTTGAATAAGTGAAGGCCTATAGGCTGATTTTGCATCGTTGCTATCGATTTTCTACTTAAAGCATCGACAACAACGTTGGCTTTCCTCGGGTGGTAATTGATTATACGAGTCATAGTCCTTTATTAGCGCTAACCACCTTTTTTGCCTCATGTTCAGCTCTTTTTGTGTGAAGATATATCGTAGGCTTTTGTGATCCGTATATATCTCATACTTCTCCCCGTATAGGTAGTGTCTCCAAATTTTTAGGGAAAAACTACCGCCGCTAACTCCAAATCATGTGTCGGATAATTTCATTCATATTCCTTCGAGTTGTTGCGACATATATGCTACCACTCTTTCGTTCCGCATCAACATCGCTCCTAGCCCATTTTTAGAAGTGTCGCTATACACCACGAAGTTTCCACCTTCGGACGGAATGGTTAGCACTGGGGCGGTGACTAACCTTTGCTTTAATTCTTGAAAACTCTTCTCACAAACATCCGTCCACTCGAAACTTGACATTCTTTTTCATCAAGTTAGTAAGAGGCTCGGCTATCTTAGAGAAGCCCTCCACAAATCTTCGATAGTAACCGACTAGCCTAAAAAACTTCGTACTTCGTCACGTTCTTCGGGGTAGGCCAGCTTTGGATAGCCTCTACTTTCCTTGGATCTACTCGCTATACCCTCTTTTGTCACCACATGGCCAAGAAAAGCTACTTGCTCCAGCCAAAATTCACATTTCTTGAATTTGGTGTATAGTCGTTGCTCCCTTAATATCCGTAAGGTAGCTCTTAAATGTTCCCTATGCTCCTCCCGGCTTCGAAAACAAACCGAATATCATCGATGAAGACAATGATAAATTTATCCAGGAATCCTTTAAAAACTCGATTCATCAAGTCCATAAAGGTGGTCAGGGCATTAGTCAATCCAAACGGCATTACTAGGAATTCGTAGTGGTCGTATCTCGTTCGAAAGTTGTCTTCTTCACATCCTTCGATCTTACTCTCATCCGGTGATATCCCGATTGCATATTTATCTTGGAGAACACCGTCGCACCTTGCAATTGGTTGAATAAGTCATCAATTCGGGGCTACGAGTACCTATTTTTAATTGTCACCGGATTCAATTCTTGATAGTCAATACATAACCACATACTACCGTCCTTCTTCTTCACGAACGAGTCTTGGAGCTCCCCATGGTGAGGAACTAGGGCGTATGAATCCCTTATCCAATAATTCCTATAGTTGCACCTTTAACTCTTTCAACTCCACTAGGGCCATCCTATAGGGAGTCTTAGAAATTGGAGTCGTGCTCGGCTCTAATTCAATCTCAAATTCTATCTTTCTCTTTGGTGGTAGCGTAGTCAAACTTTCCGGGAACACGTCGAAATATTGTCGTACAACCTTTATATCTCTTGGCTTTAACTCTTTTTCTACCCGACTATCCACCACATGTGCTAGGTACCCTATACACCATTTTCCTAGCATCTTTCAAGCTTTTATGGCCGATATGATCCGTATGGCTTGAGCCTTCGTATCGACCCTAAATTCTAACTGCCGACCTCCGAGTAGATCAAAAACTACTCTCTTACCTCGACAATCGATATGGGCGTCATGCTTCGATAGCCAATCCATTCCTAGAATCAAATCAAAATCTTGAAGGTCCAATACTATCAAATCTGCTTCCAAACTCCTATCCTCAATTTGTATTAGACACTCGTTTTACTAGGCTCGTCGACTCCATATATTCTCTAGAAAGGACTACTATCGGATATCCTATTGTCAATGTTTCGGGTTTAATTCCTAGGCTTTCTACTAATGTTTTAGCTTTATACATGTCATGTTATATTAGGTTAGTCATCATATCGACATTCTTTCATATCATAAGCAAGATATAATGGAAGTCATTCGGATACATACAAAAATTTACATATTTTCCATATATATAGGTTAAGCATTTCATACAAAATTCACATTTCCATATATATACTTTTGTATAGCCTCTACTTTCCTTGGATCTACTTGCTATACCCTCTTTTGTCACCACATGGCCAAGAAAAGCTACTTGCTCCAGCCAAAATTCACATTTCTTGAATTTGGTGTATAGTCGCTTGCTCCCTTAATATCTCGTAAAGTAGCTCTTAAATGTTCCCTATGCTCCTCCCGGCTTCGAAAACAAACCGAATATCATCGATGAAGACAATGATAAATTTATCCAGGAATCCTTTAAAAACTCGATTCATCAAGTCCATAAAGGCGGTCGGGGCATTAGTCAATCCAAATGGCATTACTAGGAATTCGTAGTGGCCGTATCTCGTTACGAAAGTCTGTCTTCTTCACATCCTCCGATCTTACTCTCATCCGGTGATATCCCGATTGCGGATCTATCTTGGAGAACACCGTCGCACCTTGCAATTGGTTGAATAAGTCATCAATTCGGGGCTACGAGTACCTATTTTTAATTGTCACCGGATTCAATTCTTGATAGTCAATATATAACCATATACTACCGTCCTTCTTCTTCACGAACGATGCTCGGAGCTCCCCATGGTGAGGAACTAGGGCGTATGAATCCCTTATCCAATAATTCCTATAGTTGCACCTTTAACTCTTTCAACTCCACTAGGGCCATCCTATAGGGAGTCTTAGAAATTGGAGTCATGCTCGGCTCTAATTCAATCTCAAATTCTATCTTTCTCTTTGGTGGTAGCGTAGTCAAACTTTTCGGGAACACGTCGAAATATTCTCGTACAACCTTTATATCTCCCGGCTTTAACTCTTGTTCTACCCGACTATCCACCACATGTGCTAGGTACCCTATACACCATTTTCCTAACATCTTTCAAGCTTTTATGGCCGATATTATCCGTATGGCTTGAGCCTTCGTATCGACCCCTAAATTCTAACTCGCCGACCTCCGAGTAGATCAAAAACTACTCTCTTACCTTGACAATCGATATGGGCGTCGTGCTTCGATAGCCAATCCATTCCTAGAATCAAATCAAAATCTTGAAGGTCTAATACTATCAAATTTGCTTCCAAACTCCTATCCTCAATTTGTATTGGACAACTGTTTTACTAGGCTCGTCGACTCCATATATTCTCTAGAAGGGACTACTATCGGATATCCTAATGTCAATGTTTCGGGTTTAATTCCTAGGCTTTCTACTAATGTTTTAGCTTTATACATGTCATGTTATATTAGGTTAGTCATCATATCGACATTCTTTCATATCATAAGCAAGATATAATGGAAGTCATTCGGATACATACAAAAATTTACATATTTTCCATATATATAGGTTAAGCATTTCATACAAAATCGGCTTTTACAAGCACTTCGCCTCCTAAGGGCTTTCGTAATCAAAAGTGTACGAAGGCTACTACGTCGTACATCATATGTCTAAGCGAGTGCGGCTAACATATCGGAATATGTATCGGACGTGTTGTGGAAAGGCACCCTCTACCATCCACCAATTGATAGCATCGATCGATGCGGCATGTGCGATTTCTTGAGCAATGCACATAGGTAGACCCCAAACCGTATCAATTCAAGACTCAATGATTTTTCTTAATTTATTTCCACCCCCAATGCACATGATGCACGTGATGACATGTTTAATCACATTCAACCAAACTCGAGTACCAGCCCTTCTTTCTCAAGTCCTACTCACGGTCCAACCATCACTCGAAATTCACTCGACGCTCACATATCCATCATGGTACTCATAGCGGGAACACAACCTCCGCTCATTAATATTTTCTATTAGTTTCATTAATAATTAAAGAAGGTCTAATTTTTTTTTAATTTCCTCTATTAAAGAATAATTTTTTTAAAAAATTTTAAAATCCTTTTTATTTCTATCTAAGTCCACTTATTTTAGCCTAAGCCCATTTTCGTTAGTATAAGCCCATCTACTTTAAAATCAAGCCTTTTAATTTTAGTCCAAGTCCATTACCAAGTTTATTTTATTTAAGTCCAAGCCCATTAACATTAATCCAAGCCCAAGTCCATTTGTTTTAATCTAAGTCCACTTTATTTTTCAATCCAAACCCATCTCATTTTAATTCAAGTCCAAGCGCATTAACATTAGTCCAAGCCCATTTATTTTAATCCAAGCCCAAGTTCATTTGTTTTAATCTAAGTCCACTTTATTTTTAAATCAAAGCCCATCTCATTTTAATTCAAGTCCAAGCCCATTAACATTAGTCCAAGCCCATTTATTTTAATTCAAGCCCATTTATTTTAGGTAAAAAAAAATTTCCAGTAGTGGCACACCTAAACAACCTATGCCAAACCAGCCATAACGCCCTAAATATATATCTAAAACTCACGAACTTTTAAGAGGAGATATTAGACATATAGATCAACAACTTTCATTCTTTAAGTTTCCTCTAAAAATCAATCTAAAATCCTTAAATAAATCACACAAGTTTCGGAACTAAATAATCTTTTCCAGCAGCTGGTCAATTCAATGATCCATACCAAATCAGTCATAAATCCTTATATACAGATCTAAAAATCACGAATGTTTATATACATCTCGTAGACACATAGATGAATAACTTTCATTCTTTGAGTTCTGCCCAAAAACCACTCTATAATCCTGAAATAAATCACACAAATTTCAGAATGAAATATTTTTCCAGTAGATGATCCATTCAAACGATCCATACCAATTCAGTCATAACTCCATATATATATTTCTAAAAGTCCCGAACTTTTAAAGGGACATAGTAGACACATATATCAACAACTTGCATTCTTTGAATTTTTCTTAAAAATCAATCTAAGATCCCGAAATAAATCACAATAAGTTCGGGTTTTTCCACCCCTAAAATCCGAAAATCTTCTCTTAAAGCACATTTCTCATCACACATGCTTAACCATCCATCATCAAACATCAAGTGTTTAAAATCATCACAAATACCATAATCAAATTTCACATGAATTAAATAACTCAGAAAATAAACATGGAAAGCATAAACAAACCAAGAAAAAAAAATGAAACCTACTTACATTGGATTAACTTTCCTAAAATCTCTTTTGCTTCCTTTTAGTTTCCCTTTCTTTTTCCTTTCTTTTCCCCTTCTCTTCCTTCCCTTTTTTTCTCTTTCTCCCCTCTCTTTCACTCTTTCTTTCTTGGCTTTAAGGAAGCTATGGGATGCACCAAAAATGCATCCTTATCCCATTTTTTTTTACTTAAATATCTCACCTAATCTCATCCATTTAATGTTCATTACAAGTGTCAAGAGCTTATGGTGAAATGCAAGGTAAATGTGGCTGAAATTAATGAAATGTTGGGTTTAAATTTCAAGGAGGAAGAGGTGATGGTCAATGGAAATTTGTAGAAAGTAGGGGCCAAAATGTGATTAAATGAGGGTAATTAAATTAACTACATTTTCAGAATTCCTCCAAAAATTTCGACAATTAGCACTTTCTTTTTTCTTTTTTCTAATTTATACTTATTTCATGGAAAAGAAATTTTTTAACTAATTTACCCAACGTTTTTTTTATATAAATATTGACATACACCCGTTACTCTCAACAAATACGTACATACCACATATTCCAGTACATATGTTGACTTGGTTACGGATTTTCACGTACGTAACCGATATATATATATATATATATATATATATACGTACGAATATAAATATCTTGATACATACATTTATACGATTACGGATTTTACGAGGGTTACATAAACAACATTTTTTCTCGAAAATAACTAATTGTTCGTGGGTTATAGCTATGATTTTTGGTCATTTTTCCGTTTCGAATCGAACTAGCTCTAAACGACTCAAACCTAGCCCGATAGTTTTTTGTCGGTTTTATCCCACTCATAACGTTTCACGTATTCCCACTCCAGTTGGCCCGTATCTTCTTGAAAAACTATGAAAGTTGATTTTAAGAGTCCAAACTATATTTTCTCACCAAAATAACTCATAAGTCATGGCTTGTAGCTATGAGTTTTAGTCACTAGCCAGTTTCACATCGAACTAGGCCCAAACGAGCTCAAACCTATCCCTATAGTTTTTCGTTAGGTTTTATTGCACTCATACCGTTTCGGGTATTTCAAGTCGAGTTGGCTCGTATCTTCTTGAAAAATTGTGAAGGCTGATTTTGAGGTTCCAAACTATATTTTTTCACCAAAATAATCGATAAATCATGGCTTATAGCTATGAGTTTTGGTTGTTGGCCCGTTTCACATCGAACTAGGTCCAAACAGACTTAAAGCTAACCCGATATTTTTTCGTCGGCTTTTATCGCACTCATACCGTATGACGCATTCCCACTCCAGGTTGGCTCGAACGTTCTTAAAACCCATGAAGGATGATTTTGATTGCCTAAACTACATTGTTTTTACCCAAATAACTCATAGGTCATGGCTTGTAGCGATGAGTTTTGATCGTTGGCCGGTTTCGCCTTGCACTAGGTCCAAACAACTCAAATCTAGCTTGATAGTTTTTTGTCGGCTTTTATCACATTCACACCATTTCACGTATTCCAAGTGCGGTTGGCCCGTATCTTCTTGAAAAACTATAAAGGCTGATTTTGAGAGCCCAAACTATATTTTTTCACGAAAATAACTCATAAGTTAAGGCCTACAATCGTGATTTTTGGTCGTTGGCCCGTTTCGTATAGAACTAGGTCCAAACGAGCTAAAACCTAGCTCGATAGTTTTTTGTCGGCTTTTATCGTATTCACACCGTTTCACGTATTCTAAGTCCAAGTTGGCTCGTATCTTCTTGAAAAGCCGTGAAGGGTGATTTTGAGGAAAAAACTACTCTTTTTCTTGAAAATAACTCATTGTTCGTAGCTTATAGCTATGATTTTTGGTCGTTTGCCCATTTCGAATTGAACTAGGTCCGAACAACTCAAACCTAGCCTTGTAGTTTTTCGTCGGCTTTTATCGCACTTATACCATTTCACGTATTCCAAGTCCAGCTTGGCCCTATCTTCTTGAAAAATTATGAAGGTTGATTTTAAGAGCCCAAACTATATTTTTTCACCAAAATACCTCATAAGTCATGGCTTATAGCTATGAGTTTTTGTCGTCGCCGATTTCGCATCGAACTAGGTCCAAATAGCTCAAACCTACCCTATAGTTTTTCGTCGGGTTTTATCGCACTCATACCGTTTCACGTATTACTACTCCAGCTTGGCTCGAATCTTCTTAAAAAACCATGAAGGATGATTTTGAGGGCCTAAACTATATTTTTTTCAACAAAATAACTCATAGTTAATGGCTTCTAGCTATGATTTTTTGTTGTTGGCTCGTTTCGCATCGAACTAGATCCAAATAGCTCAAACCTAGCCCGATAGTTTTTCATAAGTTTTTATCACACTCACAACATTTTACGTATTCAAAGTCCGAGTAAACCCGTATCTTCTTGAAAAACTTTGAAGGCTGATTTTGAGGGCCCAAATTACATTTTTGACCAAAATAACTCATAAGTCATGGCTTATAGCTATGAGTTTTGGTCGTTGGATCGTTTTGCATCAACCTAGGTCCAAACAACTCAAACCTATCACGACAATTTTTGGTCGGCTTTTATTGCACTCATACTCGTTTGATGTATTCACACTCCAGCTTGGCTCGAATCTCCTAAAAAAACCATGAAGGATGATTTTGAGGGCCTAAACTACATTCTTTTTACCAAAATAACTCATAGGTCATGGCTTCTAGCGATGGGTTTTGATCGTTGGCCCGTTTCGCATTGAACTAGGTCCAAACAGCTCAAACCTAGCTCGAATGTTTTTGGTCGGCTTTTATCGCACTCACACCGTTTCATGTATCCCAAGTCCAGTTGGCCCGTATCTTCTTGAAAAACTGTGAAGGCTGATTTTATGGGCCTAAACTACGTTTTTCTCAAAAATAACTCATAGGTTGTGGCTTATAGCTATGATTTTTGGTCGTTTGCTCGTTTCAAATAGAACTAGGTCCAAACAGCTCAAACCTAGCCCAACGAGTTTTTCGTAAGTTTTTATCGCATTTATACCGTTTCACGTATTCCAAGTCGAGTTGGCACGTATCTTCTTGAAAAGCTGTGAAGGCTAATTTTGAGAGCCCAAGCTACTTTTTTTCACAAAAATAACTCATAAGTCATGGCTTAGCTATGGGTTTTGGTCGTTGGCCCATTTCGCATCGAACTAGGTCCAAACGACTCAAACCTAGCCTTATAGTTTTTCATCGGTTTATATCGCACTCACATCATTTTATGTATTCTAAGTCAAGTTGGCTCGTATGTTATTGAAAAATTATGAGGGCTGATTTTGAGGTTCCAAACTACATTTTTTTCCTAAAATAACTCATAAGTCAAGGCTTATAGCTATGAGTTTTGGTTGTTGGCTCGTTTCGTATCGAACTAGGTCCAAACAGACTTAAACCTATCCCAAGAGTTTTTTTTCAGTTTTTATCGAACTCATACCGTTTGACGTATTCCCACTCCAGTTGGCTCGAATCTTCTTAAAACCCATGAAGGATGATTTTGATTTCTTAAACTACATTGTTTTTACCTAAATAACTCATAGGTCATGGCTTGTAGCGACGAGTTTTGATCATTGGCCCGTTTCTCCTTGCACTAGGTCCAAACGAGTCAAACTCGGCTCGATAGTTTTTCATCGCTTTTATCGCACTCACACTCGTTTCACGTATTCCAAGTCCAGCTTGGCCCATATCTTCTTGAAAAACTATGAAGGTTGATTTTATGGGCTTAAATTATGTTTTTTCTCAAAAATAACTCATAGTTCGTGGCTTATAGCTATGATTTTTTGTTGTTTACCCGTTTCCAATAGAACTAAGTCCAAACGAGCTCAAACCTAGCCCCATAGTTTTTCGTCAATTTTTATCACACCTATATCGTTTCACATATTCCAAGTCCGAGTTGGCACGTATCTTCTTGAAAAACTCGTGAAGGCTGATTTTGAGAGCCCAACTACATTTTTTCACCAAAATAACTCTTAAGTCATGGCTTAGCTATGAGTTTTGGTCGTTGCCTCGTTTTGCATCGAACTAGGTCCAAACGAACTCAAACCTAGCCTTATAGTTTTTCATCGGCTTTTATCGCACTCACATCATTTTACGTATTCCAAGTCAAGTTGGCTCGTATCTTCTTCAAAAATTATGAAGGCTGATTTTGAGGGCCTAAACTACATTTTTGACCAAAATAAATCATAAGTCATGGCCGATAGCTATGAGTTTTGGTCGTTGGCCCGTTTCGTATTGACCTAAGTCCAAACAACTCAAACCTAACACGATAGTTTTTGGTCGGCTTTTATCGCACTCATAACATTTGACGTATTCGCACTCTAGTTGCTTGAATCTTCTTAAAAAACCATGAAGGATGATTTTGAGGGCCTAAACTACATTCTTTTTACCAAAATAACTCATAGGCCATGGCTTGTAGCGATGAGTTTTGATCGTTGGCCCGTTTCGCATTGAACTAGGTCCAAACGAGCTCAAACCTAGCTCAACAGCTTTTGGTCGGTTTTATCGCACTCACACCGTTTCACGTATTCCAAGTCCAGTTGGCCCGTATCTTCTTGAAAAACTATGAAGGCTGATTTTATGGGCCTAAATTATGTTTTTTTCTCGAAAATAACTCATAGTTCGTGGCTTATAGCTATGATTTTTGGTCGTTTGCCCGTTTCAAATAGAACTAAGTCCAAACGAGCTCAAACCTAGCCCAACGAGCTTTTCGTCGGTTTTATCGCACCTATATCGTTTCATGTATTCCAAGTCCGAGTTGGCACGTATCTTCTTGAAAAATTATGAGGGTTGATTTTGAGAGTCCAAACTATATTTTTTCACCAAAATAACTCATAAGTCATGGCTTAGCTATGAGTTTTGGTCGTTAGCCCGTTTCGCATAGAACTAGGTCTAAACGACTCAAACCTAGCCTTATAGTTTTTCATTAGTTTTTATCGCAGTTACATCATTTTACGTATTCCCGATCAAGTTGGCTCGTATCTTCTTGAAAAAATTTGAAGGCTAATTTTGAGGTTCCAAACTATATTTTTTCACCAAAATAACTCATAAGTCATGGCTTATAGCTATGAGTTTTGGTTGTTGGCCCGTTTCACATCGAACTAGGTCCAAACAGACTCAAATCTATCCCGATAGTTTTTTGTCAATTTTTATCGCACTCATACCGTATAACGTATTCCCACTCCAGTTGGCTCGAATCTTCTTAAAACCCATGAAGGATGATTTTGATTGCCTAAACTACATTGTTTTTACCCAAATAACTCATATGTCATGGCTAGTAGTGATGCGTTTTGATCATTGGCCCGTTTCACCTTGTAGTAGGTCCAAACAGACTCAAACCTAGCTCGATAGTTTTTGTCGGCTTTTATCGCACTCACACTATTTCACGCATTCCAAGTGCGGTTTTCCCGTATCTTCTTGAAAAACTATGAAGGCTGATTTTGAGAGCCCAAACTACATTTTTTCACCAAAATAACTCATAAGTTAAGGCCTATAGCTATGAGTTTTGGTCGTTGGCCCGTTTCGTATTAAACTAGGTCGAAACGACTCAAACCTAGCTTGATAGTTTTTCTTCGGCTTTTATCGCACTCATACCATTTCACATATTCCAAGTCCAGTTGGCCCGTATCTTCTTGAAAAACCGTGAAGGTCGATTTTGAGGGAAAAACTAGATTTTTTCTCGAAAATAACTCATTGTTCGTGGCTTATAGCTATGATTTTTTATCGTTTGCCCATTTCGAATCGAACTAGGTCTAAATAGCTCAAACCTAGCCTTACAGTTTTTCGTCGGCTTTTATCGCACTTATACCGTTTCACGTATTCCAGTCCAATTGGCTCGTATCTTCATGAAAAATTATGAAGGTTGATTTTAAGAGCCCAAACTATATTTTTTCACCAAAATACCTCATAAGTCATGGCTTATAGCTATGAGTTTTTGTCGTCAGCCGTTTTGCATCGAACTAGGTCCAAACGGCTCAAACCTACCCCGTAGTTTTTCGTCGAGTTTTATCGCACTCATACTTGTTTCACGTATTCCAACTCCAGTTGGCTCGAATCTTCTTAACAAATCATGAAGGGTGATTTTGAGGGCCTAAACTATATTTTTTTCACCAAAATAAGTCATAGTTAATGGTCGATAGCTATGATTTTTGGTCGTTGGCGTGTTTCGCATCGAACTAGGTCCAAACGACTCAAACCTAGCCCGATAGTTTTTCACCAGCTTTTATCACACTCACATCATTTTACGTATTCAAAGTCCGAGTTAACCCGTATCTTCTTGAAAAACTTTGAATGCTCATTTTTATGGCCCAAACTACATTTGTGACCAAAATAACTCATAAGTCATGGCTTATAGCTATGAGTTTTGGTCATTGGCTCGTTTTGCATCGACCTAGGTCCAAACAACTCAAACCAATCCCGACGAGTTTTTGGTCGGTTTTTATCGTACTCATACTTGTTTGACGTATTCGCACTCAAGTTGGCTCGAATCTCCTAAAAAAACCATGAAGGATGATTTTGAGGGCCTAAACTACATTCTTTTTACCAAAATAACTAATAAGTCATGGCTTGTAGCGATGAGTTTTGATCGTTGGCTTGTTTCGCATTAACCTAGGTCCAAACAGACTCAAACCTAGCTCGACATTTTTTTGCCAGCTTTTATCGCACTCACACCATTTCACGTATTCCAAGTCCACTTAGCTTCGTATCTTCTTCAAAACTCGTGAAGGCTAATTTTGAGGGCCACAACTACCTTTTTTCTCAAAAATAACTCATAGTTTGTGGCTTATAGCTATGATTTTTGGTCATTTGCCCGTTTCAAATAGAACTAGGTCCAAACAACTCAAACCTAGTCCAACGAGCTTTTTGTCAATTTTTATCGCACCTATACTTGTTTCACGTATTCTAAGTCCGAGTTGGCACGTATCTTCTTAAAAAGCTGTGAAGGCTGATTTTAAGAGCCTAAACTACATTTTTTCACCAAAATAACTCATAAGTCGTGGCTTAGCTATGATTTTTGGTCGTTGGCCCGTTTTGTATCGAACTATGTCCAAACAGACTCAAACCTAGCCTTATAGGTTTTCATTAGCTTTTATCGCACTCACATCATTTTACATATTCCAAGTCAAGTTAGCCCATATCTTCTTAAAAAATTATGAAGGCCGATTTTGAGGTTCTAAACTACATTTTTTCACCAAAATAACTCATAAGTCATGGCTTATAGCAATGAGTTTTGTTTATTAGCCCGTTTCGCATTGAACTAAGTCCAAACAGACTCAAACCTATCCCGACATTTTTTCATCGGCTTTTATCGCACTCATACCGTCCGACGTATTCCCACTCTAGTTGGCTCAAATCCTCTTAAAACCCATGAAGGATGATTTTGATTGCCAAAACCGCATTGTTTTTACCCAAATAGTTCATAGGTCATGGCTTGTAGCGATGAGTTTTTATCGTTGGCCCGTTTCGCCTTGCACTAGGTCCAAACGACTCAAACCTAGCTCGATAGTTTTTTGTCGGTTTTCATCGCCCTCATACCATTTTACGTATTCCAAGTCCGAGTTGGCCGTATCTTCTTGAAAAACTATGAAGGTCGATTTTGATGGCCTAAACTACATTTTTTCTCGAAAATAACTCATTGTTCGTGGCTTATAGCTATGATTTTTGGTCCTTTGCCCATTTCGAATCGAACTAGGTCCAAACAGACTCAAACCTAGCCTTACGAGCTTTTTATCAATTTTTATGTCACTCATACCGTTTCACGTATTCCAAGTCCAGTTGGCCGTATCTTGTGGAAAACTTATGAACTAGGTCCAAATAGCTCAAACCTAGCTCGATAGTTTTTCTTTAATTTTTTTCACACTCACACCGTTTCACATATTCCAAGTCCAATTGGCCCGTATCTTCTTGAAAAGCTGTGAAGGTCGACTTTGAGGGCCTAAACTACGTTTTTTCTCGAAAATTACTCATTGTTCGTGGCTTATAGCTATGATTTTTGGTTGTTTGCCCGTTTCGAATCGAACTAGGTCCAAACCGCTCAAACCCGACTCGATGGTTTTTCGTTAGTTTTTATCGCACTCATACCGTTTCATATATTCCAAGCCTAGTTGGCCCGTATATTCTTGAAACACTATGAAAATTGGTTTTAAGAGCCCAAACTATATTTTTTTCACCAAAATAACTCATAAGTCATGGCTTATAGCTATGAGTTTTGGTCGCTTGCCGGTTTCGCATCGAACTAGGTCCAAACGAGCTCAAACCTATCCCTACGAGTTTTCGTCGGGTTTTATCGCACTCATACCGTTTCACGTATTCCTACTCCGAGTTGGCTCAAATCTTCTTAAAAAACCATGAACGATGATTTTGAGGGCCTAAACTATATTTTTTTCACCAAAATAACTCAAAGTTAATGGCTTATATCTATAATTTTTTATCGTTGGCCTGTTTTGCATCCAACTAGGTCTAAACGACTCAAACCTAGCCCGATAGTTTTTCATCGGCTTTTATCACACTCACATCATTTTATGTATTTAAAGTTCGGTTAACCCGTATCTTCTTAAAAACTTTGAATGCTCATTCTTAGGGCCCAAACTACATTTGTGACCAAAATAACTCATAAGTCATGGCTTATAGCTATGAGTTTTGGTCGTTAGTCCGTTTTGCATCTACCTAAGTCCAAACAACTTAAACCTATCCCGACATTTTTTGGTCGGCTTTTATCGCACTCACACCGTTTCACATATTCGAAGTTTAGTTGGCCCGTATCTTCTTGAAAAACTATAATGGCTGATTTTGAGGGCTTAAACAACGTTTTTCTCGAAAATAACTCATTGTTTATGGCTTATAGCTATTATTTTTGGTCGTTTGCCCGTTTTGAATCGAACTAGGTCTAAATAACTCAAATCTAGCCCGATAGTTTTTCATCGGCTTTTATCACACCTATACTTGTTTCACGTATTCCAAGCTGCAGCTTGCCCGTATCTTCTTGAAAAACTATGAAGGTTGATTTTAAGAGCCCAAACTATATTTTCTCATCAAAATAACTCATAAGTCATGGCTTATAGCTTTGAGTTTTGGTCATCGGCCGATTTCTCATCGAACTAGGCCTAAACGGCTCAAACCTATCCCTACGAGTTTTTCATCGGGTTTTATCGCACTCATACCGTTTCACGTATTCCTACTCCGAGTTGACTCGAATCTTCTTAAAAAACCATGAAGGATGATTTTGAGGGCCTAAACTATATTTTTTTCACCAAAATAACTCATAGTTAATGGGTTATAGCTATGAGTTTTTATCATTGGCCCGTTTTGTATCGAACTAGGTCCAAACAGACTAAAACCTAGCCCGATAGTTTTTCATCAGCTTTTATCACACTCACATCATTTTACGTATTAAAAGTCCGGGTAGCCCGTATCTTTTCAAAAAACTTTGAAGGCTGATTTTCGGGGCCCAAACTACATTTTTGAGCAAAATAACTCATAAGTCACGGCTTATAGCCGTGAGTTTTGGTCGTTAGCCCATTTCGCATTGACCTAGGTCCAAACAACTCAAACCTATCTCGACAGCTTTTGGTCGGCTTTTATTGCACTCATAACGTTTGACATATTCACACTCCAGCTTGGCTCGCATCTTTTTAAAAGACCATGAATGATGATTTTGAGGGCCTAAACTAGATTCTTTTTACCAAAATAACTCATAGGTCTCTGCTTGTAGCGATTAGTTTTGATCGTTAGCCCATTTCGCATTAAACTAGGTCCAAACAGACTCAAACCTAGCTCGACGAGTTTTTTGTCAATTTTTATCTTACTCACACCGTTTCACGTATTCCAAGTCCAGTTGGCTCGTATCTTCTTAAGAAACCGTGAAGGCTGATTTTGTGAGCCTAAACTACGTTTTTTCTCAAAAATAACTCATAGTTCGTGGCTTATAGCTATGATTTTTGGTCGTTTACCCGTTTCAAATAGAACTAGGCCCAAACAGACTCAAACCTAGCCCAACATTTTTCATCGGCTTTTATCGCACTATGCCATTTCACGTATTCCAAGTCCGGTTGGCACGTATCTTCTTGAAAAACTACGAACGCCGATTTTGAGAGCCCAAACTATATTTTTTCACCAAAATAACTCATAAGTCATGGCTTAGCTATGAGTTTTGGTCGTTGGCTCATTTCGCATCGAACTAGGCCAAAATAGCCCTAACCTAGCCTTATAGGTTTTCATCAATTTTTATCGCACTCACATCATTTTATGTATTCCAAGTCAAGTTGGTTCGTATCTTCTTGAAGAATTGTGGAGGCCGATTTTGAGGTTCTAAACTACATTTTTTCACAAAAATAACTCATAAGTCCTAGCTTATAGCTATGAGTTTTGGTTGGTTGCCCGTTTCGCATCGAACTAGGTCCAAACGAGCTCAAACCCATCTCGATAGTTTTTCGTCGGCTTTTATCGCACTCATACGAGTTTGATGTATTCCCACTCCAGTTGGCTCGAATCTTCTTAAAACCCATGAAGGATGATTTTGATTGCGTAAACTATATATTTTGTTACCCAAATAGTTCATAGGTCATGGCTTGTAGCGATGAGTTTTTATCGTTAGCCCGTTTTGCCATGCACTAAGTCCAAACAGACTCAAACCTAGCTCGATAGTTTTTTGTCGGCTTTTATCGCACTCACACCGTTTCACGTATTCCAAGTCCAGTTGGCCCCGTATCTTCTTAAAAAACTATGAAGGCTGATTTTGATGGCCTAAACTATGTTTTTTTTTCTCAAAAATAACTCATTGTTCATGGCTTATAGCTATGATTTTTGGTCGTTTTCCCATTTCGAATCGAACTAGGTCCAAATAGCTTAAACCTAGCCTTATAGTTTTTTGTCGCTTTTATCGCACTCATACCGTTTCACGTACTCCAAGTCCAGTTGGCCCGTATCTTCTTGAAAAATCATGAAGGTTGATTTTTAGAGCCCAAACTATATTTTTTCACCAAAATACCTCATAAGTCATGGCTTATAGCTATGAATTTTGGTCGCCGTCGCTTTTGCATCGAACTAGGTCTAAACGAGCTCAAACCTATCCCTACGAGTTTTTCATCGGGTTTTATAGCACTCATACCGTTTCACATATTCCTACTCCGAGTTGGCTCGAATCTTCTTAAAAAACCATGAAGGATGATTTTCGGGGCCTAAACTCTATTTTTTCAGCAAAATAACTCATAGTTAATGGTTTATAGCTATGATTTTTGGTCGTTGGCCCGTTTCGCATCGAACTAGGTCCAAACAGCTCGAACCTAGGCCGAGAGTTTTTCATCGGTTTTTATCACACTCACATCATTTTACGTATTCAAAGTCCAGTTAACCCATATCTTCTTGAAAAACTTTGAAAGCCGATTTTGAGGGCCCAAACTACATTTTTGACTAAAATAACTCATAAGTCATGGCTTGTAGCGATGAGTTTTTATCGTTGGCCCGTGTCGCATCGAACTAAGTCCAAACAACTCAAACCTAGCTCGATAGTTTTTCATCGGCTTTTATCGCACTCACACCGTTTCACATATTTCAAGTTCGGTTGGCTCGTATCTTCTTGAAAACTCGTGAAGGCTAATTTTGAGGGCCTAAATAATGTTTTTTCTCAAATATAACTTATTCTTCGTGGATTATAGCTATGATCTTTGATCGTTTTTTCGTTTCGAATCGAACTAGGTCTAAACAGTCTCAAACTCGGCTCGACAAGCTTTTCGTCGCTTTTATTACACTCATACCGTTTCATGTATTTGAAGTCTAGTTGGCTCGTATCTTTTTGAAAAACTATGAAGGTTTATTTTAAGAGCCCAAACTAAATTTTCTCACCAAAATAACTCATAAGTAATGGCTTATACCTATTAGTTTTGGTCACCGGCCGCTTCGTATCGAACTAGGTTGAAACGACTCAAACCTATCCCTACAGTTTTTCATCGGGTTTTATCGCACTCATACCGTTTCACATATTCCTACCCCAGTTGGCTCGAATCTTCTTAAAAAACCATGAAAGATGATTTTGAGAGCCTAAACTCTATTTTTTTCACCGAATAACTCATAGTTAATGGCTTATAGCTATGATTTTTGGTCGTTGGCCCGTTTCGCATCGAACTAAGTCCAAACAGACTCAAACCTAGCCCGAGAGTTTTTCATCACCTTTTATCACACTCACATCATTTTACATATTTAAAGTCCAGTTAACACGTATCTTCTTGAAAAACTTTGAAGGCTGATTTTGAGAGCCCAAACTACATTTTTGACTAAAATAACTCATAAGTCATGGCTTATAGCTATGAGTTTTCGTCGTTGGCCCGTTTCGCATCACCTAGGCCCAAACAACTTAAACCTATCCCGACAGCTTTTGGTCGGCTTTTATCGCACTCATACTCGTTTGACGTATTCGCACTCCGAGTTGGCTCGAATCTCCTAAAAAAACCATGAAGGATGATTTTGAGGGCCTAAACTACATTTCTTTTACCAAAATAACTCATAGGTCATGGTTTTGATTGTTGGCCCGTTTTGCATTCAACTAGGTCCAAGCAGACTCAAACCTAGCTCGAAAGTTTTTGGTCGGCTTTTATCGCACTCACACCATTTCATGTATTCCAAGTCCAGTTGGCCCGTATCTTCTTCAAAAACTCGTGAAGGCGGATTTTGAGGGCCTAAACTACCTTTTTTCTCGAAAATAACTCATTGTTCATGGCTTATAGCTATGATTTTTGCTTATTTGCTCGTTTCAAATCGAACTAGGTCCAAACAGACTTCAAACCTAGCCCGATAGTTTTTCGTTAGTTTTTATCGCACTTATACCATTTCACGTATTCCAAGTCCGAGTTGGCACGTATCTTCTTGAAAAGCTCGTGAAGGTTGATTTTAAGAGCCCAAACTATATTTTCTCACCAAAATACCTCATAAGTCATGGCTTATAGCTATGAGTTTTGGTAGTCAGCTAGTTTCGCATTGAACTAGGTTCAAACAACTCAAACCTAGCCCGATAGTTTTTCATCGGCTTTTATCACACTCGCATCATTTTACGTATTCAAAGTGCGGTTAGCCTATATCTTTTTAAAAGCTTTGAAGGTTAATTTTGAGGGCCCAAACTACATTTTTGACCAAAATAACTCATAAGTCATGGCTTATAGCTATGAGTTTTGGTCGTTAGCCCGTTTCGTATCGACCTAGGGCCAAACAACTCAAACCTATCCCGACAGCTTTTCGTCAATTTTTATCACACTCATAACGTTGGACGTATTCGCACTCTAGTTGGCTCGAATCTTCTTAAAAAACCATGAAGGATGATTTTGAGGGCCTAAACTAGGTTGTTTTTACCAAAATAACTCATAGGTCATGGTTTGTAGCGATGATTTTTTATCATTGGCCCATTTCGCATTGAACTAGGTCCAAACAAGCACAAACCTAGCTCGAGATAGTTTTTGGTCAATTTTTCTCTCACGTACACCGTTTTACGTATCCCAAGTCCAGTTGGCCCGTATCTTCTTGAAAGGGTATGAAGGTCGATTTTGTGGGCCTAAACTACGTTTTTTCTCGAAAATAACTCATAGTTTGTGGCTTGTAGCTATGATTTTTTGTCATTTGCCCGCTTCAAATAGAACTAGGTCCAAACAGACTCAAACCTAGCCCAATAGTTTTTCTTCGGCTTTTATCACACCTATACCGTTTCACGTATTCCAAGTCCAAGTTGGCACGTATCTTCTTGAAAAGCCGTGAAGGCCGATTTTGAGAGCCCAAACTACATTTTTTCACTAAAATAACTCATCGATCATGGTTAGCTATGAGTTTTGGTCGTTGGCCCGTGTCGCATCGAACTAGGTCCAAACGGACTCAAACCTATCCCGATAGTTTTTCATCGAGTTTTTATCACACTCATACTTGTTTCATGTATTCCAAACCCGAGTTGTCTCGTATCTTCTTAGAAAACTATAAAGGTTGATTTTAAGAGGCCAAACTATATTTTCTTACCAAAATAACTCATAAGTCATGGCTTATAGCTATGTGTTTTGGTCGTCGGCCAATTTCGCATCGAACTAGGTCCAAACAGACTCAAACCTATCCTATAGTTTTTCGTTAGGTTTTATCGCACTTATACATTTTCGGGTATTCCTACTCCAATTGGCTCGAATCTTCTTAAAAAACCATTAAGGATGATTTTAAGGGCCTAAACTATATTTTTTTCACCAAAATAACTCATATTTAATGGCTTATAGCTATGAGTTTTTGTCGTTTGCCGTTGTCGCATCGAACTAGTTCCAAATAGCTCAAACCTATCCCTATAGTTTTTCGTCGGGTTTTATCGCACTCATACCGTTTCATGTATTCCAAGTCTAGTAGGCTTGTATCTTCTGAAAAGCTGTGAAGGCTGATTTTTAGGGCCTAAACTATATTTTTTCACTAAAATAGCTCATAAGTTATGGCTTATAGCTATGATTTTTGGTCGTTGGCCCATTTCTCGCATCGAACTAGGTCAAAACAGCTCAAACCTAGCTTGATAGTTTTTCGTTAATTTTTATCGCACTCATATCGTTTCACGTATTCCAAGTCCAGTTAGCTCGTATCTTCTTAAAAAACTATAAAGGTTGATTTTAAGAGCCCGAACTATATTTTCTCACCAAAATCACTCATAATTCATGGCTTATAGCTATGAGTTTTGGTCGTTAGCCGATTTCGCATCGAACTAGGTCCAAACGGCTCAAACCTATCCTACGGTTTTTCGTCGAGTTTTATCGCACCCATATCTTTTCGGGTATTCCTACTCCAATTGGCTTGAATCTTCGTAAAAAACCATTAAGGATGATTTTGAGGGCCTAAACTATATTTTTTTACCAAAATAACTCATATTTAATGGCTTATAGCTATGAGTTTTTGTCGTTGGCTAGTTTCACATCGAAATAGGTCCAAACGGCTCAAACCTATCCCTATAGTTTTTCGTTAGGTTTTATCGCACTCATATTGTTTCACGTATTCCAAGTCTAGTAGGCTCGTATCTTCTTGAAAAGCCGTGAAGGCTAATTTTTAGGGGCCTAAACTACATTTTTTCACTAAAATGGCTCATAAGTCATGGCTTATAGCTATGATTTTTGGTCGTTGGCCCATTTCACATCGAACTAGGTCAAAATAGCTCAAACCTAGCTTGATAGTTTTTCGTTAATTTTTATCGCCCTCATATCGTTTCACGTATTCCAAGTCCAGTTGGCCCGTATCTTCTTGAAAAACTATGAAGGCCGATTTTGAGAGTCCAAACTATATTTTTTCACAAAAATAACTCATAAGTCAAGGCCTATAGCTATGAGTTTTGGTCATTGGCCCGTTTCGCATCGAACTAGGTCCAAACGACTCAAACCTCGCTCAATAGTTTTTCATGAGTTTTTATCCCACTCATACCGTTTCACGTATTCCAAGTCCAGTTGGCTCGTATCTTCGAAGAACTATGAAGGCTGATTTTAGGGGCCTAAACTATGTTTTTTTCTAAAAAATAACTCATTTTTTGTGGCATATAGCTATGATTTTTGGTCGTTTGCCCATTTCGAATCGAACTAGGTCCAAACGACTCAAACCTAGCCTTATAGTTTTTTATCGGCTTTTATCGCACTCATACCGTTTCACGTACTCCAAGTCCAGTTGGCCCGTATCTTCTTGAAAAATCATGAAGGTTGATTTTGAGAGCCCGAACTATATTTTCTCACCAAATTAACACATAAGTCATGGCTTATAGCTATGAGTTTTGGTCGTTGGCCCGTTTCGCATCGACATAGGTCCAAACAACTCAAACCTATCCCGACGAGCTTTTGGTCGGCTTTTATCACACTCATAAAGTTTGACGTATTCGCACTCCAGCTTGGCTCGAATCTTCTTAAAAAACCATGAAGGATGATTTTGAGGGCCTAAACTACATTCTTTTTACCAAAATAACTCATAGGTCATGGTTTGTAGCGATGAGTTTTGATCATTGGCCCGTTTCGCATTGAATTAGGTCCAAACAGTTCAAACCTAGCTCGACAGTTTGTGGTCAATTTTTCTTGCACTCACACCGTTTCACGTATTCCAAGTCCAGCTTGGCTCGTATTTTCTTCAAAAGCTGTGAAGGCTGATTTTCCGGGCCTAAACTACGTTTTTTCTTGAAAATAACTCATAGTTCGTGGCTTATAGCTATGATTTTTGGTCGTTTGCCCGTTTCAAATAGAACTAGGTCCAAAGAGCTCAAACCTAGCCCAACAGTTTTTCATCGGTTTTTAATCGCACTATGCCATTTCACAAATTCTAAGTCCAATTGGCACATATCTTCTTGAAAAGCTGTGAAGGCCGATTTTGAGAGCCCAAACTATATTTTTTCACTAAAATAACTCATAAGTCATGGCTTAGCTATGGCTTTTGGTCATTGGCCCGTTTCGCATCGAATTAGGTCAAAACAGATTAAACCTAGCCTTATAGGTTTCCATCGGCTTTTATCGCATTCACATCATTTTACGTTTTCCAAGTCAAGTTGGGTCATCTCTTCTTGAAAAATTGTGAAGGCCGAGTTTGAGATTCTAAACAACATTTTTTTCACCAAAATAACTCATAAGTCATGGCTTATAACTATGAGTTTTGGTTATTAGCCCATTTCGCATTGAACTAGGTCTAAACAACTCCAATCCATCTCGATAGTTTTTATCGCACTCATACAGCTTGACGTATTCCCACTCCAGCTTGGCCCGAATCTTCTTTAAACCCATGAAGGATGATTTTGATTGCGTAAACTACATTTTTTTTACCCAAATAGTTCATACGTCATGGCTTGTAGCGATGAGTTTTTATCGTTGGCCCGCTTCGCCATGCACTAGGTCCAAACGAGTCAAACCTAGATCGATAGTTTTTCGTCAATTTTTATCGCACTCACACCGTTTTACGTATTCCAAGTCCAAGTTGGCCCGTATCTTCTTGAAACACCGTGAAGGCTGATTTTGAGGGCCTAAACTATGTTTTTTTCTCGAAAATAACTCGGTGTTTGTGGCTTATAGCTATGATATTTGGTTGTTTTCCCATTTCGAACCGAACTAGGTCCAAACAGACTCAAACCTAACCTTATAGTTTTTTGTCGGCTTTTATCGCACTCATACCGTTTCACATACTCTAAGTCCAGTTGGCCCGTATCTTCTTGAAAAATTATGAAGGTTGATTTTAAGAGCCCAAACTATATTTTTTCACTAAAATACCTCATAAGTCATGGCTTATAGCTATGAGTTTTAGTCGTCGCCAGTTTCACATTGAATTAGGTCCGAATAGCTTAAACCTATACCTATAGTTTTTTGTCGGCTTTTATCGCACTCATATCGTTTCACGTATTCCTACTCTAGTTCGCTCGAATCTTCTTAAAGAACCATGAAGGATGATTTTGAGGGCCTAAAATATATTTTTTTCACCAAAATAACTCGAGTTAATGGCTTATAGCTATGGGTTTTTGTCGTTGGCCGCTTTCGCATCGAACCGGTCCAAACAGACTCAAACCTAGCCGGATAGTCTTTCATTAGTTTTTATCACACTCACATCATTTTACGCATTCAAAGTCCAGTTAGCCCATATCTTTTTAAAAACTTTAAAGGCTGATTATGAGGGCCCAAACTACATTTTTAACCAAAATAACTCATAAGTCATGGCTTATAGCTATGAGTTTTGGTCGTTGGCCCATTTCGCATCGACCTAGTTTCAAACAACTCAAACCTATCCCGACAGCTTTTGGTCGGCTTTTATCACACTCACATCATTTTATGTATTCAAAGTTCGGTTAGCCCATATGTTTTTAAAAACTTTGAAGGTTGATTTTGAGGGCCCAAACTATCTTTTTTCTCGAAAATAACTCATTGTTCGTGGCTTATAGCCATGATTTTTGGTCGTTTGGCCGTTTCGAATCGAACTAGGTCCAAATAACTCAAACCAAGCCCAACGAGTTTTTCGTCGCTTTTATCGCACTCACACCGTTTTATGTATTTCAAGTCCAATTGGCCCGTATGTTCTAGAAAAATTATGAATGTTGATTTTGAGGGCCTAAACTATGTTTTTTTCTCAAAAATAACCCATAGTTCATGGCTTATAGCTATGATTTTTTGTCATTTTCCAGTTTCGAATCGTACTAGGTCTAAACGACTCAAACCTAGCTCGACGAGCTTTTCGTCGGTTTTATCGCACTCATACCGTTTCACGTATTCCTAGTCCAGCTTGGCCATTATCTTCTGAGAAACTACGAAGGCTGATTTTATGAGCCCAAACTATATTTTTTTCACCAAAATAACTCATAAGCCATGGCTTATAGCTATGAGTTTTGCTCATTGGCCCATTTCGCATCGAACTAGGTCCAAACAGACTCAAACCTAGCTCGATAGTTTTTTACCAATTTTTATTGCACTCACACCGTTTCACGTATTCCAAGTCCAGTTGGCCCGTATCTTCGAAGAACTATGAAGGCTGATTTTGGGGGCTTAAACTACATTTTTTCTCAAAAATAACTCATTGTTCGTGGCTTATAGCTATGATTTTTGGTCGTTTGCCCATTTCGAATTGAACTAGGTCCAAACAGACTCAAACTTAGCCTTATAGTTTTTCGCCAATTTTTATCACACTTATACCATTTTATGTATTCCAAGTTTAGTTGGCTCGTATCTTCTTGAAAAATTATGAAGGTTGATTTTACGAGCCCAAACTATATTTTTTCACCAAAATACCTCATAAGTCATGGCTTCTAACTATGAGTTTTGGTCGTCGCCGATTTCGCATAGAATTAGGTCCAAACAGACTCAAACGTATCCCTATAGTTTTTTTGTCGGGTTTTATCGACACTCTACCGTTTCACGTATTTCAAGTCCAAGTTGGCCCGTATCTTCTTTAAAAACTATGAAGGCCGATTTTGAGGGCCTAAACTACCTTTTTTCTCGAAAATAACTCATTGTTCATGGCATATAGCTATGATTTTAGGTTGTTTTCTCGTTTCGAATCGAACTAGGTCCAAACAACTCAAACCTAGCCTTACGAGTTTTTCATCGGCTTTTATATCACTCATACCGTTTCACATATTCCAAGTTCGGTTGGCCTATATCTTGTTGAAAAATTATGAAGGTTAATTTTAAAAACCCAAACTATATTTTTTCACCAAAATACCTCATAAGTCATGGCTCATAGCTATGAGTTTTGGTCGTCGCCGATTTCGCATCGAACTAGGTCCGAACGACTCAAACCTATCCCTACAGCTTTTTGTCGGCTTTTATCGCACTCATATCGTTTCACGTATTCCTACTCTAGTTGGCTCGAATCTTCTTAAAAAACCATGAAGAATGATTTTGAGGGCCTAAAATATATTTTTTTCACCAAAATAACTCGCAGTTAATGGCTTATAGCTATGGGTTTTTGTCGTTGGCTAGTTTCGCATCGAACCGGTCCAAACAGCTTCAAACCTAGCCGGATAGTCTTTCATTAGTTTTTATCACACTCACATCATTTTACGCATTCAAAGTCCAGTTAGCCCATATCTTTTTAAAAACTTTAAAGGCCGATTATGAGGGCCCAAACTACATTTTTAACCAAAATAACTCATAAGTCATGGCTTATAACTATGAGTTTTGGTCGTTGGCCCATTTCGCATCGACCTAGTTCCAACCAACTCAAACCTATCCCGATAATTTTTCGTCGGCTTTTATCACACTCACATCATTTTATGTATTCAAAGTCCAGTTAGCCCATATCTTTTTAAAAACTTTGAAGGCTGATTTTGAGGGCCCGAACTACCTTTTTTCTCGAAAATAACTCATTGTTCATGGCTTATAGCCATCATTTTTGGTCATTTGCCCGTTTTGAATCGAACTAGGTCCTAACGACTCAAACCAAGCCCAATAGTTTTTCGTCGGCTTTTATCGCACTTATACCGTTTCACGATTCCAAGTCCAGTTGGCCCGTATCTTCTTGAAAAACTTTGAAGGTTGATTTTAAGAGCCCAAACTATATTTTTTCACCAAAATAACTCATAAGTCATTACATATAGCTATGAGTTTTGGTCGTCGCCGATTTCGCATCGAATTAGGTCCAAACAGACTCAAACCTATCCCGACGAGCTTTTCATCGGCTTTTATCACACTCATACAGTTTCATGTATTCCAAGTCCAGATTGTCCCGTATCTTCTTAAAAAACTATGAAGGTTGATTTTAAGAGCCCAAACTATATTTTCTCACCAAAATAAATCATAAGTCATGGCTTATAGCTATGAGTTTTGGTGGTCGCCAATTTCGCACCCAACTAGGTCCAAACAGACTCAAACCTATCCTATAGTTTTTCGTTAGGTTTTATCACACTCATACCTTTTTAGGTATTCCTACTCCAATTGGCTCGAATCTTCTTAAAAAACCATTAAGGATGATTTTGAGGGCCTAAACTATATTTTTTTCACTAAAATAACTCATATTTAATGGCTTATAGTTATGAGTTTTTATCGTTGGCCGCTTTCGCATCGAACTAGGTCCAAACAGACTCAAACCTATCCCTATAGTTTTTCGTCGAGTTTTATCACACTCATACCGTTTCACGTATTCCAAGTCTAGTAGGCCCGTATCTTCTTGAAAACTCGTGAAGGCTGATTTTTAGGGCCCAAATTATATTTTTTCACTAAAATAGCTCATAAGTCATGGCTTATAGCTATGATTTTTGGTCGTTGGCCCATTTCGCATCGAACTAGGTCCAAATAGCTCAAACCTAGCTTGATAGTTTTTCGTTAATTTTTATCACACTCATACTCGTTTCACGTATTCCAAGTCCGAGTTGGCTTGTATCTTCTTGAAAAGCTGTGAAGGCTGATTTTGAGAGCCCAAACTACATTTTTTCACAAAAATAACTCATAAGTCAAGGCCTATAGCTATGAGTTTTGGTCGTTGGCCCATTTCGCATCGAACTAGGTCCAAACAAGCTCAAACCTAGCTCAATAGTTTTTCATGAGTTTTTATCCCAATGATACCGTTTCACGTATTCCAAGTCCAGTTGGCCGGTATCTTCATAAAGAACTATGAAAGTCGATTTTGGGGGCCTAAACTACGATTTTTCTCAAAAATAACTCATTGTACGTGGCTTATAGCTATGATTTTTGGTCGTTTGCCCATTTCGAATCGAACTAGGTCCAAACAGACTCAAACTTAGCCTTATAGTTTTTCGTCGGCTTTTATCGCACTCACACCGTTTTACGTATTTCAAGTCCAGTTGGCTCGTATCTTCTTGAAAAATTATGAAGGTTGATTTTAAGAGCCCAAACTATATTTTTTCACCAAAATACCTCATAATTCATGGCTTCTAGCTATGAGTTTTGGTCGCTAGCCGATTTCACATCGAACTAGGTCCAAACGGACTCAAACGTATCCCTATAGTTTTTTTGTCAAGTTTTATCGACACTCATACCGTTTCACGTATTTCGAGTCCAGTTGGCCCGTATCTTCTTTAAAAGCTCGTGAAGGTCGATTTTGAGGGCCTAAACTACCTTTTTTCTCGAAAATAACTCATTGTTCGTGGCTTATAGTTATGATTTTATGTCGTTTGCCCGTTTCGAATCGAACTAGGTCCAAACAACTCAAACCTAGCCTTACGAGCTTTTCATCGGCTCTTATGTCACCCATATCGTTTCACATATTCTAAGTCCAGTTGGCCCGTATCTTGTTGAAAAATTATAAAGGTTGATTTTAAAAACCCAAACTATATTTTTACACCAAAATACCTCATAAGTCATGTCTTATAGCTAAGAGTTTTGGTCGTCGGCCGTTTCGCATCGAACTAGGTCCAAACAGACTCAAACCTATCCCTACGGTTTTTCGTCAAGTTTTATCGTACTCATACCGTTTCACGTATTCCTACTCCAAGTTGGCTCAAATCTTCTTAAAAAACCATGAACGATGATTTTGAGGGCTTAAACTATATTTTTTTCACTAAAATAACTCAAAGTTAATGGCTTATATCTATGATTTTTGGTCGTTGGCCCGTTTCGCATCCAACTAGGTCCAAACGACTCAAACCTAGCCCGATAGTTTTTCATCGGCTTTTATCACACTCACATCATTTTATGTATTCAAAGTCCAGCTTAACCCATATCTTCTTGAAAAACTTTGAAGGCTCATTTTTAGGATCGAAACTACATTTTTGACCAAAATAACTCATAAGTCATGGCTTATAGCTATGAGTTTTGGTCGTTGGCCCGTTTCGCATTGACGTAGGTCCAAACAACTCAAACCTATCCCGACAGCTTTGGTCGGCTTTTATCGCACTCACACCGTTTCACATATTCCAAGTTTAGTTGGCCCGTATCTTTTTGAAAAATTATGAAGGCTGATTTTGAGGGCCTAAACAACGTTTTTCTCGATAATAACTCATTGTTCGTGGTTTATAGCTATTTTTTTTTATCGTTTACGCATTTCGAATCGAACTAGATCTAAACGACTCAAATCTAGCTCGATAGTTTTTCGTCGGTTTTTCTCACACTCATACCGTTTCACGTATTCCAAGTCCAGTTAGCTCGTATCTTCTTGAAAAACTATGAAGGTTGATTTTAAGAGCCCAAACTATATTTTCTCGCCAAAATAAATCATAAGTCATGGCTTATAGCTATGAGTTTTGGTCATCGGCCGATTTCGCATCGAATTAGGCCCAAACAGACTCAAACCTATCCCTACGAGTTTTCGTCCAGTCTTATCGCACTCATACCGTTTCACATATTCCTACTCCAAGTTGGCTTGAATCTTCTTAAAAAACCATGAAGGATGATTTTGAGGGCCTAAACTATATTTTTTCACCAAAATAACTCTTAGTTAATGGCTTATAGCTATGAGTTTTTATCGTTGGCCCATTTCGTATCGAACTAGGTCCAAACAGACTCAAACCTAGCCCGATAGTTTTTCATCGGCTTTTATCACACTCACATCATTTTACATATTCCAAGTCCAAGTTGGCCCGTATCTTCTTGAAGAACTATGAAGGCCGATTTTAGGGGCCTAAACTATGTTTTTTTCTAAAAAATAACTCATTTTTCGTGGCTTATAGCTATGATTTTTGGTCGTTTGCCCATTTTGAATCGAACTAGGTCCAAACAGACTCAAACCTAGCCTTATAGTTTTTTATCGGCTTTTATCGCACTTATACCGTTTCACGTACTCCAAGTCCAAGTTGGCCCGTATCTTCTTGAAAAATCATGAAGGTTGATTTTGAGAGCCCGAACTATATTTTCTCACCAAAATAACTCATAAGTCATGGCTTATAGCTATGAGTTTTGGTCGTTGGCCCGTTTCACATCGACATAGGTCCAAACAACTCAAACCTATCCCGACGAGCTTTTGGTCGGCTTTTATCACACTAATAATGTTTGACGTATTCGCACTCCAGGTTGGCTCGAATCTTCTTAAAAAACCATGAAGGATGATTTTGAGGGCCTAAACTACATTCTTTTTACCAAAATAACTCATAGGTCATGGTTTGTAGCGATGAATTTTGATCATTGGCCCGTTTCGCATTGAACTAGGTCCAAATAGCTCAAACCTAGCTCGATAGTTTTTGATCAATTTTTCTTGCACTCACACCATTTCATGTATTCCAAGTCTAGTTGGCCCGTATCTTTTTGAAAAGCTGTGAAGGTCGATTTTGTGGGCCTAAACTACGTTTTTCCTTGAAAATAACTCATAGTTCGTGGCTTATAGCTATGATTTTTTGGTCGTTTGCCCATTTCAAATAGAACTAGGTCCAAACAGTCTCAAACCTAGCCCAACGAGTTTTTCATCGGCTTTTATCGCACCATGCCATTTCACGAATTCCAAGTCCAGTTGGCACGTATCTTCTTGAAAAGCTGTGAAGGCTGATTTTGAGAGCCCGAACTATATTTTTTCACCAAAATAACTCATAAGTCATAGCTTAGCTATGAGTTTTGGTCGTTAGCCCGTTTCGCATCGAACTAGGTCAAAACGACTCAAACCTAGCCTTATAGGTTTTCATCGGCTTTTATCACACTCACATTATTTTACGTTTTCCAAGTCAAATTGGGTCATATCTTCTTGAAAAATTGTGAAGGCTGATTTTGAGGTTCTAAACCACATTTTTTCACCAAAATAACTCATAAGTAATGGCTTATAGCTATGAGTTTTGGTTGTTGGCCCGTTTCGCATTAAACTAGGTCCAAACGAGCTCAAACCCATCCCGACAGCTTTTTCATCGGCTTTTATCGCACTCATATAGTTTGACGTATTCCCACTCTAGTTGGCTCGAATCTTCTTTAAACCCATGAAGGATGATTTTGATTGCCTAAACTACATTTTTTTAAACAAAAAGATCATACGTCATGGCTTGTAGCGATGAGTTTTTATCATTGGCCCATTTCGTCATGCACTAGGTCCAAACAACTCAAACCTAGCTCGATAGTTTTTCGGCGGCTTTTATCGCACTTAGACCGTTTCACGTATTCCAAGTCCAGTTAGCCCGTGTCTTCCCGAAACACTCGTGAAGGCCGATTTTGAGGGCCTAAACTATGTTTTTTTCTTGAAAATAACTCATTGTTCGTGGCTTATAGCTATGATATTTGGTCGTTTTCCCATTTCGAATCGAACTAGGTCCAAACAGACTCAAACCTAACCTTATAGTTTTTCGTCGGCTTTTATCACACTCATACCGTTTCACGTACTCTAAGTCCAGATTGGCTCATATCTTCTTGAAAAATTATGAAGGTTGATTTTAAGAGCCCAAACTATATTTTTTTTTCACTAAAATACCTCATAAGTCATGGCTTCTAGCTATGAGTTTTGGTCGTCAGCCGATTTCGCATCGAACTAGGTCCGAACAATCGAAACCTATCCTTACGGTTTTTCGTCGGTTTTATCGCACTCATATCGTTTCACGTATTCCTACTCTAGTTGGCTCGAATCTTCTTAAAAAACTATGAAGGATGATTTTGAGGGCCTAAAATATATTTTTTTCACCAAAATAACTCGAGTTAATGGCTTATAGTTATGACTTTTTGTCGTTGGCCGGTTTCGCATCAAACCGGTCCAAACGACTCAAACCTAGCTCGATAGTTTTTCATCGGCTTTTATCACACTCACATCATTTTACGTATTCAAAGTCCAGTTAGCCCATATCTTTTTAAAAACTTTAAAGGCTGATTTTGAGGGTCCAAACTATATTTTGGACCAAAATAACTCATAAGTCACGGCTTATAGCTATGAGTTTTGGTCATTGGCCCGTTTCACATCGAACTAAGTCCAAACGAGCTCAAACCTAGCCCAATAGTTTTCCATCCGTTTTTATCGCATCGACATCGTTTCACGAATTCCAAGTCCAGATCGGCTCGTATCTTCTTGAAAAACTATGAAGCTTGATTTTGAGGGCGTAAACTATGTTTTTTCGAAAAATAACTCATAGTTCGTGGCTTATAGCTATGATTTTTGGTCGTTTGCCCATTTCGAATCGAACTAGGTCCAAAGAGCTCAAACTTAGCCGGACGAGGTTTTTGTCGGCTTTTATTACACTCATACCGTTTCACGTATTCTCAAATCCGAGTTGACCCGTATCTTATTGAAAAACTATGAAGGATGATTTTGATGGCATAAACTATATTTTTTTGACAAAAATAACTCATAAGTCATGGCTTATAGCTATGAGTTTTGCTCGTTGGCCCGTTTCGCATGGAACTAGGTCAAAATAGCTCAAACCTAGTTTTTCATCGGCTTTTATCACACTCATATCATTTTACGTATTCAAAGTCCAGTTGGCTCGTATCTTTTTGAAAAGTCGTGAAGACCGATTTTGAGGGCTCAAACTATATTTATTCACCAAAATAACTCATAAGTTATGGCTTATAGCTATGAGTTTTGGTCGTTGGCCCATTTTGAATCGAACTAGGTCCAAACGACTCAAACCAAGCTCGATAGTTTTTCATCGGCTTTTATCGCACTCACATCGTTTTATGTACTCTAAATCCAGTTGGCCCATATCTTCTTGAAACACTCGTGAAGGCTGATTTTGAGGGCCCAAACTACATTTTTTCACCAAAATAACTCATAAGTCATGGCTTGTAGCTATGAGTTTTGGTCGCCGACTCGTTTCGCATCGAACTAGGTCTAAACCGCTCAAATCTAGCTCGATAGTTTTTCATCGGCTTTTATCACACTCATATCGTTTTACGTATTCTAAGTTCGAGTTGTCTCGTATCTTCTTAAAAAATTATGAAGGCTGATTTTGAGGGCCCAAACTATATTTTTTCACCGAAATAAGTCTTACGTCATGGCTTATAGCTATGAGTTTTGGTTGATGGCCCGTTTCGCATCAAACTAGGTCCAAACAGACTCAAACCTAACCCGATAGTTTTTCATCGGCTTTTATCGCACTCACACCGTTTTACGTATTCCAAGTCCAGGTTGGCCCGTATCTTCTTGAAAAAGCGTGAAGGTCGATTTTGAGGGCCTAAACTATGTTTTTTCTCGAAAATAACTCATAGTTCGGGGCTTATTACTATGATTTTTGGTCGTTTGTCTATTTCGCATCGAACTAGGTCTAAACGACTCAAACCTAGCCCAACAGTTTTTCATCGGTTTTATCGAACTCATATCGTTTCACGTATTCCGAGTCCAGTTAGCTCGTATCTTCTTAAGAAACTGTGAAGGCTGATTTTAAGAACCCAAACTATATTTTTTCACCAAAATAACTCATAAGCCATGGCTTATAGCTCGAGTTTTGGTCGTTGGCCCGTTTCGCATCGAACTAGGTCCAAACAACTCAAACCTAGCTCAAAGGTTTTTATCGCACTCATACCGTTCTACGTATTTCAACTCCAGTTGGTTTGAATCTTCTTAAAAAACCATGAAAGATGATTTTGAGGGCCTAAAATACATTCTTTCAACAAAATAACTTATAGTTAATGGCTTGTAGCTATGAGTTTTGGTCGTTGGCCCGTTTCGCATCGAACTAAGTCCAAACGGACTCAAACCTACCTCGATAGTTTTTTATTAGTTTTTATTGCATTCACATCATTTTACGTATTCCAAGTCTAGTTGGTCCGTATCTTCTTGAAAAAATGTGAAGGCTGATTTTGAGGGCCCAAACTATATTTTTTCACCAAAATAACTCATAAGTATTGGCTTATAGCTATGAGTTTTGGTCGTTGTTCCATTTCGCATCGAATTAGGTCCAAATAAGTCAAACTATCTCGATAGCTTTTCGTCGGCTTTTATCGTACTCATACCGTTTCACGTATTCCCACTTTAGTTGGCTTGAATCTTCTTAAAAAACCATGAAAGATAATTTTTAGGGACTAAACTACATTCTTTTTACCCAAATAACTCATAGGTCATGGCTTATAGCGATGCGTTTTGATTGTTGGCCCGTTTCGCATTGAACTAAGTCCAAACGGCTCAAACCTAGCTCGACGAGCTTTTCATCGGCTTTTATTGTACTAGTACCATTTCACATATTCCAAGTCTAGTTGGCTTGTATCTTCTTCAAAAGCCGTGACTGGCTGATTATGACGACTCAAACTACATTTTTGCACCAAAATAACTCATAAGCTATGCCTTATAGCTATTAGTTTTGGTCATTTGCCCGTTTCGTATCGAACTAGGTTTAAACGACTCAAACCTATCCCGATAGTTTTTTATCGGCTTTTATCGCACTCCTACCGTTTCACGTATTCTCACTCCAAAATGCTTGAATTCTTCTTAAAAAACCATGAAGGATGATTTGGAGGGCTTAAACCACATTCTTTTTACCAAAATAACTCATAGGTCATGGCTTGTAGCGATGAGTTTTGATTGTTGGCCCATTTCGCATCAAACTAGGTCCGAACAGACTCAAACTTATCTCAATAGTTTTTCATTAGTTTTTATCACACTCATATCGTTTCACGTATTTCCACTCTAGTTGGCTCTAATCTTCTTAAAAAACCATGATGGATGATTTTGAGGGACTAAGCTACATTCTTTTCACCAAAATAACTCATAGGTCATGGCCTATAGCAATGCGTTTTGATCGTTGATCCGTTTCACATTGAACTAAGTCCAAACAACTCAAACCTAGCTCGATAGGTTTTCATCGCTTTTATCGCACTCATACCGTTTCACCTTATCCCACCCTAGTTGGCTCGAATCTTCTTAAAAAATCATGAAGGATGATTCGAGGTCCTAAACTACATTTTACCAAAATAACTCATAGGTCATGGCTTATAGCAATGCGTTTTGATCGTTGGCCCATTTCGCATTGAACTAAGTCCAAACAACTTAAACCTAGCTCAACGGGTTTTCGTCGGTTTTATCGTACTCGTATCGTTTCACGTATTCTAAGTCCAGCTTGACCCGTATATTCTTGAAAAACGATGACGGCTGATTTTGAGAGCCCAAACTATATTTTTTCACAAAATAACTCATAAGCCATGGCTTATCGCTATAAGTTTTGGTAGTTGACCCGTTTCGTATTGAACTAGGTTTAAACAACTCAAACCTATCCCGATAGTTTTTTGTCACTTTTTATTGCACCGATACCGTTTCATGTATTCCCATTCCAGGTTGGCTCGAATCTTCTTAAAAAACCATGAAGGATGATTTTGAGGGCTTAAACTATATTCTTTTTAGCAAAATAACTCATAAGTCATGGCTTATAGCGATTATTTTTTATTGTTGGCCCGTTCCGCATTGAAATAGGTCTAAACGACTCACACCCGACTCGATAGTTTTTCGTCGGCTTTTATCGTACTCACACCGTTTCACGTATTCCAAGTCTAGTTGGCCCGTATCTTCTTGAAAAAATATGAAGGCTGATTTTGAAGGCCTAAACTATGTTTTTTCTCAAAAATAACTCATAGTTCGTGGTTATAGCTATGAGTTTTGTTCGTTGGCCCGTTTCGCATCGACCTAGGTCCTAACAACTCAAACCTAGCCCGATAGTTTTTCATCGGTTTTTATCACACACATCGTTTTACGTATTCCAAGTCCAGATGACTCGTAGCTTCTTGAAAAATTGTGAAGGCTGATTTTGAGAGCCCAAACTATACGTTTTCCCCAAAATTACTTATAAGTGATGGCTTATAGCTATGATTTTTGGTCGTTGCCTCGTTTCGCATTGAACTAGGTCCAAACAACTCAAACCTAGCTCGACATTTTTTCGTTAGTTTTTATCCCATTCACACCGTTTCACGTATTCCAAGTCCAGCTTGGCCCGTATGTTTTTGAAAAGCTGTAAAGGCTAATTTGAGAGCCCAAACTACATTTTTTTAACACAATAGCTCATAAGTCATCGCTTATAACTATGAGTTTTTGTCATTGGCCCGTTTCGCATCAAAATAAGTCCAAACGACTCAAACCTACCTCGATAATTTTTCATCGGTTTTTATCGCACTCACACCGTTTTACATATTCCAAGTCCAGGTTGGCCCATATCTTCTTGAAAAACTATGAAGGCTGATTTTGAGGGCCTAAACTATGTTTTTTCTTGAAAATAACTCATAGTTCGGGGCTTATTGCTATGATTTTTGGTCGTTTTCCCATTTCGCATCGAACTAGGTCCAAACGACTCAAATCTAGCCCAATAGTTTTTCGTCGGCTTTTATCGCACTTATACCGTTTCACGTATTCCCAATCCGAGTTAGCTTCGTATCTTCTTAAGAAACTGTGAAGGCTGATTTTAAGAACCCAAACTATACTTTTTCACCAAAATAACTCATAAGCCATGGCTTATAGCTGCGAGTTTTGGTCGTTGGCCCGTTTCGCATCGAACTAGGTCCAAACAACTCAAACCTAGCTCAAAGGTTTTTCTCGCACTCATACCGTTCTACGTATGTCAACTCCAGATTGGCTTGAATCTTCTTAAAAAACCATGAAAGATGATTTTGAGGGCCTAAAATACATTTTTTCAACAAAATAACTTATAGTTAATGGCTTGTAGCTATGAGTTTTGGTCGTTGGCCCGTTTCACATCGAACTAAGTGCAAACGACTCAAACCTACCCCGATAGTTTTTTATTAGTTTTTATCGCATTCACATTATTTTACGTATTCCAAGTCTAGTTGGCCCGTATCTTCTTGAAAAAATGTGGAGGCTGATTTTGAGGGCCCAAGCTATATTTTTTCATCAAAATAACTTATAAGTATTGGCTTATAGCTATGAGTTTTGGTCGTTGGTCCATTTCACATCGAATTAGGTCTAAATAGCTCAAACCTTTCCCGATAGCTTTTTGTCGGTTTTATCGTACTCATACCGTTTCACGTATTCCCACTCTAGTTGGCTCGAATCTTCTTAAAAAACCATGAAAGATAATTTTTAGGGACTAAACTACATTCTTTTTACCCAAATAACTCATAGGTCATGGCTTATAGCGATGCGTTTTGATCGTTGGCCCGTTTCGCATTGAACTAAGTCCAAACGACTCAAACCTAGCTCGAAAGTTTTTCGTCGGCTTTTATTGTACTAGTACCATTTCACGTATTCCAAGTCTAGTTGGCTCGTATCTTCTTCAAAAGCTCGTGACGACCGATTATGAGAGCCCAAACTACATTTTTGCACCTAAATAACTCATAAGCCATGCCTTATAGCTATTAGTTTTGGTCATTTGGCCGTTTCGTATCGAACTAGGTTTAAACGAGCTCAAACCTATCCCGATAGTTTTTTATCGGCTTTTATTGTACTCCTACTATTTCACGTATTCCCACTCCAATTGGCTCGAATCTTCTTAAAAAACCATGAAGGATGATTTTGAGGGCCTAAACTATTCTTTTTATCAAAATAACTTATAAGTCATGGCTTATAGCGATGACTTTTGATCGTTGGCCCGTTTGGCATTGAAATAGGTATAAACGAGCTCAAACCCAACTCGACGAGTTTTTCATCGGCTTTTATCGCACTCACACCGTTTCATGTATTCCAAGTCCAGTTGGCTCGTATCTTCTTTAAAAACTATGAAGGCTAATTTTGAGGGCCTAAACTATGTTTTATCTCGAAAATAACTCATAATTCATGGCTTATAACTATGATTTTTTGTCGTTTGCTCGTTACGAATCGAACTAGGTCTAAACGACTCAAACCTATCCCGATAGTTTTTCGATAGTTTTTCGTCGGCTTTTATCGCACTCATACCGTTTCACGAATTCCAAGTCAAGTTGGCTCGTATGTTCTTGAAAAATTGTGAAAGTTGATTTTGAGAGCCCAAACTATATTTTTTCACCAAAATAACTCATAAGTCATGGCTTACGGTTATGAGTTTTGGTCGTTGGCACGTTTCGCATCGAACTAAGTCCAAACAACTCAAACCTAGCCCTATAGCTTTCATCGGCTTTTATCGCACTCACATCATTTTACGTATTCCAAGTCTAGTTGTCTCGTATCTTCTTGAAAAACTCGAAGTTTGATTTTGAGGGCCAAAACTACATTTTCCCCCAAATAACTCATAAGTCATGGCTTATAGCTTTTAGTTTTGGTTATTAGCACTGTTTCACATCGAACTAGATCCAAACGACTCAAACCTATCCCGTCGACTTTTTGTCGGCTTTTATCGCGGACATATCGTTTGACGTATTCCCACTCCAGGTTAGTTGGAATCTTCTTAAAAAACCATGAAGGATGATTTTGAGAGCCTAAACTATATTGTTTTTACCAAAATAACTCATAGGTCATAGCTTGTATCGATGAATTTTAATCGTTGGCCCGTTTCGCATTGAACTAGGTCCAAACAACTTAAACCTAGCTCAATCGTTTTTCATCGGCTTTTATCGCACTCATACCTTTTCACGTACTCGAAGTCCAGGTTGGCTCGTATCTTCTTGAAAAACTATAAAGCTCGATTTTGAGAGCCCAAACTAGATTATTTTTCACCAAAATAACTTATAAGTCATGGCTTATAGCTTTGAGTTTTGGTCATTGGCGCGTTTCACATCGAACTAAGTCTAAACGACTCAAACCTAGCTCGATGATTTTTTATCGGTTTTTATCACGATCACACCGTTTTACGTATTTGAAGTCCAGTTAGCTCGTATCTTATAGAAAAATTATGAATGTTCATTTTGAGGGCCTAAACTACATTTTTTCTCAAAAATAACCCATAGTTCGTGGCTTATAGCTATGATTTTTGGTCGTTTTCTACTTTCGAGTCGAACTAGGTCCAAATAGCTCAAACTCGGCTCGACGGTTTTTCATTAGTTTTTATCGCACTCATACCGTTTCACGTATTCCTAGTCCAGTTGGCCGGTATCTTCTTGAGAAACTATGAAGGCTGATTTTATGAGCCCAAACTACATTTTTTCACCAAAATAACTCATAAGCCATGGCTTATAGCTATGAGTTTTGATCATTGGCTCGGTTCGCATCGAACTAGGTCCAAACGACTCAAACCTAGCCCAATAGTTTTTTGTCAATTTTTATCACACTCATACCATTTCACGTAGTTCAAGTCCAGTTGGCTCGTATCTTCTTGAAAAATAATAAACACCGATTTTGACGACCTAAACTACATTTGTTTCTCGAAAATAACTCATAGTTCGTGGCTTATAGCTATTATTTATGGTCGTTTGCTCGTTTTGAATTGAACTAGGTCCAAACGACTCAAACCTAGCTCGATTGTTTTTCATCATTTTTTATTTCACTCATGCCGTTTCACGTATTCCAAGTCCGGTTAGCTCGTATCTTCTTGAAAAACTTTGAAGGCTGATTTTGAGAGCCCATACTATATTTTTTGACCAAAATAACTCATAAGTCATGGCTTATAGCTATGAGTTTTGGTCGGTTGCCCGTTTCGCATCGAACTAGGTCCAAACTGACTCAAACCTAGCCCGATAGATTTTCATCGGCTTTTATCGCACTCACATCGTTTTACGTATTCCAAGTCCAGTTGTTTCGTATCTTCTTGAAAAAATGTGAAGGCTAATTTTTAGAGCCCAAACTACATTTTTTCACCAAAATAACTCATAAGTCATGGCTTATAGCTATGAGTTTTGGTATTTGGCTCTGTTTTGCAATCCAATTAGGTCTAAAAAGGTCAAACCTCGCTCGATAGTTTTTTGTCGGTTTTATCCCACTCATACTTGTTTCACGTATTCCCACTCCAGTTGGCTTAAATTTTCTTAAAAAACCATAAAGGATGATTTTGAGAGCCTAAACTATATCTTTTCACCAAAATAACTCATAATTAATGGCTTAAAGCTATTAGTTTTGATCATTGGCTCGTTTCGCATCGAACTAGGTCCAAATAGCTCAAACCTAGCTCGATAGTTTTTCATCATTTTTTATCACACTCACATCGTTTTATGTATTCAAAGTCCAATTGGCCCATATCTTTTTGAAAAATTGTGAATGCTGATTTTAAGGTTCCAAACTACATTTTTATCCAAAATAACTCATAAGTCATGGCTTATAGCTATGAGTTTTGGTCGTTGGTTCGTTACGCATCAAACTAGGTCCAAACGGCTCAAACCTAGCTCGATAGTTTTTTATCGGCTTTTATCGCACTCACGTCGTTTTACATATTCCAAGTCCAGTTGGCTCGTATCTTTTTGAAAAGCTGTGAAGGCTGATTTTGAGGGCCCAACAACATTTTTTCACAAAAATAACTCATAAGTCACGGCTTATAGCTATGCGTTTTGGTCATTGGCCCGTTTCGCATCGAACTAGGTTAAAACGACTCAAACCTAGCCCAATAGTTTTCCATCCGTTTTTATCGCACCGACATCGTTTTGCGGATTCCAAGTCCAGTTGGCTTGTATCTTCTTGAAAAACTATAAAGCTTGATTTTGAGGGCCTAAACTATGTTTTTTTCTAAAAAATAACTCATAGTTCCCTTATAGCTATGATTTTTGGTCGTTTTCCCATTTCGAATCGAACTAGGTCCAAAGAGCTCAAACTTAGCTGGACGGAGTTTTTGTCGGCTTTTATTGCACTCATACCGTTTCACGTATTCTCAAATTCGGTTGGCCCGTATCTTCTTGAAAAAATGTGAAGGATGATTTTGATGGCATAAACTATATTTTTTTGACCAAAATAACTCATAAGTCATGGCTTATAGCTATGAGTTTTGGTCATTGGCCCATTTCGTATCGAACTAGGTCAAAATAGCTCAAACCTAGCTCGATAATTTTTCATCGACTTTTATCACACTCACATCGTTTTACGTATTCAAAGTCCAGTTGGCTCGTATCTTTTTGAAAAGTCTGTGAAGACCGATTTTGAGGGCTCAAACTATATTTATTCACCTAAATAACTCATAAGTTATGGCTTATAGCTATGAGTTTTGGTCGTTGACCCATTTTGAATCGAACTAGGTCCAAATAGCTCAAACCAAGCTCGATAGTTTTTCATCGGTTTTTATCGCACTCACATCGTTTTATGTATTCTAAATCAAGTTGGCCCATATCTTCTTGAAACACTCGTGAAGGCTGATTTTAAGGGCCCAAACTATATTTTTTTACCAAAATAACTCATAAGTCATGGCTTGTAGCTATGAGTTTTAGTCGCCGACTCGTTTCGCATCGAACTAGGTCTAAACCACTCAAACCTAACCTCGATAGTTTTTCATCGGCTTTTATCGCACTCATATCGTTTTACGTATTCTAAGTTCGGTTGTCTCGTATCTTCTTAAAAAATTATGAAGGTTGATTTTGAGGGCCCAAACTATATTTTTTCACCGAAATAAGTCTTACGTCATGGCTTATAGCTATGACTTTTGGTTGATGGCCCGTTTCGCATCGAACTAGGTCAAAATAGCTCAAACCTAGCTCGATAGTTTTTCATCGGCTTTTATCACACTCACATCGTTTTACGTATTCCAAGTCCGGTTAGCTCGTATCTTCTTCAAAAGCGTGACGGCTCATTTTGAGAGCCCAAATTATATTTTTTCACCAAAATAACTTATAAGCCATGGCTTATAGATATGAGTTTTGGACGTTGGCCCATTTCGTATCAAACTAGGTCCAAACAGCTCAAACCAAGCTCGATAGTTTTTCATTAGTTTTTATCGCACTCACATCGTTTTACGTATTCAAAGTCTAGTTGGCCCATATCTTCTTGAAAAGCTGTGAAGGTTGATTTTGAGGGCCCAAACTACATTTTTTCACTAAAATAACTCATAAGTCATGGCTTATAGCTATGAGTTTTGGTCGCTAGCTCATTTCGCATCGAACTAGGTCTAAACAACTCAAACCTAACTCGATAGTTTTTCATCGGTTTTTATCACACTCACATCGTTTTACATATTCCAAGTCCGAGTTGGCCCGTATCTTCTTCAAACACCGTGACGGCTAATTTTGAGAGCCCAAATTATATTTTTTCACCAAAATAACTCATAAGCCATGGCTTATAGCTATGAGTTTTGGTCATTTGCCCATTTCGAATCGAACTAGGTCCAAAGAGCTCAAACTTAGCCCAACGAGGTTTTTATCATTTTTTATTGCACTCATACCGTTTCACGTATTCTCAAATCCGGTTGGCCGTATCTTCTTGAAAAACGTAGAAGGATGATTTTGATGGCCTAAACTATATTTTTTTACCAAAATAACTCATAAGTCATGGCTTATAGGTATGAGTTTTGGTCGTTGGCCCGTTTCGCATCAAACTAGGTCAAATAGCTCAAACTCGGCTCGATAGTTTTTCATCGGCTTTTATCACACTCACATCGTTTTATGTATTCCAAGTCCGAGTTGGCCCGTATCTTCTTTAAAAAATGTGACGGCTTATTTTGAGAGCTCAAATTATATTTTTTCACCAAAATAACTCATAAGCCATGGCTTATAGCTATAAGTTTTGGTCGTTGGCCCGTTTTGTATCGAACTAGGTCCAAAAAGCTCAAACCTAGCTCGATATTTTTTCATCGGTTTTTATCACACTTACTTCGTTTTACGTATTCCAAGTTTAGTTAGCTCGTATCTTCTTGAAAAAATTTGAAGGCTAATTTTGAAAGCCCAAATTACATTTTTTCACCAAAATAACTTATAAGTCATGGCTTATAGCTATGAGTTTTGGTATTTGGCTCGTTTCGCATCAAACTAGGTGTAAAAAGGTCAAAACTAGCTCAATAGTTTTTTGTCGGTTTTATCACACTCATACTCGTTTCACGTATTCCCACTCTAGGTGGCCGAAATCTTCTTAAAAAACCATGAGGGATGATTTTGAGGGCCTAAACTATATTTTTTCACCAAAATAACTCATAATTAATGGCTTAAACCTATGAGTTTTGGTCGTTTGCCGTTTCGTATCGAACTAGGTACAAATAGCTCAAACCTAACTCGATAGTTTTTTATCGGCTTTTATCGCACTCACATCGTTTTATGTATTCCAAGTCCGGTTGGCCCGTATGTTCTTGAAAAACTCGAAGGTCGATTTTGAGGGCCCAAATAACATTTTTTTCACAAAAATAACTCATAAGTCCGGCTTATACCTATGAGTTTTGGTCATTATCTTGTTTCGCAACGAACTAGGTCCAAACGGACTCAAACCTAACCCAATAGTTTTTCGTTTGTTTTTATCGCACTAACATCGTTTTACGGATTTCAAGTCCGGTTAGTCCGAATCTTCTTGAAAAACTATGAAGGTTGATTTTGAGGGCCTAAATTATGTTTTTTCTCGAAAATAACTCATAGTTCGTGGCTTATAGCTATGATTTTTGGTCGTTTGCCCAATTCGAATCGAACTAGGTCCAAAGAGATCAAACCTAGCCCGATAGATTTTCGTCAATTTTTATTGCACTTATACCGTTTCACGTATTCTCAAATCCAGTTGGCCGTATCTTCTTAGAAAATTGTGAAGGATGTTTTAATGGCCTAAACTATATTTTTTTGACCCAAATAACTCATAAGTCATGGCTTATAGCTATGAGTTTTGGTCGTTGGCTCGTTTCGCATCGAACTAGGTCAAAATAGCTCAAACCTAGCCCGATACTTTTTCATCGGCTTTTATTACACTCACATCGTTTTATGTATCAAAAGTCCAGTTGGCCCGTATCTTCTTAAAAAGTCGTGAAGGCTGATTTTGAGGGCTCAAAATATATTTTTTCACCAAAATAACTCATAAGTCATGGCTTATAGCTATGAGTTTTAGTCGTTGGCCCATTTCAAATCGAACTAGGTCCAACCAGCTCAAACCAAGCCCAATAGTTTTTCATCGGCTTTTATCGCACTCATATCGTTTTGCGTATTCTAAGTCTAGTTGGCCCATATCTTCTTGAAAAAATGTGAAGGCTGATTTTGAGGGCCCAAACTATATTTTTTCACCAAAATAACTCATAAGTCATGGCTTGTAGCTATGAGTTTTGGTCATTAGCTCATTTCGAATCGAAGTAGGTCTAAATAGCTCAAACCTAGCCTAATAGTTTTTCATCGGTTTTATCGCACTCACATCGTTTTATGTATTCCAAGTCCGAGTTGGCTCGTATCTTCTTGAAAACCTTTGAAGGCTAATTTTGAGAGCCCAAATTATATTTTTTTTCACCAAACTAACTCATAAGTCATGGCTTATAGCTATGAGTTTTGGTATTTGGCCCGTTTCGGATCGAACCGAGTCTAAAAAGGTCAAATCTAGCTCGAAAGTTTTTTGTCGGTTTTATCGCACTCATACTATTTCATGTATTCCCACTCCGAGTTGGCCTAAAGCTTCTTAAAAAACCATGAAGGATGATTTTGAGGGCCTAAACTATATTTTTTCACCAAAATAACTCATAATTAATGGCTTAAACCTATGAGTTTTGGTCGTTGGCCCGTTTCGCATCGAACTAGGTGTAAACGGCTCAAACCTAACCCGATAGTTTTTTATCGGTTTTTATCGCACTCACATCATTTTACATATTCTAAGTCCGAGTTGGCCCGTATCTTCTGAATAACTATGAAGGCTGATTTTGAAGCCCAAACAACATTTTTTCACAAAAATAACTCATAGTTCGTGGCTTATAGCTATGATTTTTTTTCGTTTGCCCATTTCGAATCGAACTAGGTGCAAAGAGCTCAAACCTAGCCCGACAAGTTTTCGTTTGTTTATATTGCACTCATACCGTTTCACGTATTCTCAAATACGGTTGGCCGTATCTTCTTGAAAAATTGTGAAGGAGGATTTTGATAGCCTAAACTATATTTTTTTGACCAAAATAACTCAAAAATCATGGCTTATCGTTATGAGTTTTGGTTGTTAACCCGTTTTGCATCGAACTAGGTCCAAAAAGCTCAAACCTTGCCCAATAGTTTTCCATCTGTTTTTATCACACCGACATCGTTTCACGGATTCTAAGTCCAGTTAGCTCGTATCTTCTTGAAAAACTATGAAGGTTGATTTTGAGGGCCTAAATTACGTTTTTTCTTGAAAATAACTCATAGATCGTGGCTTATAGCTATGATTTTTAGTCATTTGCCCATTTCGAATCGAACTAGGTCCAAAGAGCTCAAACCTAGCCCGATAGGTTTTCGTCGGCTTTTATTGAAATCATACCATTTCATGTATTCTCAAATCCGAGTTGATCCGTATCTTTTTGAAAAATAGTGAAAGATGATTTTGATGGCCTAAACTATATTTTTTCACCGAAATAACTCTTAAGTCATGGCTTATAGCTATGAGTTTTAGTCGTTGCCCCATTTCGCATCGAATTAGGTCCAAACAGACTCAAACCTAGCTCGATAGTTTTTCAACGGTTTGTATCGTATTCACATCATTTTACGTATTCCAAGTCCGGTTAGCTCGTATCTTCTTCAAAAACTATGACGGTTGATATTGAGAGCCCAAATTATATTTTTTCACCAAAATAACTCATAAGCCATGGCTTATAGCTATGAGTTTTGGTCGTTAGCCCGTTTCGTATCGAACTAGGTCTAAACAGACTCAAACCTAGCTTGATAGTTTTTCATCGGCTTTTATCACACTCACATCGTTTTACATATTCCGAGTCCAGTTAGCTCGTATCTTCTTGAAAAACTTTGAAAGCTAATTTTGAGAGCCCAAATTACATTTTTTCACCAAAATAACTCATAAGTCATGGCTTATAGCTACGAGTTTTGGCATTTGGCCCGTTTCGCATTGAACTAGGTCTAAAAAGGTCAAACCTAGCTCGATGGTTTTTTGTTAGTTTTTATCGCACTCATACTTGTTTCACGTATTCCCACTCCAGTTGGCCTAAATCTTCTTAAAAAACCATGAAGGATGATTTTGAGGGCCTAAACTATATTTTTTCACCAAAATAACTCATAATTAATAGCTTAAACCTATGAGTTTTGGTCGTTGGCCCATTTTGCATCGAACTAGGTCAAAACGAGCTCAAACCTAACCCGATAGTTTTTTATTAATTTTTATCGCACTCATATCATTTTACGTATTCCAAGTCTAGTTGGCTTCGTATCTTCGAATAACTATGAAGGCTGATTTTGAGAGCCCAAACAACATTTTTTCACAAAAATAACTCATAAGTCATGGCTTATAGATATGAGTTTTGGTCGTTGGCCCGTTTCGCATCGAACTAGGTCCAAACGAGCTCAAACCTAGCCCAATAGTTTTCCATCCGTTTTTATCGCACTAACATCATTTCAAGGATTCCAAGTCCGGTTGGCGTCTATCTTCTTGAAAAACTATGAAGGTTGATTTTGAGGGCCTAAACTACGTTTTTTCTCGAAAATAACTCATAGTTCGTGGCTTATAGCTATGATTTTTGGTCGTTTGCCCATTTCGAATCGAACTAGGTCCAAAGAGCTCAAACCTAGCCCGATAGGTTTTCGTTAGTTTTTATTGCACTCATACCGTTTCATGTATTCTCAAATTCAATTGGCCCATATCTTCTTGAAAAGCTGTGAAGGATGATTTTAATGGCCTAAACTATATTTTTTCACCAAAATAACGCATAAGTCATGGCTTATAGCTATGAGTTTTGGTCGCTGGCTCATTTCGTATCGAACTAGGCCTAAACAGTTCAAACTTATCCCGATAGGTTTTCATGAGTTTTTATCGCACTCATATCGCTTCACGTATTCCCACTCCAGTTGGCTCAAATCTTCTTAAAAAACTTTGAAAGATGATTTTAAGGGCATAAACTATATTCTTGTTACCGAATAACTCATAGGTCATGGCTTATAGCGATGAGTTTTCATTCTTTGCCCATTTCGCATTGAACTATGTCCAAACAGACTCAAACCTAGCTCGATCATTTTTCATCGGCTTTTATCATACTCGTAACGTTTCACGTATTCTAGGTACGAGGTGCTCGTATCTTCTTCAAAAACTATGACGGTTGATTTTGGGAGCCCAAACTATATTTTTTCACCAAAATAACTCATAAGTCATCGCTTATAGTTATGAGTTTTGGTTGTTAGCCCTTTTCGGATGGAACTAAGTCCAAACAGACTCAAACCTAGCCCTATAGTTTTTCATAAATTTTTATCGCACTCACATTGTTTCACGTATTCCAAGTCCAGTTTGCCCGTATCTTCTTGAAAAGCCGTGAAGGCTGATTTTGAGAGCACAAACTACATTTTTTCATAAAAATAACTCATAACTCATGGCTTATAGTTATGAGTTTTGGTCGTTGGCCTGTTTTGCATCGAACTAAGTCCAAATAGTTCAAACCTAGCCCAATAAATTTTCAACATATTTTATCGCACTCACATCGTTTTACGTATTCCGGATCCGAGTTGTCCCATATCTTCTTGATAAAGCTGTGAAAGTTGATTTTGAGTGCCCAAACTACATTTTTTTCACCAAAATAACTCATAACTCATGGCTTATGGCTATGAGTTTTGATTGTTGGCCCGTTTTGCATTGAACGAAGTCCAAACAACTTAAACCTAGCTCGATAGGTTTACGTCGGTTTTATCGCCCACATACCATTTCACGTATTCCATGTCCGGTTGGCTTGTATCTTCTTGAAAAGCTGTGGAGGCTGATTTTGAGGGCCTAAACTACTTTTTTTCGAAAATAACTCATAGTTCATGGCTTATAGCTATGATTTTTGGTCGTTTGCCCATTTCAAATCCAACTAGGTCCAAACGGCTCAAACCTAGCCCGATAGTTTTTTGTCATTTTTTATTACACTCATACCGTTTTACGTATTCCAAGTCCGAGTTAGCTCGTACTTCTTAAAAAACTATAAAGGCTGATTCCGAGAACCCAAACTATATTTTTTTTAGCAAAATAACTCAAAAGTCATGGCTTAAGGCTATGAGGTTTGGTCGTTGGCCCGTTTCACATCGAACTAGGTCAAAACGGCTCAAACCTAGCCCGATAGTTTTTCATTAGTTTTTATCACACTCACATGGTTTTACATATTCATAGTCCAGTTGGCTCGTATCTTCTTGAAAAACTATGAAGGTCGATTTTGAGGGCCCAAACTATATTTTTTCACCAAAATAACTCATAAGTCATTGGTTATAGCTAACGGTTTTGGTCGTCGACCCATTTTGTATTGAATTATGTCTAAACGACTCAAACCTATCCCGACGAGTCATTCGTTAGTTTTTATCGCACTCGTACCGTTTCACGTATTCCAAGTCTAGTTGGCCCGTATCTTCTTCAAAATCCGTGATGACCGATTTAAGAGCCCAAACTACATATTTTCACCAAAATAACTCATAAGCCATGGCTTATAGCTATGAGTTTTGATCGTTTGCCCGTTACGAATTAAAATAGGTCCAAACGACTCAAACCCGAGCTTGATAGTTTTTCGTCGGTTTTTATCGCACTCACACTATTTCACGTATTCCAAGTATAGTTGGCTTCGTATGTTCTTGAAAAACTATGAAGGCTGATTTTGAGAGCCTAAACTAAGTTTTATCTAAAAAATAATTCATAATTCGTGGCTTATAGCTATGATTTTTGGTCGTTTGCTCGTTTAGAATCGAACTAGGTCCAAACAGACTCAAACCTAGCCCAACGAGTTTTTTGCCGGTTTTTATCGGTCTCATATCGTTTCACGTATTCCAAGTTCGGTTGGCCCGTATATTCTTGAAAAACTATGAAGGCTGATTTTGAGAGCACAAACTATATTTTTTCACAAAAATAACTCATAAGTCATGACTTATAGTCATGAATTTTGGTCGTTGGCCCGTTTTGCATCGAACTAAGTCCAAACGGCTCAAACCTAGCCCAATAGTTTTTCATCGGCTTTTATCACACTCATATCGTTTTATGTATTCCGGATCCAGTTGTCCCGTATGTTCTTGATAAACTATGAAGGTTGATTTTGAGCGCCCAAACTACATTTTTTCACCAAAATAACTCATAAATCATGGCTTATAGCTATGAGTTTTGATCGTTGCTCGTTTCGCATTGAACTAAGTCCAAACAACTTAAACCTAGCTCGACGGGTTTCCCTCGGTTTTATCGCACTCATACCGTTTCACGTATTCCAAGTCCAGTTGGCCCGTATCTTTTACAAAAACTATGACGAGCTGATTTTGAGAGCCTAAACTATATTTTTTCACCAAAATTACATATAAGCTATGACTTATAGCTATGAGTTTTGGTCATTGGCCCGTTTTGCATCGAACTAAGTTTAAACGAGCTCAAACCTATCCCGATAGTTTTTCATCGGCTTTTATCGCACTCATACCATTTCATGTATTCCCACTCTAGTTGGCTCGAATCTTTTTTAAAAAAACCATGAAGGATGATTTTGAGGACCCAAACTATATTTTTTCACCAAAATAACTCATAAGTCATGGCTTATAGCTAAGAGTTTTGATTGTTAGCCCGTTTCGCATCAAACTAGGTCCAAACGGACTCAAACCTATCTCGACGAGTTTTTCGTCGGCTTTTATCGCACTCGACCGTTTGACGTATTTCCACTCCGAGTAGGCTCGAATGCGCTTAAAAAACCATGAAGGGTGATTTTGAGGGCCTAAACTATATTCTTCTTACCAAAACAACTTATAGGTTATAGCTTGTAGCGATGAGTTTTAATAGTTGGCCCGTTCCGCATTGAAATAGGTCCAAACGGACTCAAACCTAGCTCGACGAGTTTTTCGTCGGCTTTTATCACACTCATACCGTTTCACGCATTCCAAGTCCAGGTTGGCTCGTATCTTCTTGAAAAACTATGAAGGCTGATTTTGAGGGCCTAAACTAAGTTTTATCTAAAAAATAACTCATAATTCGTGGCTTATAGCTATGATTTTTGGTCGTTTGCCGTTTGGAATCGAACTAGGTCCAAATAGCTCAAACCTAGCTCGACGAGTTTTTTGTTAGTTTTTATCGCTCTCATATCGTTTCACGTATTCCAAGTCCAGTTAGCCCGTATATTCTTGAAAAACTATGAAGGCTGATTTTGAGAGCACAAATTATATTTTTTCACAAAAATAACTCATAAGTCATGGCTTATAGTCATCGGTTTTGGTCGTTGACCCGTTTCACATCGAACTAAGTCCAAACAGACTCAAACCTAGCCCAATAGTTTTTCATCGGTTTTTATCGCACTCACATTGTTTTACGTATTCTAGATCCATTTGTCCCGTATGTTCTTGATAAATTGTGAAGGTTGATTTTGAGCGCCCAAACTATATTTTTTCACGAAAATAAGTCATAAATCATGGCTTATAACTATGAGTTTTGATCGTTGGCCCATTTCGCATTGAACTAAGTCAAAGCAACTTAAACCTAGCTCGACGAGTTTCCTTTAGTTTTTATCGCACTCATACCGTTTCACGTATTCCAAGTCCAGTTGGCCCGTATCTTCTACAAAAACTATGACGGCTGATTTTGAGAGCCTAAACTATATTATTTCACCAAAATTACTCATAAGCTATGGCTTATAGCTATGAGTTTTGGTCATTGGCCCGTTTTGCATCGAACTAGGTTTAAATAGCTCAAAACTATCCCGATAGTTTTTCGTTAGTTTTTATCGCACTCATATCGTTTCACGTATTCCCAATCCAGTTAACTCGAATCTTTTTTTAAAACACCATGAAAGATGATTTTGAGGGCCCAAACTATATTTTTTTCACTAAAATAACTCATAAGTCATGGCTTATAGCTACGTGTTTTGGTTGTTAACTCGTTTCGTATCGAACTAGGTCCAAACGTGCTCAAACCTATCTCGATAGTTTTTCGTCGGTTTTATCGCACTCATACCGTTTGACGTATTCCCACTCCAAGTAGGCTCGAATCTTCTTAAAAAACCATGAAGGATGATTTTGAGGACCTAAACTATATTCTTTTTACCAAAATAACTCATAAGTTATAGCTTGTAGCGATGAGTTTTAATAGTTGGCCCATTTCGCATTGAATTAGGTCTAAATAGCTCAAACCTAGCTTAATTGTTTTTCCTCGGTTTTTATCGCACTCACACCATTTCACACATTCCAAGTCCAGTTGGCTCGTATCTTCTTGAAAAACTATGGAGGCTGATTTTGATGGCGTAAACTACGTTTTTTTCAAAAATAACTTATAGCTCATGGCTTATAGCTATGATTTTTGATCGTTTGCTCGTTTTGAATCCAACTAGGTCCAAACAGCTCAAACCTAGCCCAACGAGTTTTATTACACTCATATCGTTTCACGTATTCCAAGTCCGAGTTGCCCCGTATCTTCACGAAAACCCGTAAAGGCTGATTTTAAGAGCCCAAACTAGAATTTTTATTCCCAAAATAACTCATAAGTCATGGCTTAAGGCTATGAGTTTTGGTCGTTGGCCCATTTCAAATCGAACTAGGTCAAAATAGCTCAAACCTAGCCCCATAGTTTTTCATCGGTTTTTATCACACTCATATCGTTTTACGTATTCAAAGTCTAGTTGGCTCGTCTCTTCTTGAAAAGCTGTGAAGGTCGATTTTGAGGGCCCAAACTATATCTTTTCACCAAAATAACTCATAACTCATGGCTTATAGCTATGAGTTTTTGTCGTTGGCCTATTTCACATCGAACTAGGTCTAAATAGCTCAAACCTATCCCGACAGTTTTTCGGTAGTTTTTATTGCACTTGTACCGTTTCACGTATTCCCACTCCGAGTTGGGTCGAATCTTTTTAAAAAACCATGAAGGATGATTTTAAGGACCCAAACTATATTTTTTTCACCAAAATAACTCATAAGCCATGGCTTATAGCTACGAGTTTTGGTTATTAGCCCATTTGGCATCCAACTAGGTCCAAACAGACTTAAACCTATCCCGACGAGTTTTTCATCGGCTTTTATCGCACTCATACCGTTTGACGTATTCCCACTCCAATAGGCTCGAATCTTCTTAAAAAACCATGAAGGATGATTTTAAGGGCCTAAACTATATTCTTTTTACCAAAATAACTCATAGGTCATAGCTTGTAGCGATGAGTTTTAATCATTGGCCCGTTTCGCATTGAATTAGGTCTAAACGACTTAAACCTAGCTCAATAGTTATTTGTCAATTTTTATCGCGATCCACACTCGTTTCACGTATTCCAAGTCCGAGTTGGCTCGTATCTTCTTGAAAAGCTGTGAAGGTTGATTTTGAGGGCCCAAACTACTTTTTTTTTCGAAAATAACTCATAGTTCATGGCTTATAGCTATGATTTTTGGTCTTTTGCCCGTTTCAAATCCAACTAGGTCCAAACGAGCTCAAACCTAGCTCGATAGTTTTTCGTCGGCTTTTATTACACTCATACCGTTTCACGTATTCCAAGTCTAGTTGGCTCATACTTCTTGAAAAGCTCGTAAAGGTCGATTTTAAGAGTCCAAGCTGTATTTTTTTTTTACCAAAATAACTCATAAGTCATGGCTTAAGGCTATGAGTTTTGGTCGTTGGCCCGTTTCACATCGAACTAGGTCAAAACAACTCAAACCTAGCTAGATAGTTTTTCATCGGTTTTTATCACACTCACATCGTTTTACACATTAAAGTCTAGTTGGCCCGTATCTTCTTGAAAAGCTGTGAAGGCTGATTTTTAGGGCCTAAACTATATGTTTTCACCAAAATAACTCATAAGTCATGGCTTATAGCTAAGAGTTTTGGTCATTGGCCCATTTTGCATTGAAGTAGGTCTAAATAGCTCAAACCTATCCCGACGCGTTATTCGTCGGTTTTATCGCACTCGTACCGTTTAACGTATTCCAAGTCCGAGTTGGCCCGTATCTTTTCAAAATCTATGACCGCTGATTTAAGAGCCCAAACTACATATTTTCACCAAAATAACTCATAAGCCATAGCATATAGCTATGAGTTTTGATCGTTTTCCCGTTACGAATTGAAATAGGTCCAAACGGCTCAAACCCGACTCGATAGTTTTTCGTCAATTTTTATCGCACTCACACTTGTTTCACGTATTCTAAGTCTAGTTGGCCCGTAGGTTCTTGAAAAACTATGAATGTTGATTTTGAGGGCATAAACTAAGTTTTATCTCAAAAATAACTCATAATTCGTGGCTTATAGCTATGATTTTTGGTCGTTTGCTCGTTTCGAATCGAACTAGGTCCAAACGACTCAAACCTAGCTCGATAGTTTTTTCGTTAGTTTTTATTGCTCTCATATCGTTTCACGTATTCCAAGTTCGATTAGCCCGTATATTATTGAAAAGTCGTGAAGGCTGATTTTGAGAGCACAAACTACATTTTTTCACAAAAATAACTCATAAGTCATGGCTTATAGTTATGAGTTTTGGTCGTTGGCCCGTTTTGCACTTAACTAAGTCCAAACGACTCAAACCTAGCCCAATAGTTTTTCATCGGCTTTTATCGTACTCACATCATTTTACGTATTCCGGATCCGGTTGTCCCGTATGTTCTTGATAAACTATGAAGGTTGATGTTGAGCGCCCAAACTATATTTTTTCACCAAAATAACTCATAAATCATGGCTTATAGCTATGAGTTTTGATCATCGGCCCGTTTCGCATTGAACTAAGTCTAAGCAACTTAAACCTAGCTCAACGAGTTTCCCTCGGCTTTTATCGCACTCATACCGTTTCACGTATTCCAAGTCCAGTTGGCCCATATCTTCTACAAAAAACTATGATTGCTCGATTTTGAGAGCCTAAACTATATTTTTTCACTAAAATTACTCATAAGTTATGGCTTATAGCTATGAGTTTTGGTCATTGGCACGTTTTGCATCGAACTAGGTTAAAACGACTTAAACCTATCCCGATAGTTTTTCGTCGGTTTTTATCGCACTCGTACCGTTTCACATTTTTCCACTCCAATTAGCTCGAATCTTTTTTAAAAAAACCATGAAGGATGATTTTGAGGACCCAAACTATATTTTTTTCACCAAAATAACTCATAAGTCATGGCTATTAGCTACGAGTTTTGGTTGTTAGCTCGTTTCGCATCGAACTAGGTCCAAACGACTCAAATCGATCTCAACGAGTTTTTCGTCGGTTTTATCGCACTCATACCATTTGACGTATTCCCACTCCAATAGACTCATATCTTCTTAAAAAACCATGAAGGATGATTTTGAGGGCCTAAACTATTTTTTTTTTACCAAAATAACTCATAGGTCATAGCTTATAGCGATGAGTTTTAATCATTGGCTCGTTTCGCATTGAATTAGGTCTAAACGGACTCAAACCTAGCTCAATAGTTATTTGTCAATTTTTATCGCAGATCACACTCGTTTCACGTATTCCAAGTCTAGTTGGCTCGTATCTTCTTGAAAAACTATGAAGGTTGATTTTGAGGGCCTAAACTACTTTTTTTCTCGAAAATAACTCATAGTTCATGGCTTATAGCTATGATTTTTAGTCTTTTGCCCGTTTCGGATCCAACTAGGTCCGGACGTGCTCAAACCTAGCTCGATAGTTTTTCGTTAGTTTTTATTACACTCATACCGTTTCACGTATTCCAAGTCTAGTTGGCTCGTACTTCTTAAAAAACTATAAAGGTCGATTCCGAGAACCCAAACTATTTTTTGTTTACCAAAATAACTCATAAGTCATGGCTTAAGGCTATGAGTTTTGGTCGTTGGCTCGTTTCATATCGAACTAGGTCAAAATAGCTCAAACCTAGCCCGATAGTTTTTCATCGGCTTTTATCACACTCACATCGTTTTACGCATTCAAAATCTAGTTGGCCCGTATCTTCTTGAAAAGCTGTGAAGGCCGATTTTGAGGGCCCAAACTATATTTTTTCACCAAAATAACTCATAAGTCATGGCTTATAGCTAAGAGTTTTGGTCGTTGGCCCATTTTGCATTGAAGTAGGTCTAAACGAGCTCAAACCTATCCCGACGGTTATTCATCGGTATTTATCGCACTCGTACCGTTTAACGTATTCCTAGTCCAGTTGGCTCGTATCTTCTTCAAAATCCGTGACGGCTGATTTAAGAGCCCAAACTACATATTTTCACCAAAATAACTCATAAGCCATAGCATATAGCTATGAGTTTTGATCGTTTGCCCGTTATGAATTGAAATAGGTCCAAGCGGCTCAAACCCGGCTCGATAGTTTTTCGTTAGTTTTTATCGCACTTACACTCGTTTCACGTATTCTAAGTCTAGTTGGGCCTTAGGTTCTTGAAAAACTATGAATGTTGATTTTGAGGGCCTAAACTAAGTTTTATCTCAAAAATAACTCATAATTCGTGGCTTATAGCTATGATTTTTGGTCGTTTGCTCGTTTCGAATTGAACTAGGTCCAAACAGACTCAAACCTAGCCCGATAGTTTTTCATCGGTTTTTATCGCTCTCATATCGTTTCACGTATTCCAAGTTCGATTGGCCCGTATATTATTGAAAAACCGTGAAGGCTGATTTTGAGAGCACAAACTACATTTTTTCACAAAAATAACTCATAAGTCATGGCTTCTAGTTATGAGTTTTGGTCGTTGGCCCGTTTTGCACTTAACTAAGTCCAAACAAGCTCAAACCTAGCCCAATAGTTTTTCATCGGCTTTTATCGCACTCACATCATTTTACGTATTCTAGATCCAATTGTCCCATATGTTCTTGAAAAGCTGTGAAGGTTGATTTTGAGCGCCCAAACTATATTTTTTCACCAAAATAACTCATAAATCATGGCTTATAGCTATGAGTTTTGATCATCGGCCCGTTTCGCATTGAACTAAGTCTAAGCAACTTAAACCTAGCTCAACGGGTTTCCCTCGGCTTTTATCACACTTATACCGTTTCATGTATTCCAAGTCCAGTTGGCCCGTATCTTCTACAAAAACTATGATGGCCGATTTTGAGAGCCTAAACTATATTTTTTCACCAAAATTACTCATAAGTTATGGCTTATAGCTATGAGTTTTGGTCATTGGCCCGTTTTGCATCGAACTAGCTTTAAACGGCTTAAACCTATCCCGATAGTTTTCGGTCGGTTTTTATCGCACTCATACTTGTTTCACGTTTTCCCACTCCAATTGGCTCAAATCTTTTTTAAAAAAACCATGAAGGATGATTTTGAGGACCCAAACTATATTGTTTTCACCAAAATAACTCATAAGTCATGGCTTATAGCTACGAGTTTTTGTTGTTAGCCCATTCGCATCGAACTAGGTCCAAACAGACTCAAACCTATCTCAATAGTTTTTCGTCGGCTTTTATCACACTCATACCGTTTGACGTATTCTCACTCCAGTTGGCTCGTATCTTCTTGAAAAACTATAGAGGCTGATTTTGATGGCATAAACTACGTTTTTTTCAAAAATAACTTATAGTTCATGACTTATAGCTATGATTTTTGATCGTTTGCCCGTTTTGAATCCAACTAGGTCTAAACAGACTCAAACCTAGCCCAACAGCTTTTATTACACTCATACCATTTCACATATTCCAAGTCCAATTGGCCCGTATCTTCTCGAAAAACTATAAAGGCTGATTTTGAGAGCCCAAACTATAATTTGTTTCTCAAAATAACTCATAAGTCATGGCTTAAGGGTATGAGTTTTGGTTGTTAGCCCGTTTCACATCGAACTAGGTCAAAATAGCTCAAACCTAGCCCGATAGTTTTTCATCAATTTTTATCACACTCACATCATTTTTTAGGGCCACAATCGTATTTTTTCACCAAAATAACTCATAAGTGATGGCTCATAGCTATGAGTTTTGGTCGTTCGCCCGTTTCACACCGATCTAGGTCCAAACAACTTAAACCTAGCTCGACGAGTTTTTCGTTAGTTTTTATCGCACTCATACCATTTCACATATTCCCACTCCAGGTTGGCCCGAATCTTCTTAAAAAACCATGAAGGATGATTTATCGAGCCCAAACTACATTGTCTCACCAAAATAACTTATAAGTCATGGCTTATAGCTTTGAGTTTTGGTCGTTTGCCCGTTTCGCATCAAACTAGGTCCAAATAGCTTAAGCCTAGCTCGACGAGTTTTTCATCGGCTTTTATCGCACTAATATCGTTTCACGTATTCCCACTCCAGTTGGCCCAAATCTTCTTAAAAAACTATGAAGGATGATTTATCGAGCCAAAACTATATTTTCTCACCAAAATAACTCATAAGTCATGGCTTATACCTATACGTTTTTGTATTTGGCCCGTTTCACATTGAACTAGGTCCAAACAGGTTCAAACCTAACTCGATAGTTTGTCGTTAGTTTTTATCGCACTCATACCGTTTCGGGTATTTCCACTCCAGATTGGCTCGAATCTTCTTTAAAAACCATGAAAGATTATTTATTGGGCCCAAACAACATTTTCTCACCAAAATAACTCATAAGTCATAGCTTATAGCGATGAGTTTTGATCGTTGGCCCATTTCGTATTGAACTAGGTCCAAACATCTCAAACCTAGGTTGATAGTTTTTCGTCGGCTTTTATCGCACTCACACCGTTTCACGTATTTTAAGTTCGGTTGGCCCGTATCTTCTTGAAAAGCTGTGAAGGATTATTTTGAGAGCCTAAACTATATTTTTTCACGAAAATAACTCATTGTTCGTGGCTTATAGCTATGATTTTTGCTGGTTTGCCCATTTAGAATCGAACTAGGTCTAAACAACTCAAACCTTGCCCGATAGTTTTTCATCGGCTTTTATCGCACTCACATCGCTTTACATATTCCAAGTCTAGTTGGCTTCGTATCTTCTTGAAAAACTATGAAGGCTAATTTTGAGGGCTCAAACTATATTTTTTCACCAAAATAACTCATAAGTCATGGCTTATAGCTATGAGTTTTGATCGTTTGCCCGTTTTGCATCGAACTAGGTCTAAACAGACTCAAACCTAGCTTGATAGTTTTTCGTCAATTTTTATTGTACTTATACTTGTTTCATGTACTCCCATTCCGAGTTGGCGGAATCTTCTTAAAAACCATGAAGGATGATTTATCGAGCCCAAAGATCTTTTTCTCATCAAAATAACTCATAAGTCATGGCTTATAGCTATGCGTTTTGGTCGTTGGCCCGTTTCGCATCGAATTAGGTCCAAACAGACTCAAACCTAGCTCGACGAGTTTTTCATCGGCTTTTATCATACTCATATCGTTTCACGTATTCCCACTCCAGTTGGCTCGAATCTTCTTAAAAAACCATGAAAAATGATTTATCGGGCCCAAACTACATTTTCTCATGAAAATAACTCATAAGTCATGGCTTATAGCTATGAGTTTTGGTATTTGGCCCGTTTCGTATTGAACTAGGTCCGAACGACTCAAACCTAACTCGATAGTTTTTCGTTAGTTTTTATCGCAATCATACCATTTTAGTATTTCCACTCAAGTTGGCTCGAATCTTCTTAAAAAACCAAGAAGGATGATTTTAAGGGCTTAAACTACATTCTTTTTATCAAAATCACTTATAGGTCATGGCTTATGGCGATGAGTTTTGATTGTTGGGTCGTTTCGCATTGAACTAGGTCCAAACGACTCAAACCTAGCTCGATAGTTTTTCTTCGGCTTTTATCGCACTCACACCCTTTCACATATTCTAAGTCCGAGTTGGCTCGTATCTTCGAGAAGCTGTGAAGGATGATTTTGAGGGCCTAAACTATGCTTTTTCATGAAAATAACTCATTGTTCGTGGCTTATGGCTAGGATTTTTGGTTGTTTTCCTATTTAGAATCGAGCTAGGTCCAAACAACTCGGACCTTGCCTAATAGTTTTTAATCGGCTTTAATCGCACTCACATCGTTTCACATATTCCAAGTCCAATTGGCCCGTATCTTCTTGAAAAACTTTGAAGGCTAAATTTGAGGGCCCAAACTACATTTTTTAACCCAAATAGCTCATAAGTCATGGCTTATAGCGATGAGTTTTGGTCGTTGGCTCGTTTTGCATCGAACTAGGTCCAAACGGACCTAAACCTAGCTCGATAGTTTTTCGTCGAGTTTTTGTTACACTTATACCATTTTGACGTATCCCACTCCGAGTTGGCTCGAATCTTCGAAAAAAACATGAAGGATGATTTATCGGGCCCAAACTACATTTTCTCACCAAAATAAGTCATAAGTCATGGCTTATAGCTATGAGTTTCGGTTGTTGGCCCGCTTCGCATCAAACTAGGTCCAAACGGCTCAAACCCGACTCGATAGTTTTTTATCGTTAGTTTTTATCGCACTCATCCTGTTTCACGTATTCCCATTCTAGTTGGCTCGAATCTTCTTAAATAACCATGAAGGATGATTTATCGAGCCCAAACTATATTTTCTCACTAAAATAACTCATAAGGCATGGCTTATAGCTATGAGTTTTGGTATTTGACCCGTTTCGCATTGAACTAGGTCCGAACGACTCAAACCTAACTCAATAGTTTTTCGTTAGTTTTTATCATACTCATACCATTTAACGTATTCCCACTCCGGTTAGCTCGAATCTTCTTAAGAAACCACGAGGATGATTTTGAGGGCCTAAACTACATTCTTTTTATCAAAATTACTTATAGGTCATGGCTTATAGCGATGAGTTTTGATTGTTGGCCCGTTTTGTATTGAACTAGGTCCAAACAACTCAAACCTAGCTCGACAATTTTTCATTAGTTTTATCGCACTCACACCATTTCACGTATTCCGAGTCTAGTTGGCCCGTATCTTCTTGAAACATGTGAAGGTTGATTTTGAGGGCCCAAACTACATTTTTTTCACTAAAATAACTCATAAGTCATGGTTTATAGCTATGAATTTTGGTCATTCGCCCATTGCGCATCGAATTAGGTCCAAACGGCTCAAACCTAGCCCGAAAGTTTTTTGTCAATTTTTATCGCACTCATACCGTTTCACGTATTCCCATTCCAGTTGGCCCGAATCTTCTTAAAACACCATGAAGGATGATTTTGAGGGCTAAACTACATTCCTTTTACCAAAATCACTCATTTGTCATGGCTTATAGCAATAAGTTTTGATCATTGGTCCGTTTCGCATTGATTTAGGTCCAAACAACTCAAACCCGGCTCTATAATTATTGTTTATTTTTTATCGCACTCACACCGTTTCACGTATTCCGAGTCCAGTTGACCCATATCTTCTTGAAAAGCTGTGAAAGATGATTTTGAGGGCCTAAACGGAATTTTTTCACGAAAATAACTTATTGTTCGTGGCTTATAGCTATGATCTTTGGTCGTTTGCCCGTTTCGAATAGAACTAGGTCCAAACAACTCAAACCTTGCCCGATAGTTTTTCATCGGCTTTTATCGCACTCACATCGCTTCACATATTCCAAGTCCGAGTAGGCCCTTATTTTCTTGAAAAATTGTGAAGACTAATTTTGAGGGCCTAAACTATATTTTTTCACCAAAATAACTCATAAGTCATGGCTTATAGCCATGAGGTTTGGTCGTTAGGTCGTTTTGCACCAAAGTAGGTCTAAACGGCTCAAACATAGCTCGATAGCTTTTCATCGGCTTTTATCGCACTCATATCATTTCACGTATTCCCTCTCCAATTGGCCCGAATCTTCTTAAAAAACCATGAAGGATGATTTTGAGTGCGTAAACTACATTACTTTAACCAAAATCACTCATTCATCATGGCTTATAATGATAAGTTTTGATTGTTGCCCGTTTCGTATTGAGCTAGGTCCAAACGACTCAAACCTAGCTCGATAGTTATTCATTAGTTTTTATCGCACTCACACCATTTTACGTATTCCAAGTCCAGGTTGACCCGTATCTTTTTGAAAAACTATGAAGGCTGATTTTGAGGGCCTAAACTATGTTTTTTCACGAAAATAACTCATAGTTCATGACTTATAGCTATGGTGTTTGGTCGTTTGTCCGTTTCGTATCGAACTAGGTCCAAACGGACTCAAACCTAGCTTGACGAGTTTTTCATTAGTTTTTATCGCACTCATACTTGTTTCACGTATTGCAAGTCTAGTTGGCCCATATCTTCTTGAAAAGCTCGTAAAGACAGATTTTGAGAGCCCAAACTATATTTTTTCACCAAAATAACTCATAATTCATGGCTTATAGCTATGAGTTTTGGTATTTGGATCATTTCGCATTAAACTTGGTCCAAACAGACTCAAACCTAACTCGATAGTTTTTCTTTAGTTTTTATCGCCCTCATACCGTTTCAAGTATTCCCACTCCGAGTTGGCCCGAATCTTCTTAAAAAACCACGAAGGATGATTTTGATGGCCTAAACTACATTCTTTTTATCAAAATCACTTATAGGTCATGGCTTATAGCGATGAATTTTGATTGTTGGCCCGTTTCGCATTGAACTAGGTCCAAACAACTCAAACCCTAGCTCGATAGTTTTTCATTAGTTTTATTGCACTCACACCGTTTCACGTATTCAAAGTCCAGTTGGCCCATATCTTCTTTAAAAACTATGACGGATGATTTTGAGGCCTAAACTATATTTTTTCACAAAAATAACTCATTGTTTGTGGCTTATAGCTATGAGTTTTAGTCGTTTGCCCGTTTAGAATCGACCTAGGTCCAAACGAGCTCAAACCTTGCCCGATAGTTTTTCATCGGCTTTTATCGCACTCACGTAGTTTTATGTATTCTATGTCCAGTGGGCCCGTATCTTTTTGAAAAATTATTAAGGCTGATTTTGAGGCCCCAAGTACATTTTTCAACCAAAATAACTCATAAGTCATGGCTTATAGCGATGAGTTTAGGTCGTTGGCCCGTTTCGGATCGAACTAGGTCCAAACAACTCAAACGTTGCTCGATAGTTTTTCATCGGCTTTTATCGCACTCACATCGCTTCACATATTCCAAGTTCGGTTAGCTCGTATCTTCTTCAAAAACTATGAAGGCAAATTTGGAGGGATTAAACTACATTTTTTCACCAAAATAACTCATAAGTCATGGCTTATAGCTATGAGTTTTGGTCGTTTGCCCCTTTTGCATCGAACTAGGTCTTAACGACTCAAACCTAGCTCGATAGTTTTTCGTCAAATTTTATCGCATTCATACCGTTTCACGTATTCCCATTCTAGTTCGCTCGAATCTTCTTAAAAGCCATGAAGGATGATTTATCGAGCCCAAACTACATTTTCTCATCAAAATAACTCATAAGTCATGGCTTATAGCTATGAGTTTTGGTCGTTGGCTCGTTTCGCATCGAACTAGGTCCAAACCTAGCTCGATAGTTTTTCGTCGCTTTTATCATATTCATATCGTTTCACGTATTCCCACTCCAGTTGGCTCGAATCTTTTTAAAAAACCATGAAGAATGATTTATAGGGCCCAAACTACATTTTCTCACCAAAATAACTCATAAGTCATGGCTTATAGCTATGAGTTTTGGTATTTGGCTCGTTTCGTATTGAACTAGTTTCGAACAACTCAAACCTAACTCGATAGTTTTTCGTTAGTTTTTATCACACTCATACCATTTCGGGTATTCCCACTCCAGCTTAGCTCGAATCTTCTTAAAAAACCATGAAAGATGATTTTGAGGGCCTAAACTACATTCTTTTTATCAAAATCACTTATAGGTCATGGCTTATAGCGATTAGTTTTGAACGTTGGCCCGTTTCGCATTGAACTAGGTCCAAACGAGCTCAAACCTAGCTCGATAGTTTTTCATCGGCTTTTATTGCACTCACACCCTTTCACGTATTCTAAGTCCCATTGGCTTGTATCTTCTTGAGAAACTCGTGAATGATGATTTTGAGGGCCTAAACTAGATTTTTTCACGAAAATAACTCATTGTTCGTGGCTTATAGCTATGATTTTTTGTCATTTACCCATTTAGAATCGAACTAGGTCCAAACAACTCAAACCTTCCCAATAGTTTTTCATCGGCTTTTATCGCACTCACATCACTTCACATATTCCAAGTCCAATTGGCCCGTATCTTCTTGAAAAACTATAAAGGCTAAATTTGAGGGCCCAAACTACATTTTTTTAACCAAAATAGCTCATAAGTCATGGCTTATAGCTATGAGTTTTGGTCGTTGGCCCATTTCGCATCGAACTAGGTCCAAACAGACTTAAACCTAGCTCGACGAGCTTTTCGTCGGCTTTTATTCCACTTATACAGCTTTTGACGTATTCCCACTCCGGTTGGCCCAAATCTTCTAAAAAAAACATGAAGGATGATTTATCAAGCCCAAACTACATTTTCTCATAAAAATAACTCATAAGTCATGACTTATAGCTATGAGTTTTGGTCGTTGGCACGTTTTGCATTGAACTAGGTGCAAACAGCTCTAACCTAGACCGATAGTTTTTCGTCGCTTTTATTGCTCACATACCGTTTCACGTATTCCAACTCCAGATTGGACCGTATCTTATTGAAAAGCTGTGAAGGCTGATTTTGAGGGCCCAAACTACATTTTTTCAACAAAATAACTCATAAGTCGTGGCTTATAGTGGTGAGTTTTGGTCGTTGGCCCATTTCCTGTCGAACTAGGTCTAAACGGCTCAAATCTAGCTCGATGGTTTTTTGTCCGTTTTTATCGCACTCATACCGTTTCACGTATTCCCACTCTAGTTGGCTCGAATCTTCTTAAAAAACCATGAAGCATGATTTTGAGGGCTTAAACTAGATTCTTTTTACCAAAATCACTTATAGGTCATGGCTCATAGCGATGAGTTTTGATCGTTGGCTCGTTTCACATTGAACTAGGTCCAAACGAGCTCAAACCTAGCTCGATAGTTTTTCGTCGGCTTTTATCACAATCATACCGTTTCACGTATTCGAGGTCCAGCTTGGCCCGTCTCTTTTTGAAACACTTTGAAGGCTGATTTTGAGGGCCTAAACTACATTTTTTCATGAAAATAACTCATTGTTCATGGCTTATAGCTATGATTTTTGGTCGTTTGCCCGTTTCGAATTGAACTAGGTCCAAAAAGCTCAAACCTAGCTTGATAGTTTTTCGTTAGTTTTTATCGTACCGACGGTGTTTCACTTATTCCAAGTCCGAGTTAGCTCGTATTTTCTCAAAAAACTAAGAAGGCTGATTTTGAGGGCCCAAACTATATTTTTTCACCAAAATAACTCATAAGTCATGGCTTATAGCGATGAGTTTTGGTCGTTGGCCCGTTTCGCATCGAACTAGGTCCAAACTGACTCAAATCTAGCTCGATAGTTTTTCATTAGTTTTTATCGCAATCATACCATTTCACGTATTCGACTCCAGCTTGCTCGAATCTTCTTAAAAAACCATAAAGAATGATTTTGAGGGCCTAAACTACATTCTTTTTACCGAAATCACAATAGGTCATGGCTTATAGCGATGAGTTTTTATTGTTGGTCCATTTCGTATTGAGCTACGTCCAAATAGCTCAAACCTAGCTTGATAGTTTTTCGTTAGTTTTTATCACACTCACACCATTCCACGTAGTCAAAGTCCAGCTTGACTCCGTATTTTCTTGAAAAACTTAGAATGCTGATTTTGAGGGCACAAACTATATTTTTTCACCAAAATAACTCATAAGTCATGGCTTATAACTATGAGTTTCGATCGTTGGCCCGTTTCGCATCGAACCGGTCCAAACAGACTTAAGTCTAGCTTGAAGGGTTTTTGTTAGTTTTTATCTCACTCATACCATTTCATGTATTTCCATTCTAGTTGGCTCGAATATTTTTAAAAAACCATGGAGCATGATTTTGAGGGCCTAAACTACATTCATTTTACCAAAATCACTCATAGGTCATTGCTTATAGCGATGAGTTTTGATCGTTGGCCCGTTTCATATTGAACTAGGTCCAAATAGCTCAAACCTAACTCGATAGTTTTTCATCGGCTTTTATTGTAGTCACACCGTTTCACGTATTCCAAGTTCGGTTGGCTCATATCTTCTTGAAAAGCTCGTGAAGTCGATATTTGGGGCCTAAACTACATTTTTTCTTGAAAATAACTCATAGTTCATGGCTTATCGCTATGATTTTTTTTTGTTAGCCCGTTTCGCATCGAACTAGGTCCAAAAGCTCAAATCTAGTTCGATAGTTTTTCATCAATTTTTATCGCATTCCTACCATTTCACGTATTCCCACTCCATTTGGCTCAAATCTTCTTAAGAAACCATGAAACATCATTTTAAGGGCCTAAACTACATTCTTTTTACCAAAATCACTCATAGGTCATGGCTTGGAGCGATGAGTTTTTACCGTTGGCCCGTTTCGCATTGAATTATGTCCAAACAGACTCAAACCTAGCTCGATAGTTTTTTGTTAGTTTTTATCGCGAGTCACACCGTTTCATGTATTCCATGTCTAGTTCGCTCGTATCTTCTTGAAAAACTATGAAGACCGATTTTGAGGACCTAAACTACGTTTTTTCACGAAAATAACTCATAGTTTGTGGCTTATAGCTATGATTTTTGGTGGTTTGCCCGTTTCGAATCGAAGTAGGTCCAAAAAGCTAAACCTAGCCCAATAGTTTTTCATTAGTTTTTATTGCACTCACATCATTTCACGTATTCCAAGTCCGAGTTAGCCCGTATCTTCTTGAAAAGCTGTGAAGGCGGATTTTGAGGGCCTAAACTATAATTTTTCACAAAAATAACTCATAAGTCATGGCTTATTGTGATGAGTTTTGGTCGTTGGCCCGTTTCACATCGAACTCGGTCCAAACGGCTCAAATCTAGCTCAATAATTTTTCATCGGTTCTTATCGCACTTATATCGTTTCATGTATTCCCACTCCAGTTGGCTCGAGTCTTCTTAAAAGCCCATGAAGAATAAGTTTGAGGGCCTAAACTACATTCTTTACATGAAAATCACTCATAGGTCATGGGTTATAGCGAGGAGTTTTGATCGTTGGCCCTTTTTGCATTGAACTAGGTCCAAACACTCAATCCTAGCTCGATAGTTTTTCGTTAGTTTTTATCGCACTCACGTAGTTTCATGTATTCCAAGTCTAGTTGGCCCATATCTTCTTGAAAAACTATGAAGGCTAATTTTTAGGGCCTAAACTACATTTTTTTCACCAAAATAACTCATAAGTCATGGCTTATAACTATGAGTTTTAGTCGTTGGCCCGTTTCATATCGAACTCGGTGCAAACATCTTAAACCTAGCCCAAAAGTTTATTGTCAATTTTTATCACGATCATACCGTTTCACAAATTCCTACTCCAATTGGCTCGAATCTTGCTAAAAAACCATGAAAGATGATTTTGAGGGTCTAAACTACATTCCTTTTACCAAAATCACTCATAGGTCATGGCTTATCGCAATGAGTTTTGATATTTGGCTTGTTTTGCATTAAACTAGGTCAAAACGACTCAAAGCTAGCTCAACAGCTTTTTATTAGTTTTTATTGCACTCATACCATTTCACGTATTCCAAGTCCGAGTTGGCTCGTATTTTCTTGAGAAACTGTGAAGGCTGATTTCGAGGGCCCAAACTATTTTTTTTAACCAAAATAACTCGAAGTCATGGCTTATAGCTATGAGTTTTGGTCATTGTCTCGTTTCGCATTAAACTAAGTCCAAACAGACTTAAACCTAGCTCGAACGTTTTTTGTCGGCTTTTATCGCACTCATAACATTTCACGTATTCCCACTCCAATTGGTTCGAATATTTTTAAAAAACCATGAAGGATGATTTTGAGGGACTAAACTACATTCTTTTTACCAAAATCACTCATAGGTCAAGGCTTATAGCGATGAGTTTTGATCATTGGCTCATTTCACATTGAACTAGGTCCAAACGGATCAAACCGAGCTCGATAGTTTTTTGTCAATTTTTATCGCACTCAAACCGTTTCATGTGTTCCACGTCCAGTTGGCCCGTATCTTTTTGAAAAGCCGTGAAGGCTAATTTTGAGGGCCCAAACTACATTTTTTTCATCAAAATAACTCGTAAGTCATGGCTTATAGTTATGAGTTTTGGTCGTTGGCCCGTTTCACATTGAACTAGGTCCAAACATCTCAAACCTAGCTTGATAGTTTTTCATCGCTTTTATCGCACTCATACTATTTCACGTATTCCAAGTCCATTTGGCCTCGTATCTTTTTGAAAACTCGTGAAGGCTGATTTTGAGGGCCTAAACTAAATTTTTTCACAAAAATAACTCATAGTTCGTGGCTCATAGCTATAATTTTTGGTCGTTTGCTCGTTTCGAATCAAACGAGGACCAAACAACTCAAACTAGCCCATTAGTTTTCATCGGTTTTCATCGCACTCATATCGTTTCACATATTCCAAGTCCGAGTTGACACGTATCTTCTTGAAAAACTATGAAGGCTGATTTTGAGGGCCCAAACTAGATTTTTTTACCAAAATAACTCATAAGTCATGGCTTATAGCGATGAGTTTTGGTCGTTCGCCCGTTTCAAATCAAACTAGGTCCAAACAACTCAAACCTAGCCCGACAAGCTTTTTGTTAGTTTTATCGCAATCATACCATTTCACATATTCCTAATCCAAGTTGGCCCAAATCTTCTTAAAAAACCATGAAGGATGATTTTGAAGGCATAAACTACATTCTTTTTTTATCAACATCACTCATAGGTCATGGTTTATAGCTACGATTTTTTGTCATTTGCCCGTTTCGATTCGAAGTAGGTCCAAACAGACTCAAACCTAGCCCAATAGTTTTTCGTTAGTTTTTATCACACTCACACCGTTTCATGTATTCCAAGTCCAGTTGGCACGTATCTTTTTAAAAAACTATGAAAGCTGATTTTGAGAGCCCAAATTACATTTTTTCACCAAAATAACTCATAAGTCATGGCTTATAGTATGAGTTTTTGTAGCTAGCTCGTTCGGCGTTGAACTAGGTGCAAACAGACTCAAACCTAGCTCGAACGTTTTTTGTCAATTTTTATCGCATTCATACCGTTTCACATATTCCTACTCCAATTGGCTCGAATCTTATTAGAAAACCATGAAAGATGATTTTGAGGGCCTAAACTACATTCTTTTTATTAAAATCACTCATAGGTCATGGCTTATAGCGATGAGTTTTAATCTTTGGCCCGTTTTGCATTGAACTAGGTCCAAACAGACTCAAAACAAGCTCAATAGTTTTTCATTAGTTTTTATCGCACTCACATTGTTTCACGTATTCCAAGCCTAGTTAGCCCGTATTTTCTTGAAAAACTTTGAAGGCTAATTTTGAGGGCTTGAACTTTATTTTTTCACTAAAATAACTCATAGTTAATGGCTTATAGCTATGAGTTTTTATCGTTGGCTCTGTTTCGCATAGAACTAGGTCTAAACAGACTCAAACCTAGCCCGATAGTTTTTCATCAATTTTTATCACACTCACATCGTTTCACGTATTCCAAGTCTAGTTGGCCCGTATCTTCTTGAAAACCGTGAAGGTCAATTTTGAGGGCCCAAACTACATTTTTTTCACTAAAATAACTCGAAATCATGGCTTATAGCTATGACTTTTGGTCGTTTGTCCGTTTCGCATCAAACTAGGTCCAAACAGACTCAAACCTAGTTCGAAAGTTTTTCATCGCTTTTATCACGATCATACTCGTTTCACATATTCCCATTCCAATTGGCTCGAATCTTGTTAGAAAACCATGAAGGATGATTTTGAAGGCTTAAACTACATTCTTTTTACCAAAATCACACGAGTCATAACTTAGAGCGATGAGTTTAGATCGTTGGTCCGTTTCGCATTGAACTAGGTCCAAACAGGTCAAACCTAGCTCGATAGTTTTTCGTCGGCTTTTTTCACACTCACACCGTTTCACGTATTTCAACTCTAGTTAGGTTGAATGTTCTTAAAAAACCATGAAGGATGATTTTGAGGGCTTAAACGATATTTTGTTACCTAAATCACTTGTAGGTCATGGCTTATAGCGACGAGTTTTGATCTTGAGCCCATTTCGCATCGAATTAGGTCCAAACAACTAAAACGTAGCCCAACAGACTTTTCATCGGCTTTTATCGCACTAACACCGTTTCACGTATTCCGAGTCCAGTTGGCTCGAATGTTCTCAAAAAACCATGAAGGATGATTTTGAGGGCTTAAGCTATATTTTGTTACCCAAATCACTCATAGGTCATGGCTTATAGCGATGAGTTTTGATCTTTAGCCCGTTTCGTATCGAACTAGGTCTAAACAACAAAAACTTAGCTCGATAGTTTTTCATCGCCTTTTATTGCGCTCACACTCGTTACACGTATTCCAAGTCTAGTTGGCTCGTATGTTCTTGAAAAGTTGTGAAGGCCGATTTTGCTCGTTTTTCGTCGGCTTGTATCGCACTCACACCGTTTCACATATTACAACTCCAGTTGGCATGTATCTTCTTGAAAAACTATGAAGGATGATTTTGAGGGCATAAACTAAATTTTTTCATGAATATAACTCATAGTTCGTGGCTTATAGCTATGATTTTTGGTTGTTTGCCCGTTTCGAATCGAACTAGGTCAAAACAGACTCAAATCTAGCCCGATAGTTTTTCATCTCGTTTTTATCACTCTCATACTCGTTTCACGTATTCCCACCTGCAGCTTGGCTTCGAATCTTCTTAAAAAACCATGAAAGATGATTTTGAGGGCCTAAACCACATTCTTTTTACCAAAATCACTCATAGGTCATGGCTTATAGCAATGAGTTTTGATCGTTTGCCCGTTTTGCATTAAACTAAGTCCAAACAACTCAAACCTAGCCCGATAGTTTTTTGTCGCTTTTATCGGACTCATACCATTTCATGTATTCCCACTCCAGTTGGCTCGAATCTTCTTAAAAGACCATGAAGGATGATTTTGAGGGCCTAAACTACATTCTTTTTTCCAAAATTACTCATAGGTCATGGCTTATAGCGATGAGTATTGATCATTGGCTCGTTTCATGTTGAACTAGGTCGAAACAACTCAAACCTACCCCGACAGACTTTTCGTCGGCTTTTAACACTAACACCGTTTTAATTATTCCGAGTCTAGTTGGCACGAATGTTCTTAAAAAACCATGAAGGATGATTTTGAGGGCTTAAACGATATTTTGTTACCTAAATCCCTCATAGGTCATGGCTTACGAGCAATGAGTTTTGATCTTGAGCCCGTTTGGCATCGAACTAGGTCCAAACAGACTAAAACTTAGCCCGATAGTTTTTCATCGCCTTTTATCACACTCACACCATTACACGTATTCGAAGTCCAATTGGTCCGTATGTTCTTAAAAAATTGTGAAGGCTTATTTTGAGGGTTTAAACTATATTTTTTCAACAAAATAACTCATAGTTAATGGCTTATAGCTATGAGTTTTGGTCGTTGGCTCGTTTTGCATCGAACTAGGTCCAAATAGCTCAAAAGCTAACCCAATAGTTTTTCATCGGCTTTTTCGCACTCACACTCGTTTCACGTATTCCAAGTCCAATTGGCTCGTATGTTCTTGAAAATCTATAGAGGTCGATTTTGAGGGCTCAAACTATATTTTTTCACCAAAAGAATTCATAAGGCATGGCTTATAGCTATGAGTTTTAGTCGTTGGCCCATTTCATATCGAATTAGATCCAAACTCGCTCGAACCTAGCCTAATAGTTTTTCGTTAGTTTTTATCGCACTCATACCGTTACACGTATTCCTACTCTAGTTGGCTCGAGTCTTCTTTGAAAACCATGAAGGATGATTTTGAGGGTCTCAACTACATTCCTTTTACAAAAATCACTCATAGGTCATGGCTTATAGCGATGAGTTTTGATTGTTGGCTCGTTTCGCATTGAACTAGGTCTACACAGCCTCAAACCTAGCTTGAAAGTTTTTCGTCGGCTTTTATCACACTCACACCGTTTCACGTATTCCAAGTCCAGCTTAGCTCGTATCTTCTAGAAAACTCGTGAAGGCTGATTTTGAGGGTCTAAACTACATTTTTTCATGAAAATAACTCATAGTTTGTGGGTTATAGCTATGATTTTTAGTCGTTTGCCCGTTTCGAATCAAACTAGGTCTATACAGACTCAAACCTAGCTCGATAATTTTTCATCTGTTTTTATCACTCTCATACCGTTTTACGTATTCCCACTCTAGTTGGCCCAAATCTTCCTAAAAAACCATGAAGGATGATTTTGAGGGCCTAACCTACATTCTTTTTACCAAAATCACTTATAGGTCATGGCTTATAGCAATGAGTTTTGATTGTTTGTCCGTTTCGCATTAAACTAGGTCCAAACAGTCTCAAACCTAGCTCGATAGTTTTTCGTCGCTTTTATCACACTCATACTCGTTTCACGTATTCCCACTCTGGCCGGCCCAAATCTTCTTAAAAAACCATGAAGGATGATTTTGAGGGCCTAAACTACATTCTTTTTACCAAAATCACTCATACGTCATGACTTATAGCTATGAGTTTTGATCATTATCCCATTTCGCATTAAACTAGGTCGAAACAACTCAAACCTAACCCGATACCTTCTTGCCAGCTTTTATCGCACTAACACCATTTCACATATTCCGAGTCCAGCTTGGCTTGAATCTTCTTGCAAAAACAATGAAGGATTATTTTGAGGGCCTAAACTACATTCTTTTTCCTAAAATCACTCATAGGTCATGGCTTATAGTGATGAGTTTTGATTGTTGGGGCGTTTCGTATTGAACTAGGTCCAAACAGACTCAAACCTAGCTTGATAGTTTTTCATCGCTTTTATCGCACTCACATTGTTTCACATATTCCAAGTCTAGTTAGCTCCGTATTTTCTTGAAAAACTTTGAAGGCTAATTTTGAGGGCTTGAACTATATTTTTTCACCAAAATAACTCATAGTTAATGGCTTATAGTATGAGTTTTGGTCGTTGGCCCATTTCGCATTGAACTAGGTTCGAACGACTCAAACCTAGCTCGATAGTTTTTCATCAGCTTTTTTTGCACTCACTCCGTTTTATGTATTCCGAGTCAAGTTGGCCTATATCTTCTTCAAAAACCGTGAAGGCTGATTTTGAGGGCCTAAATCACGTTTTTTTACAAAAATAATTCATAGTTCGTGGCTTATAGCTATGATTTTTATTCGTTTGCCCATTTCAAATCGAACTAGGTCCAAACAACTCAAACCTACCCCGACAGACTTTTCGTCGGCTTTTAACACTAACACCGTTTTACATATTCCGAGTCTAGTTGGCACGAATGTTCTTAAAAAACCATGAAGGATGATTTTGAGGGCTTAAACGATATTTTGTTACCTAAATCACTCATAGGTCATGGCTTACAAGCAATGAGTTTTGATCTTGAGCCCGTTTGGCATCGAACTAGGTCCAAACAGACCTAAAACTTAGCCCGATAGTTTTTCATCGGCTTTTATCACACTCACACCATTACACGTATTCGAAGTCCAATTGGTCCGTATGTTCTTAAAAAATTGTGAAGGCTTATTTTGAGGGTTTAAACTATATTTTTTCAACAAAATAACTCATAGTTAATGGCTTATAGCTATGAGTTTTGGTCGTTGGCTCGTTTTGCATCGAACTAGGTCCAAATAGCTCAAAAGCTAACCCAATAGTTTTTCATCAGCCTTTTTCGCACTCACACTCGTTTCACGTATTCCAAGTCCAATTGGCTCCGTATGTTCTTGAAAATCTATAGAGGTCGATTTTGAGGGCTCAAACTATATTTTTTCACCAAAAGAATTCATAAGGCATGGCTTATAGCTATGAGTTTTAGTCGTTGGCCCATTTCATATCGAATTAGATCCAAACTCGCTCGAACCTAGCCTAATAGTTTTTCGTTAGTTTTTATCGCACTCATACCGTTACACGTATTCCTACTCTAGTTGGCTCGAGTCTTCTTTAAAAACCATGAAGGATGATTTTGAGGGTCTCAACTACATTCCTTTCACAAAAATCACTCATAGGTCATGGCTTATAGCGATGAGTTTTGATTGTTGGCTCGTTTCGCATTGAACTAGGTCTACACGACTCAAACCTAGCTTGAAAGTTTTTCGTCGCTTTTATCACACTCACACCGTTTCACGTATTCCAAGTCCAAGCTTGGCTCGTATCTTCTAGAAAAACTATGAAGGCTGATTTTGAGGGTCTAAACTACATTTTTTCATGAAAATAACTCATAGTTTGTGGGTTATAGCTATGATTTTTAGTCGTTTGCTCGTTTCGAATCAAACTAGGTCTATACGACTCAAACCTAGCCCGATAATTTTTCATCTCGTTTTTATCACTCTCATACCGTTTTACGTATTCCCACTCTAGTTGGCCCAAATCTTCCTAGAAAACCATGAAGGATGATTTTGAGGGCCTAACCTACATTCTTTTTACCAAAATCACTTATAGGTCATGGCTTATAGCAATGAGTTTTGATTGTTTGTCCGTTTCGCATTAAACTAGGTCCAAACAGACTCAAACCTAGCTCGATAGTTTTTCGTCGCTTTTATCACACTCATACTCGTTTCACGTATTCCCACTCTGGTCGGCCCAAATCTTCTTAAAAAACCATGAAGGATGATTTTGAGGGCCTAAACTACATTCTTTTTACCAAAATCACTCATACGTCATGACTTATAGCTATGAGTTTTGATCATTATCCCATTTCGCATTGAACTAGGTCGAAACAACTCAAACCTAACCCGATACCTTCTTGCTAGTTTTTATCGCACTAACACCATTTCACATATTCCGAGTCCAATTGGCTTGAATCTTCTTGCAAAAACCATGAAGGATTATTTTGAGGGCCTAAACTACATTCTTTTTACTAAAATCACTCATAGGTCATGGCTTATAGTGATGAGTTTTGATTGTTGGGGCGTTTCGTATTGAACTAGGTCCAAACAGACTCAAACCTAGCTTGATAGTTTTTCATCGCTTTTATCGCACTCACATTGTTTCACATATTCCAAGTCTAGTTAGCTCCGTATTTTCTTGAAAAACTTTGAAGGCTAATTTTGAGGGCTTGAACTATATTTTTTCACCAAAATAACTCATAGTTAATGGCTTATAGTATGAGTTTTGGTCGTTGGTCCGTTTCGCATTGAACTAGGTTCGAACGAACTCAAACCTAGCTCGATAGTTTTTCATCAGCTTTTTTTGCACTCACTCCGTTTTATGTATTCTCGAGTCAAATTGGCCTATATCTTCTTCAAAAACCGTGAAGGCTGATTTTGAGGGCCTAAATCATGTTTTTTTACAAAAATAAATCATAGTTCGTGGCTTATAGCTATGATTTTTATTCGTTTGCCCGTTTCAAATCGAACTAGGTCCAAACAACTCAAACCTACCCCGACAGACTTTTCGTCGCTTTTAACACTAACACCGTTTTACGTATTCCGAGTCTAGTTGGCACGAATGTTCTTAAAAAACCATGAAGGATGATTTTGAGGGCTTAAACGATATTTTGTTACCTAAATCACTCATAGGTCATGGCTTACAAGCAATGAGTTTTGATCTTGAGCCCGTTTGGCATCGAACTAGGTCCAAACAGACTAAAACTTAGCCCGATAGTTTTTCATCGCCTTTTATCACACTCACACCATTACACGTATTCGAAGTCCAATTGGTCCGTATGTTCTTAAAAAATTGTGAAGGCTTATTTTGAGGGTTTAAACTATATTTTTTCAACAAAATAACTCATAGTTAATGGCTTATAGCTATGAGTTTTGGTCGTTGGCTCGTTTTGCATCGAACTAGGTCCAAATAGCTCAAAAGCTAACCCAATAGTTTTTCATCAGCCTTTTTCGCACTCACACTCGTTTCACGTATTCCAAGTCCAATTGGCTCGTATGTTCTTGAAAATCTATAGAGGTCGATTTTGAGGGCTCAAACTATATTTTTTCACCAAAAGAATTCATAAGGCATGGCTTATAGCTATGAGTTTTAGTCGTTGGCCCATTTCATATCGAATTAGATCCAAACTCGCTCGAACCTAGCCTAATAGTTTTTCGTTAGTTTTTATCGCACTCATACCGTTACACGTATTCCTACTCTAGTTGGCTCGAGTCTTCATTAAAAACCATGAAGGATGATTTCGAGGGTCTCAACTACATTCCTTTTACAAAAATCACTCATAGGTCATGGCTTATAGCGATGAGTTTTGATTGTTGGCTCGTTTCGCATTGAACTAGGTCTACACAAACTCAAACCTAGCTTGAAAGTTTTTCGTCGCTTTTATCACACTCACACCGTTTCACGTATTCCAAGTCCAGCTTAGCTCGTATCTTCTAGAAAACTCGTGAAGGCCGATTTTGAGGGTCTAAACTACATTTTTTCATGAAAATAACTCATAGTTTGTGGGTTATAGCTATGATTTTTAGTCGTTTGCCCGTTTCGAATCAAACTAGGTCTAAACAATCTCAAACCTAGCCCGATAATTTTTCATCTCGTTTTTATCACTCTCATACCGTTTTACGTATTCCCACTCTAGTTGGCCCAAATCTTCCTAGAAAACCATGAAGGATGATTTTGAGGGCCTAACCTACATTCTTTTTACCAAAATCACTTATAGGTCATGGCTTATAGCAATGAGTTTTGATTGTTTGTCCGTTTCGCATTAAACTAGGTCCAAACAAATCTCAAACCTAGCTCGATAGTTTTTCGTCGCTTTTATCACACTCATACTCGTTTCACGTATTCCCACTCTGGTCGGCCCAAATCTTCTTAAAAACCATGAAGGATGATTTTGAGGGCCTAAACTACATTCTTTTTACCAAAATCACTCATACGTCATGACTTATAGCTATGAGTTTTGATCATTATCCCATTTCGCATTGAACTAGGTCGAAACAACTCAAACCTAACCCGATACCTTCTTGCTAGTTTTTATCGCACTAACACCATTTCACATATTCCGAGTCCAAGCTTGGCTTGAATCTTCTTGCAAAAACCATGAAGGATTATTTTGAGGGCCTAAACTACATTCTTTTTACTAAAATCACTCATAGGTCATGGCTTATAGTGATGAGTTTTGATTGTTGGGGCGTTTCGTATTGAACTAGGTCCAAACAGTCTCAAACCTAGCTTGATAGTTTTTCATCGCTTTTATCGCACTCACATTGTTTCACATATTCCAAGTCTAGTTAGCCTCGTATTTTCTTGAAAAACTTTGAAGGCTAATTTCGAGGGCTTCGAACTATATTTTTTCACCAAAATAACTCATAGTTAATGGCTTATAGTATGAGTTTTGGTCGTTGGTCCGTTTCGCATTGAACTAGGTTCGAACGTACTCAAACCTAGCTCGATAGTTTTTCATCAGCTTTTTTTGCACTCACTCCGTTTTATGTATTCTCGAGTCAAATTGGCCTATATCTTCTTCAAAAACCGTGAAGGCCGATTTCGAGGGCCTAAATCACGTTTTTTTACAAAAATAAATCATAGCTCGTGGCTTATAGCTATGATTTTTATTCGTTTGCCCGTTTCAAATCGAACTAGGTCCAAACAACTCAAACCTACCCCGACAGACTTTTCGTCGCTTTTAACACTAACACCGTTTTACGTATTCCGAGTCTAGTTGGCACGAATGTTCTTAAAAAACCATGAAGGATGATTTTGAGGGCTTAAACGATATTTTGTTACCTAAATCCCTCATAGGTCATGGCTTACAACGAATGAGTTTTGATCTTGAGCCCGTTTGGCATCGAACTAGGTCCAAACAACCTAAAACTTAGCCCGATAGTTTTTCATCGCCTTTTATCACACTCACACCATTACACGTATTCGAAGTCCAATTGGTCCGTATGTTCTTAAAAAATTGTGAAGGCTTATTTTGAGGGTTTAAACTATATTTTTTCAACAAAATAACTCATAGTTAATGGCTTATAGCTATGAGTTTTGGTCGTTGGCTCGTTTTGCATCGAACTAGGTCCAAATAGCTCAAAAGCTAACCCAATAGTTTTTCATCGCCTTTTTCGCACTCACACTCGTTTCACGTATTCCAAGTCCAATTGGCTCCGTATGTTCTTGAAAATCTATAGAGGTCGATTTTGAGGGCTCAAACTATATTTTTTCACCAAAAGAATTCATAAGGCATGGCTTATAGCTATGAGTTTTAGTCGTTGGCCCATTTCATATCGAATTAGATCCAAACTCGCTCGAACCTAGCCTAATAGTTTTTCGTTAGTTTTTATCGCACTCATACCGTTACACGTATTCCTACTCTAGTTGGCTCGAGTCTTCATTAAAAACCATGAAGGATGATTTTGAGGGTCTCAACTACATTCCTTTTACAAAAATCACTCATAGGTCATGGCTTATAGCGATGAGTTTTGATTGTTGGCTCGTTTCGCATTGAACTAGGTCTACACAAACTCAAACCTAGCTTGAAAGTTTTTCGTCGCTTTTATCACACTCACACCGTTTCACGTATTCCAAGTCCAAGCTTGGCTCGTATCTTCTAGAAAACTCGTGAAGGCCGATTTTGAGGGTCTAAACTACATTTTTTCATGAAAATAACTCATAGTTTGTGGGTTATAGCTATGATTTTTAGTCGTTTGCCCGTTTCGAATCAAACTAGGTCTAAACGTACTCAAACCTAGCTCGATAATTTTTCATCTCGTTTTTATCACTCTCATACCGTTTTACGTATTCCCACTCTAGTTGGCCCAAATCTTCCTAGAAAACCATGAAGGATGATTTTGAGGGCCTAACCTACATTCTTTTTACCAAAATCACTTATAGGTCATGGCTTATAGCAATGAGTTTTGATTGTTTGTCCGTTTCGCATTAAACTAGGTCCAAACAAACTTCAAACCTAGCTCGATAGTTTTTCGTCGCTTTTATCACACTCATACTCGTTTCACGTATTCCCACTCTGGCTGGCCCAAATCTTCTTAAAAAACCATGAAGGATGATTTTGAGGGCCTAAACTACATTCTTTTTACCAAAATCACTCATACGTCATGACTTATAGCTATGAGTTTTGATCATTATCCCATTTCGCATTGAACTAGGTCGAAACAACTCAAACCTAACCCGATACCTTCTTGCTAGTTTTTATCGCACTAACACCATTTCACATATTCCGAGTCCAAGCTTGGCTTGAATCTTCTTGCAAAAACCATGAAGGATTATTTTGAGGGCCTAAACTACATTCTTTTTACTAAAATCACTCATAGGTCATGGCTTATAGTGATGAGTTTTGATTGTTGGGGCGTTTCGTATTGAACTAGGTCCAAACAGACTCAAACCTAGCTTGATAGTTTTTCATCGCTTTTATCGCACTCACATTGTTTCACATATTCCAAGTCTAGTTAGCTCCGTATTTTCTTGAAAAACTTTGAAGGCTAATTTTGAGGGCTTGAACTATATTTTTTCACCAAAATAACTCATAGTTAATGGCTTATAGTATGAGTTTTGGTCGTTGGCCCGTTTCGCATTGAACTAGGTTCGAACAGTCTCAAACCTAGCTCGATAGTTTTTCATCAGCTTTTTTTGCACTCACTCCGTTTTATGTATTCTCGAGTCAAATTGGCCTATATCTTCTTAAAAACTCGTGAAGGCCGATTTTGAGGGCCTAAATCATGTTTTTTTACAAAAATAAATCATAGTTCGTGGCTTATAGCTATGATTTTTATTCGTTTGCCCGTTTCAAATCGAACTAGGTCCAAACAACTCAAACCTACCCCGACAGACTTTTCGTCGGCTTTTAACACTAACACCGTTTTACGTATTCCGAGTCTAGTTGGCACGAATGTTCTTAAAAAACCATGAAGGATGATTTTGAGGGCTTAAACGATATTTTGTTACCTAAATCACTCATAGGTCATGGCTTACAACGAATGAGTTTTGATCTTGAGCCCGTTTGGCATCGAACTAGGTCCAAACAAGCCTAAAACTTAGCCCGATAGTTTTTCATCGCCTTTTATCACACTCACACCATTACACGTATTCGAAGTCCAATTGGTCCGTATGTTCTTAAAAAATTGTGAAGGCTTATTTCGAGGGTTTAAACTATATTTTTTCAACAAAATAACTCATAGTTAATGGCTTATAGCTATGAGTTTTGGTCGTTGGCTCGTTTTGCATCGAACTAGGTCCAAATAGCTCGAAAGCTAACCCAATAGTTTTTCATCGCCTTTTTCGCACTCACACTCGTTTCACGTATTCCAAGTCCAATTGGCTCCGTATGTTCTTGAAAATCTATAGAGGTCGATTTTGAGGGCTCAAACTATATTTTTTCACCAAAAGAATTCATAAGGCATGGCTTATAGCTATGAGTTTTAGTCGTTGGCCCATTTCATATCGAATTAGATCCAAACTCGCTCGAACCTAGCCTAATAGTTTTTCGTTAGTTTTTATCGCACTCATACCGTTACACGTATTCCTACTCTAGTTGGCTCGAGTCTTCTTTAAAAACCATGAAGGATGATTTTGAGGGTCTCAACTACATTCCTTTTACAAAAATCACTCATAGGTCATGGCTTATAGCGATGAGTTTTGATTGTTGGCTCGTTTCGCATTGAACTAGGTCTACACAGACTCAAACCTAGCTTGAAAGTTTTTCGTCAGCTTTTATCACACTCACACCGTTTCACGTATTCCAAGTCCAGTTAGCTCGTATCTTCTAGAAAAACTGTGAAGGCTGATTTTGAGGGTCTAAACTACATTTTTTCATGAAAATAACTCATATTTTGTGGGTTATAGCTATGATTTTTAGTCGTTTGCCCGTTTCGAATCAAACTAGGTCTAAACAGACTCAAACCTAGCCCGATAATGTTTCATCTCGTTTTTATCACTCTCATACCGTTTTACGTATTCCCACTCTAGTTGGCCCAAATCTTCCTAAAAAACCATGAAGGATGATTTTGAGGGCCTAACCTACATTCTTTTTACCAAAATCACTTATAGGTCATGGCTTATAGCAATGAGTTTTGATTGTTTGTCCGTTTCGCATTAAACTAGGTCCAAACAGACTCAAACCTAGCTCGATAGTTTTTCGTCGCTTTTATCGCACTCATACTCGTTTCACGTATTCCCACTCTAGCCGGCCCAAATCTTCTTAAAAAACCATGAAGGATGATTTTGAGGGCCTAAACTACATTCTTTTTACCAAAATCACTCATACGTCATGACTTATAGCTATGAGTTTTGATCATTATCCCATTTCGCATTGAACTAGGTCGAAACAACTCAAACCTAACCCGATACCTTCTTGCCAGCTTTTATCGCACTAACACCATTTCACATATTCCGAGTCCAAGCTTGGCTTGAATCTTCTTGCAAAAACCATGAAGGATTATTTTGAGGGCCTAAACTACATTCTTTTTACTAAAATCACTCATAGGTCATGGCTTATAGTGATGAGTTTCGATTGTTGGGGCGTTTCGTATTGAACTAGGTCCAAACAGAGTCAAACCTAGCTTGATAGTTTTTTATCATTTTTTATCGCACTCACATTGTTTCACATATTCCAAGTCTAGTTAGCTCCGTATTTTCTTGAAAAACTTTGAAGGCTAATTTTGAGGGCTTGAACTATATTTTTTCACCAAAATAACTCATAGTTAATGGCTTATAGTATGAGTTTTGGTCGTTGGCCCGTTTCGCATTGAACTAGGTTCGAACAACTCAAACCTAGCTCGATAGTTTTTCATCAGCTTTTTTTGCACTCACTCCGTTTTATGTATTCTAAGTCAAGTTGGCCTATATCTTCTTCAAAAACTCGTGAAGGCCGATTTTGAGGGCCTAAATCACGTTTTTTTACAAAAATAAATCATAGCTCGTGGCTTATAGCTATGATTTTTATTCGTTTGCCCGTTTCAAATCGAACTAGGTCCAAACAACTCAAACCTACCCCGACAGACTTTTCGTCGGCTTTTAACACTAACACCGTTTTACGTATTCCGAGTCTAGTTGGCACGAATGTTCTTAAAAAACCATGAAGGATGATTTTGAGGGCTTAAACGATATTTTGTTACCTAAATCCCTCATAGGTCATGGCTTACAAGCAATGAGTTTTGATCTTGAGCCCGTTTGGCATCGAACTAGGTCCAAACAGACTAAAACTTAGCCCGATAGTTTTTCATCGCCTTTTATCACACTCACACCATTACACGTATTCGAAGTCCAATTGGTCCGTATGTTCTTAAAAAATTGTGAAGGCTTATTTTGAGGGTTTAAACTATATTTTTTCAACAAAATAACTCATAGTTAATGGCTTATAGCTATGAGTTTTGGTCGTTGGCTCGTTTTGCATCGAACTAGGTCCAAATAGCTCAAAAGCTAACCCAATAGTTTTTCATCGCCTTTTTCGCACTCACACTCGTTTCACGTATTCCAAGTCCAATTGGCTCGTATGTTCTTGAAAATCTATAGAGGTCGATTTTGAGGGCTCAAACTATATTTTTTCACCAAAAGAATTCATAAGGCATGGCTTATAGCTATGAGTTTTAGTCGTTGGCCCATTTCATATCGAATTAGATCCAAACTCGCTCGAACCTAGCCTAATAGTTTTTCGTTAGTTTTTATCGCACTCATACCGTTACACGTATTCCTACTCTAGTTGGCTCGAGTCTTCTTTAAAAACCATGAAGGATGATTTTGAGGGTCTCAACTACATTCCTTTTACAAAAATCACTCATAGGTCATGGCTTATAGCGATGAGTTTTGATTGTTGGCTCGTTTCGCATTGAACTAGGTCTACACAGACTCAAACCTAGCTTGAAAGTTTTTCGTCAGCTTTTATCACACTCACACCGTTTCACGTATTCCAAGTCCAGTTAGCTCGTATCTTCTAGAAAAACTGTGAAGGCTGATTTTGAGGGTCTAAACTACATTTTTTCATGAAAATAACTCATATTTTGTGGGTTATAGCTATGATTTTTAGTCGTTTGCCCGTTTCGAATCAAACTAGGTCTAAATCGACTCAAACCTAGCCCGATAATGTTTCATCTCGTTTTTATCACTCTCATACCGTTTTACGTATTCCCACTCTAGTTGGCCCAAATCTTCCTAAAAAACCATGAAGGATGATTTTGAGGGCCTAACCTACATTCTTTTTACCAAAATCACTTATAGGTCATGGCTTATAGCAATGAGTTTTGATTGTTTGTCCGTTTCGCATTAAACTAGGTCCAAACAGACTCAAACCTAGCTCGATAGTTTTTCGTCGCTTTTATCGCACTCATACTCGTTTCACGTATTCCCACTCTAGCCGGCCCAAATCTTCTTAAAAAACCATGAAGGATGATTTTGAGGGCCTAAACTACATTCTTTTTACCAAAATCACTCATACGTCATGACTTATAGCTATGAGTTTTGATCATTATCCCATTTCGCATTGAACTAGGTCGAAACAACTCAAACCTAACCCGATACCTTCTTGCCAGCTTTTATCGCACTAACACCATTTCACATATTCCGAGTCCAAGCTTGGCTTGAATCTTCTTGCAAAAACCATGAAGGATTATTTTGAGGGCCTAAACTACATTCTTTTTACTAAAATCACTCATAGGTCATGGCTTATAGTGATGAGTTTTGATTGTTGGGGCGTTTCGTATTGAACTAGGTCCAAACGAGCTCAAACCTAGCTTGATAGTTTTTCATCAGCTTTTATCGCACTCACATTGTTTCACATATTCCAAGTCTAGTTAGCCTCGTATTTTCTTGAAAAACTTTGAAGGCTAATTTTGAGGGCTTGAACTATATTTTTTCACCAAAATAACTCATAGTTAATGGCTTATAGTATGAGTTTTGGTCGTTGGCCCGTTTCGCATTGAACTAGGTTCGAACAGACTCAAACCTAGCTCGATAGTTTTTCATCAGCTTTTTTTGCACTCACTCCGTTTTATGTATTCCGAGTCAAATTGGCCTATATCTTCTTAAAAACTCGTGAAGGCCGATTTTGAGGGCCTAAATCATGTTTTTTTACAAAAATAAATCATAGTTCGTGGCTTATAGCTATGATTTTTATTCGTTTGCCCGTTTCAAATCGAACTAGGTCCAAACAACTCAAACCTACCCCGACAGACTTTTCGTCGGCTTTTAACACTAACACCGTTTTACGTATTCCGAGTCTAGTTGGCACGAATGTTCTTAAAAAACCATGAAGGATGATTTTGAGGGCTTAAACGATATTTTGTTACCTAAATCACTCATAGGTCATGGCTTACAAGCAATGAGTTTTGATCTTGAGCCCGTTTGGCATCGAACTAGGTCCAAACAAGCCTAAAACTTAGCCCGATAGTTTTTCATCGCCTTTTATCACACTCACACCATTACACGTATTCGAAGTCCAATTGGTCCGTATGTTCTTAAAAAATTGTGAAGGCTTATTTTGAGGGTTTAAACTATATTTTTTCAACAAAATAACTCATAGTTAATGGCTTATAGCTATGAGTTTTGGTCGTTGGCTCGTTTTGCATCGAACTAGGTCCAAATAGCTCGAAAGCTAACCCAATAGTTTTTCATCGCCTTTTTCGCACTCACACTCGTTTCACGTATTCCAAGTCCAATTGGCTCGTATGTTCTTGAAAATCTATAGAGGTCGATTTTGAGGGCTCAAACTATATTTTTTCACCAAAAGAATTCATAAGGCATGGCTTATAGCTATGAGTTTTAGTCGTTGGCCCATTTCATATCGAATTAGATCCAAACTCGCTCGAACCTAGCCTAATAGTTTTTCGTTAGTTTTTATCGCACTCATACCGTTACACGTATTCCTACTCTAGTTGGCTCGAGTCTTCTTTAAAAACCATGAAGGATGATTTTGAGGGTCTCAACTACATTCCTTTTACAAAAATCACTCATAGGTCATGGCTTATAGCGATGAGTTTTGATTGTTGGCTCGTTTCGCATTGAACTAGGTCTACACAGACTCAAACCTAGCTTGAAAGTTTTTCGTCAGTTTTTATCACACTCACACCGTTTCACGTATTCCAAGTCCAGCTAGCTCGTATCTTCTAGAAAACCGTGAAGGCTGATTTTGAGGGTCTAAACTACATTTTTTCATGAAAATAACTCATAGTTTGTGGGTTATAGCTATGATTTTTAGTCGTTTGCCCGTTTCGAATCAAACTAGGTCTAAATGACTCAAACCTAGCTCGATAATTTTTCATCTCGTTTTTATCACTCTCATACCGTTTTACGTATTCCCACTCTAGTTGGCCCAAATCTTCCTAGAAAACCATGAAGGATGATTTTGAGGGCCTAACCTACATTCTTTTTACCAAAATCACTTATAGGTCATGGCTTATAGCAATGAGTTTTGATTGTTTGTCCGTTTCGCATTAAACTAGGTCCAAACAGACTCAAACCTAGCTCGATAGTTTTTCGTCGCTTTTATCGCACTCATACTCGTTTCACGTATTCCCACTCTAGCCGGCCCAAATCTTCTTAAAAAACCATGAAGGATGATTTTGAGGGCCTAAACTACATTCTTTTTACCAAAATCACTCATACGTCATGACTTATAGCTATGAGTTTTGATCATTATCCCATTTCGCATTGAACTAGGTCGAAACAACTCAAACCTAACCCGATACCTTCTTGCCAGCTTTTATCGCACTAACACCATTTCACATATTCCGAGTCCAGATTGGCTTGAATCTTCTTGCAAAAACCATGAAGGATTATTTTGAGGGCCTAAACTACATTCTTTTTACTAAAATCACTCATAGGTCATGGCTTATAGTGATGAGTTTCGATTGTTGGGGCGTTTCGTATTGAACTAGGTCCAAACAGTTCAAACCTAGCTTGATAGTTTTTTATCATTTTTTATCGCACTCACATTGTTTCACATATTCCAAGTCTAGTTAGCCTCGTATTTTCTTGAAAAACTTTGAAGGCTAATTTCGAGGGCTTGAACTATATTTTTTCACCAAAATAACTCATAGTTAATGGCTTATAGTATGAGTTTTGGTCGTTGGCCCGTTTCGCATTGAACTAGGTTCGAACAACTCAAACCTAGCTCGATAGTTTTTCATCAGCTTTTTTTGCACTCACTCCGTTTTATGTATTCTAAGTCAAGTTGGCCTATATCTTCTTCAAAAACTCGTGAAGGCCGATTTTGAGGGCCTAAATCACGTTTTTTTACAAAAATAAATCATAGCTCGTGGCTTATAGCTATGATTTTTATTCGTTTGCCCGTTTCAAATCGAACTAGGTCCAAACAACTCAAACCTACCCCGACGACTTTTCGTCGGCTTTTAACACTAACACCGTTTTACGTATTCCGAGTCTAGTTGGCACGAATGTTCTTAAAAAACCATGAAGGATGATTTTGAGGGCTTAAACGATATTTTGTTACCTAAATCCCTCATAGGTCATGGCTTACAAGCAATGAGTTTTGATCTTGAGCCCGTTTGGCATCGAACTAGGTCCAAACAAGCCTAAAACTTAGCCCGATAGTTTTTCATCGCCTTTTATCACACTCACACCATTACACGTATTCGAAGTCCAATTGGTCCGTATGTTCTTAAAAAATTGTGAAGGCTTATTTCGAGGGTTTAAACTATATTTTTTCAACAAAATAACTCATAGTTAATGGCTTATAGCTATGAGTTTTGGTCGTTGGCTCGTTTTGCATCGAACTAGGTCCAAATAGCTCAAAAGCTAACCCAATAGTTTTTCATCAGCCTTTTTCGCACTCACACTCGTTTCACGTATTCCAAGTCCAATTGGCTCGTATGTTCTTGAAAATCTATAGAGGTCGATTTTGAGGGCTCAAACTATATTTTTTCACCAAAAGAATTCATAAGGCATGGCTTATAGCTATGAGTTTTAGTCGTTGGCCCATTTCATATCGAATTAGATCCAAACTCGCTCGAACCTAGCCTAATAGTTTTTCGTTAGTTTTTATCGCACTCATACCGTTACACGTATTCCTACTCTAGTTGGCTCGAGTCTTCTTTGAAAACCATGAAGGATGATTTTGAGGGTCTCAACTACATTCCTTTTACAAAAATCACTCATAGGTCATGGCTTATAGCGATGAGTTTTGATTGTTGGCTCGTTTCGCATTGAACTAGGTCTACACAGACTCAAACCTAGCTTGAAAGTTTTTCGTCGCTTTTATCACACTCACACCGTTTCACGTATTCCAAGTCCAGTTAGCTCGTATCTTCTAGAAAAACTATGAAGGCTGATTTTGAGGGTCTAAACTACATTTTTTCATGAAAATAACTCATATTTTGTGGGTTATAGCTATGATTTTTAGTCGTTTGCCCGTTTCGAATCAAACTAGGTCTAAACAGTCTCAAACCTAGCCCGATAATTTTTCATCTCGTTTTTATCACTCTCATACCGTTTTACGTATTCCCACTCTAGTTGGCCCAAATCTTCCTAGAAAACCATGAAGGATGATTTTGAGGGCCTAACCTACATTCTTTTTACCAAAATCACTTATAGGTCATGGCTTATAGCAATGAGTTTTGATTGTTTGTCCGTTTCGCATTAAACTAGGTCCAAACGAACTCAAACCTAGCTCGATAGTTTTTCGTCGGCTTTTATCGCACTCATACTCGTTTCACGTATTCCCACTCTAGTCGGCCCAAATCTTCTTAAAAAACCATGAAGGATGATTTTGAGGGCCTAAACTACATTCTTTTTACCAAAATCACTCATACGTCATGACTTATAGCTATGAGTTTTGATCATTATCCCATTTCGCATTGAACTAGGTCGAAACAACTCAAACCTAACCCGATACCTTCTTGCCAGCTTTTATCGCACTAACACCATTTCACATATTCCGAGTCCAAGTTGGCTTGAATCTTCTTGCAAAAACCATGAAGGATTATTTTGAGGGCCTAAACTACATTCGTTTTACTAAAATCACTCATAGGTCATGGCTTATAGTGATGAGTTTTGATTGTTGGGGCGTTTCGTATTGAACTAGGTCCAAACGAGCTCAAACCTAGCTTGATAGTTTTTCATCAGCTTTTATCGCACTCACATTGTTTCACATATTCCAAGTCTAGTTAGCCTCGTATTTTCTTGAAAAACTTTGAAGGCTAATTTTGAGGGCTTGAACTATATTTTTTCACCAAAATAACTCATAGTTAATGGCTTATAGTATGAGTTTTGGTCGTTGGCCCGTTTCGCATTGAACTAAGTTCGAACAGACTCAAACCTAGCTCGATAGTTTTTCATCAGCTTTTTTTGCACTCACTCCGTTTTATGTATTCTAAGTCAAGTTGGCCTATATCTTCTTCAAAAACCGTGAAGGCCGATTTCGAGGGCCTAAATCACGTTTTTTTACAAAAATAAATCATAGCTCGTGGCTTATAGCTATGATTTTTATTCGTTTGCCCGTTTCAAATCGAACTAGGTCCAAACAACTCAAACCTACCCCGACAGACTTTTCGTCGCTTTTAACACTAACACCGTTTTACGTATTCCGAGTCTAGTTGGCACGAATGTTCTTAAAAAACCATGAAGGATGATTTTGAGGGCTTAAACGATATTTTGTTACCTAAATCCCTCATAGGTCATGGCTTACAACGAATGAGTTTTGATCTTGAGCCCGTTTGGCATCGAACTAGGTCCAAACAACCTAAAACTTAGCCCGATAGTTTTTCATCGCCTTTTATCACACTCACACCATTACACGTATTCGAAGTCCAATTGGTCCGTATGTTCTTAAAAAATTGTGAAGGCTTATTTTGAGGGTTTAAACTATATTTTTTCAACAAAATAACTCATAGTTAATGGGTTATAGCTATGAGTTTTGGTCGTTGGCTCGTTTTGCATCGAACTAGGTCCAAATAGCTCAAAAGCTAACCCAATAGTTTTTCATCAGCCTTTTTCGCACTCACACTCGTTTCACGTATTCCAAGTCCAATTGGCTCGTATGTTCTTGAAAATCTATAGAGGTCGATTTTGAGGGCTCAAACTATATTTTCTCACCAAAAGAATTCATAAGGCATGGCTTATAGCTATGAGTTTTAGTCGTTGGCCCATTTCATATCGAATTAGATCCAAACTCGCTCGAACCTAGCCTAATAGTTTTTCGTTAGTTTTTATCGCACTCATACCGTTACACGTATTCCTACTCTAGTTGGCTCGAGTCTTCTTTAAAAACCATGAAGGATGATTTTGAGGGTCTCAACTACATTCCTTTTACAAAAATCACTCATAGGTCATGGCTTATAGCGATGAGTTTTGATTGTTGGCTCGTTTCGCATTGAACTAGGTCTACACAGACTCAAACCTAGCTTGAAAGTTTTTCGTCGCTTTTATCACACTCACACCGTTTCACGTATTCCAAGTCCAGCTTAGCTCGTATCTTCTAGAAAAACTGTGAAGGCTGATTTTGAGGGTCTAAACTACATTTTTTCATGAAAATAACTCATAGTTTGTGGGTTATAGCTATGATTTTTAGTCGTTTGCCCGTTTCGAATCAAACTAGGTCTAAACAGTCTCAAACCTAGCCCGATAATTTTTCATCCGTTTTTATCACTCTCATACCGTTTTACGTATTCCCACTCTAGTTGGCCCAAATCTTCCTAAAAAACCATGAAGGATGATTTTGAGGGCCTAACCTACATTCTTTTTACCAAAATCACTTATAGGTCATGGCTTATAGCAATGAGTTTTGATTGTTTGTCCGTTTCGCATTAAACTAGGTCCAAACAGATCTCAAACCTAGCTCGATAGTTTTTCGTCGCTTTTATCACACTCATATCGTTTCACGTATTCCCACTCTAGTCGGCCCAAATCTTCTTAAAAAACCATGAAGGATGATTTTGAGGGCCTAAACTACATTCTTTTTACCAAAATCGCTCATACGTCATGACTTATAGCTATGAGTTTTGATCATTATCCCATTTCGCATTGAACTAGGTCGAAACAACTCAAACCTAACCCGATACCTTCTTGCCAGCTTTTAATCCACTAACACCATTTCACATATTCCGAGTCCAAGTTGGCTTGAATCTTCTTGCAAAAACCATGAAGGATTATTTTGAGGGCCTAAACTACATTCTTTTTACTAAAATCACTCATAGGTCATGGCTTATAGTGATGAGTTTTGATTGTTGGGGCGTTTCGTATTGAACTAGGTCCAAACAGCTCAAACCTAGCTTGATAGTTTTTCATCGGCTTTTATCGCACTCACATTGTTTCACATATTCCAAGTCTAGTTAGCTCCGTATTTTCTTGAAAAACTTTGAAGGCTAATTTTGAGGGCTTGAACTATATTTTTTCACCAAAATAACTCATAGTTAATGGCTTAGAGTATGAGTTTTGGTCGTTGGCTCTGTTTCGCATTGAACTAGGTTCGAACGACTCAAACCTAGCTCGATAGTTTTTCATCAGCTTTTTTTGCACTCACTCCGTTTTATGTATTCTAAGTCAAGTTGGCCTATATCTTTTTCAAAAGCTCGTGAAGGCTGATTTTGAGGGCCTAAATCACGTTTTTTTACAAAAATAAATCATAGTTCGTGGCTTATAGCTATGATTTTTATTCGTTTGCCCGTTTCAAATCGAACTAGGTCCAAAAAGTTTAAACCTAGCCTCGATAGTTTTTCATCGGCTTTTATCGCACTCATATCGTTTCACGTATCCAAGTCTAGTTGGCCCGTATCGTTTTGAAAAGCTCGTGAAGGCTGATTTTGAGATCTCAAACTACATTTTGAGAATGATTTTGGGGGCAAAAACAACATTCTTTTCACCAAAATCACTCATAGGTCATGGCTTATAGCGATGAGTTTTGATCGTTTGTCCGTTTCGCATTGAACTAGGTTCGAACAGCTCAAACCTAGCTCGATAGTTTTTCATCAATTTTTTTTGCACTCACTCCGTTTTACGTATTCCAAGTCCAGTTGGCTTCGTATTTTCTTCAAAAACTATGAAGGCTGATTTTGAGGGCCTAAATCACGTTTTTTTATGAAAATAACTCATAGTTCGTGGCTTATAGCTATTATTTTTGTTCGTTTGCTCGTTACGAATCGAACTAGGTCCAAAAAGCTTAAACCTAGCTCGTTAGATTTTCATTAGTTTTTATCGAACTCATATCGCTTCACGTATTCGAAGTCTAGTTGGCCCGTATCTTCTCGAACAAGTGCAAAAGCTAATTTTGAGATCTTAAACTACATTTTTTCACCAAAATAACTCATAAGTCATTGCTTATAGCTAGGAGTTTTGGTCGTTGGCCCGTTTCGCATCGAACTAGGTCCCAATAGCTTAAACCTAGATCGATAGTTTTTTGTCGGCTTTTATCGCACTCATACCATTTCACATATTCCCACTCCAGTTGGCCCGAATCTTCTTAAAAAACCACGAATGATGCTTTATTAGGCCTAAACTATATTTTTTCACCAAAATAACTCATAATTAATGGCTAATAGCTATGAGTTTTAGTCGTTAGCCCGTTTCACATCGAAAAAGTCCAAACAGATCTCAAACCTAGCCCGATAGTTTTTACTCAATTTTTATCGCACTCACATCATTTACATGGTCCAAGTCCAGCTTGGCCCGTATTTTCTTAAAAAGCTGTTAAGGCTGATTTTAAGGGCTCGAACTACATTTTTTCACCAAAATAACTCATAAGTCATAGCTTATAGCTATGAGTTTTTGTCGTTGGCCCATTTCGCATCGAATTAGGTCCAAACAGACTCAAACCTAGCTCGAAAGTTTTTCATCGGTTTTTATCACACTCATACCGTTTCACGTATTCCCATTCCAATTGGCTCGAATCTTCTTAAAAAATAAGAAGGATGATTTTGAGGGCCTAAACTACATTCTTTTTACCAAAATAACTCATAGGTCATGGCTTATAGCGATGAGTTTTGATCGTTGGCCCGTTTCACATTGAACTAGGTCCAAACGAGCTCAAACCTAGCTCGACAGCTTATTAATCTGTTTTTATCGCACTCACATCGTTTCGGATATTCCATGTCTAGTTGGCCCGTCTCTTCTTGAAAAACTATGAAAGCCGATTTTGAGGGCTAAACTACGTTTTTTCACGAAAATAACTCATAGTTCGTGGCTTATAGTTATGATTTTTGGTCGTTTGCCGGTTTCAAATCGAACCAAGTCCAAACAACTCAAACCTAGCCCGACAGCTTTTCGTCGGCTTTTATAGCACTCATACCGTTTCATGTACTCCAAGCCCAGTTGGCTCGTATCTTTTTAAAAAACTATGAATGCCGATTTTGAGTGCCCAAACTATATTTTTTCACCAAAATAACTCATAAGTCATGGCTTATAGCTATGAGTTTTAGCATTTGGCTCGTTTCGCATCGAACTAGGTCCAAACAATCGAAACCTAGCCCGACAGCTTATTCATCGGCTTTTATCGCACTCACACCGTTTCACGTATTCCAAGTCCAGCTTGACTCGTATCTTTTTGAAAACCGTGAAGGCTCATTTCGAGGCCCTAAACTATGTTTTTTCATGAAAATAACTCATAGTTCGTGGCTTATAGCTATGATTTTTCATCGTTTACCCGTTTCGAATCGAACTAGGTCCAAACAGATCTCAAACCTAGCTCGACGAGCTTTTTGTTAGTTTTTATCGCACTCATACCGTTTCATGTATTCTAACTCCAGTTGGCTCGTATCTTATTAAAAAAGTATGAAGGGTGATTTTGAGAGCCCAAACTACATTTTTTCAGCAGAAATAATTCATAAGCCATGGCTTATAACTATGATTTGGGTATTTGGCTCGTTTCGCATCGAACTAGGTCCAAACAGACTCAAACCTAGCTCGACAGACTTTTCATTAATTTTTATTGCACTAACACCGTTTCACGTATTCCGAGTCTAGTTGGCTCGAATCTTTTCAAAACACCATGAAGGGTGATTTTGAGGGCCTAAACTACATTTGTTTTACCAAAATCACTCATAGGTCATGCTTATAGCGATGAGTTTTGATCATTGGCCCATTTCGCATTGAACTAGGTCCAAATCCCTCAAAATTAGGTCGATAGTTTTTCATCGGCTTTTATCGCTCTTACATTGTTCGACATAATCCAAAACCAGTTGGTCCGCATCTTCTTGAAAACCGTGAATGTTGATTTTTAGGGCCTAAACTATATTTTTTCTCGAAATCACTCATAAGTCATGGCTTAAAGCAATGAGTTTTAATCGTTCGCTTGTTTCGCATCGAATTAGGTCCAAATCGCTCAAAATTGGGTTGATAGGTTTTCATCGCTTTTATCGCTCTCACACCGTTCGACGTAATCCAAGACCAGCTTGGTCCGAATCTTCTTGAAAAACCGTGAAGGCTGATTTTGAGGGCCTAAACTACCTTTGTTGACAAAAAATAACTCATAGGTCAAGCCTTATAGCTATGAGTTTTGGTCGTTAGCCCGTTTCATATCGAACTAGGTCCAAAAAGCTCAAACCTAGCCCGATCGTTTTTCATTATTTTTTATCGCACTCACACTCGTTTCACGTATTCGAATCCAGTTGGCCCAAATATTCTTGAAAAACCATGAAAGCTAATTTTGAGGGTTTAGACTATATTTTTTTTTACCAAAATCACTCATAGGTCATGGCTTATAGCGATAAGTTTTGATCGTTGGCCTATTTCGCATCGAACTAGATCCAAACAGACTTAAACCTAGCTTGAAAGTTTTTCGTCGGCTTTTATTGCACTCATACCGTTTCACGTATTCCAAGTCCAAGTTGGCTCGTATCTTCTTAAAAACTATGAAAGGGATTTTGAGAGCTCAAACTAATTTTTTTCACCAAAATAACTCATACTTCATGGCTTATATCTATGAGTTTTGGTCGTTGGCACGTTTCGCATCAAACTAGGTCCAAACGACCCAAACCTAGCCCAATAGTTTTTCGTCGGCTTTTATCGCACTCATACCGTTTCACTTATTCCCACTCCAGTGGGCCCGAATCTTCTTAAAAAATCATGAAGGATGATTTTGAGTGCCTAAACTAATTTTTTCACCAAAATAACTCATAAGTCATGGCTTTATAGCTATGAGTTTTGGTATTTGGCTTATTTCGCATCGAACTAGGTCATAACGAGCTCAAACCTAGCCCAAAAGTTTTTCGTCGGCTTTTATCTCACTCATGCCATTTCACGTATTCAAAGTTCAGCTTGGCCCATATCTTCTTGAAAAACTATGAAGGCTCATTTTGAGGGATCAAACTAATTTTTTTCACCAAAATAACTCATAATTCATGGCTTATATCTATGAGTTTTGGTCGTTGGCACGTTTCGCATCGCACTAGGTCCAAACAACTCAAACCTAGCCCGATAGTTTTTCGTCAATTTTGATCGCACTCATACCGTTTCACTTATTCCCAATCCAATGGGCTCGAATCTTCTTAAAAAACCATGAAGGATGATTTTGGGTGCCTAAACTAAATTTTTTCACCAAAAGAACTCATAAATAATGGCTTATAGCTATGAGTTTTGATCATTGGCCCGTTTCGCATCGAACTAGGTCCAAACAGACTTAAGCCTAGCTCGAAAGTTTTTCATCGGCTTTTATCGCACTCACATCGTTTCATGTATTCAAAGTCCAGTTAGCTCCGTATCTTCTTGAAAAACCGTGAAGGCCGATCTTGAGGGCCCAAACTATGTTTTTTCACCAAAATAGCTCATAAGTCATGGCTTACGGTGATGAGTTTTTATCGTTGGCTCGTTTCGCATCGAACTAGGTCTAAACAGACTTAAATCTAGCTTGACGAGTTTTTGATCGGCTTTTATAGCACTCATACCATTTCATGTATTCCAACTCCAGCTTGCTCAAATCTTTTTGAAAAACCATGAAGAATGATTTTGAGGGCCTAAGCTATATTCTTTTCGCCAATATCACTCATAGGTCATGGCTTATAGCGATGAGTTTTGATCGTTGGCTCGTTTCGCAATGAACTAGGTCCAAACAGACTCAAACCTAGCTCAATAGTTTTTCATCAGCTTTTATCGCACTCACATCTTTTCACATATTCCAAGTCCAGTTAGCTTCGTATCTTTTTGAAAAACTTTGAAGGCAATTTTGAGGGCCTAAACTACATTTTGTTTACAAAAATAACTTATAGTTCGTGGCTTATAGCTATGATTTTTGGTCATTTGCCCATTTCAAATCGAACTAAGTCCAAAAAGCTCAAACCTAGCACGACAAGCTTTTCGTCGTTTCTTTCACACTCACATCGTTTCAAGTATTCCAAGTCCAGTTAGCCCGTATCTTTTTGAAAACTCGTGGAAGCCGATTTTGAGGGCCAAAACTATAATTTTTCACCAAAATAACTCATAAGTCATGGCTTCTAACGATGAGTTTTGATCGTTGGCCCGTTTCGCATTGAACTAGGTCCAAACATCTCAAACCTAACTCGATAGTTTTTCATTAGTTTTTATAGCACTCATACCATTTCATGTATTCCAACTCCAGCTTGCTCGAATCTTCTTAAAAAACCATGAAGAATGATTTTGAGGGCCTAAACTACATTCTTTTTACCAAAATAACTCATAGGTCATGGCTTATAGCGATGAGTTTTGGTCATTGGCCCGTTCCGTATTGGACTAGGACATAACGGCTCAAATCTAGCTCGATAGTTATTTATCAATTTTTATCGCGCTCATACTCGTTTCATGTATTCCAAGTCCAAGTTGGCCCGTATCTTCTTGAAAAAACAATGAAGGCCGATTTTGAGGGCCTAAACTATGTTTTTTCATGAAAATAACTCATAGTTCGTGGCTTATAGCTATGATTTTTGGTCGTTTGCCTCGTTTTGAATCGAACTAGGTCCAAACAACCAAATAGCTCAAACCAACCCAATAGTTTTTCGTCGCTTTTATCACACTCATAATGTTTTCACATATTCCCACTCCAGCTTGGCCCAAATCTTCTTAAAAAATGATGCAGGATGATTTTAAGGACCTAAACTATATTTTTTCACCAAAATAACTCATAATTAATGGCTTATAGCTATGAGTTTTGATCGTTGACCCGTTTTGCATCGAATTAGGTCCAAACGTACTCAAACTTAGCGCGATAGTTTTTTGTTAATTTTTATCGCAATCATACCGTTTCACATATCCCTACTCCAGCTTGGCTCGAATCTTCTTAAAAAATCACGAAGGTTGATTTTGAGGGCCTAAACTACATTCTTTTTATCAAAATCACTTATAGGTCATGGCTTATAGCGATCAATGTTGATCGTTGGACCGCTTCGCATTGAACTAGGTCCAAACGACTCAAACCTAGCTCCATAGTTTTTCATCAATTTTTATCGCACTCACACCATTTCACGTATTACAAGCCCAGTTGGCCTATATCTTATTCAAAAACTATGAAGGTTGATTTTGAGGGCTTAAACTATATTTTTTCACGAAAATAACTCATAGTTCATGGCTTATAGCTATGATTTTTGGTCGTTTGCCCGTTTCGAATCGAAATAGGTCCAAACAACTCAAACCTAGCCCGACAAGCTTTTCATCGCTTTTATCGCACTCACATCGTTTCACATATTCCAAGTCCAAGTTGGCCCGTATCTTCTTGAAAAACTATGAAGGCCGATGTTGAGGGCTCAAACTAGATTTTTTCACCAAAATAACTCGTAAGACATGGCTTATAGCGATGAGTTTTAGTCGTTTGACCATTTCAAATCGAACTAGGTCCAAACATGACTCAAACATAGCCCGATAGTTTTTTGTTAGTTTTTATCGCACTCATACCGTTTCACGTATTCCCACTCAAGTTGGCCTAAATCTTTTGAAAAAACCATTAAGGATGATTTTGAGGGCCTAAACTACATTCTTTTTTATCCAAATCACTCATAGGTCATGGCTTATAGCGATGAGTTTTGATCGTTGGTCCGTTTTACATTGAACTAGGTCGAAACGACTCAAACCTAGGTCAACAGCTTTTTGTTAGTTTTTATCACACTCACACCGTTTCACGTATTCAAAAGCCAGCTGGCTTGTATCTTATTAAAAAACTATGAAGGCTGATTTTGAGGGCCCAAACTACATTTCTTCACCAAAATAACTCATAAGTCATGGCTTATAGCTATGAGTTTTGGTCGTTGTCATGTTTCGCATTGAATTAGGTCCAAATAGCTCAAACCCGCTTGACGAGCTTTTCGTCGCTTTTATCACTCATACCATTTCACATATTCCCACTCCAGCTTGACTCGAATCTTCTTACAAAACCATGAAGGATGATTTTGAGTGCCTAAACTAAATTTTTTCACCAAAAGAACTCATAAATAATGGCTTGTAGCTATGAGTTTTGATCGTTGACCCATTTTGCATCGAATTAGGTCCAAACAACTCAAACCTAACCCGATAGTTTTTCATTAGTTTTTATCATAATCACACCATTCCATGTATTCCAAGTCCAATTGGCTCGTATCTTCTTGAAAACTCGTGAAGGCTAATTTTGAGGGCCTAAAGTACATTTTTTCACCAAAACAACTCATAGTTAATGGCTTATAGCTATGAGTTTTCATCCTTGACCCGTTTAGCATCGACCTAGGTCCAAACAGACTCAAACCTAGCTTGATAGTTTTTCATCGGCTTTTATCGCACTTATGTCGTTTTAGGTATTCTAAATCCAGGTTGGCTCGTATCTTCTTGAAAAACTCGGAAAGCTAATTTTGAGGGCCCAACCTATATTTTTTCACCAAAATAACTCATAAGTCATGGCTTATAGCGTTGAGATTTGATCGTTGGCCCATTTCACATCGAACTTGTTAAAAAAATATGAAGAATGATTTTGAGGGCCTAAAGTACATTCTTTTTACCAACATCACTCGTAGGTAATGGCTTATAGCGATGAGTTTTGATCGTTGACCCGTTTCGTATTGAACTAGGTCAAAACAGATCTCAAACCTAGCTTGATAGTTTTTCATCGGCTTTTATCACGCTCAAATCGTTTCACATATCCCAAGCCTAGTTGGCTCGTATCTTCATGAGAATTTATGAAGGTTGATTTTAAGGGCCTAAACTATGCTTTTTTCACGAAAATAACTCATAGTTCGTGGCTTATAGCTATAATTTTTGGTCATTTTCCCGTTTCGAATAGAACTAGGTCCAAAAAGCTCAAACGTAGCCCGATAGTTTTTTATCGGCTTTTATTGCACTCACATTGTTTCGCGTATTCGAAGTCCAGTTAGCCCGTATCTTCTTGAAAAACTATGGAGGCTGATTTTGAGGGCCCAAACTATAATTTTTCACCAAAATAACTCATAAGTCATGGCTTATAGTGATGAGTTTTGATCGTTGGCCCGTTTTGCATTCAACTAGGTCCAAACAGACTCAAACCTAGCTTGATAATTTTTTGTCGGCTTTTATCGCACTCATACCGTTTCAAGTATTCCAAGTCCAAGTTGGCCCGTATCTTATTGAAAAACTCGTGAAGGTTGATTTTGAGGGCCTAAGCTACATTTTTTCACGAAAATAACTCATAGTTCGTGGCTTATAGCTATGATTTTTGGTCGTTTTCCCATTTCGAATCGAACTAGGTCCAAACAACTCAAACCTAGCTCGACAGTTTTTCATCAGCTTTTATCACACTCTCATTGTTTCATATATTTTAACTCCAATTGACTCGTATTTTCTTGAAAAGCTGTGAAGGTTGATTTTGAGGGCTCAAACTAGATTTTTCCACAAAAATAACTCATAAGACGTGGCTTATAAAGATGAGTTTTGGTCGTTTGCCCGTTTCGAGTCGAACTTGTTCCAAACGAACTCAAACCTAGCCCGATAGTTTTTCATTAGTTTTTATCACACTCACACTCGTTTCATGTATTCTAAGGCATGTTGGCCCGTATCTTATTAAAAACTATGAAAGCTGATTTTGAGGGCCCAAACTATATTTTTTCACAAAAATAACTCATAAGTCATGGCTTGTAGCTATGAGTTTTGGTCGTTGGCACGTTTCGCATCGAACTAGGTCTAAACGGACTCAAACCTATCTCGATAGTTTTTCGTCGCTTTTATCGCACTCATTTAGTTTGACGTATTCCCACTCCAGTTGGTCGAATCTTTTGAAAAAATCATGAAGGATGATTTTGAGGGCCTAAACTACATTCTTTTTTATCAAAATCACTCATAGGTCATGGCTTGTAGCGATGAGTTTTGATTGTTGGCTCGTTTCGCATTGAACTAGGTCCAAATAGCTCAAACCTAGGTTGATAGTTTTTTGTCAATTTTTATCGCACTCACACCGTTTCACGTATTCCAAGGCCAGCTTGGTCCGTATCTTATTAAAAACTATGAAGGCTGATTTTGAGGGCCCAAACTACATTTTTTCACAAAAGTAACTCATAAGTCATGACTTATAGCTATGAGTTTTGGTCGTTGGCATGTTTCGCATCGAACTAGGTCCAAACAGACTTAAACCTAGCTCGATAGTTTTTCATTAGTTTTTATTATACTCATATCGTTTCACATATTCCCACTCTAGTTGGCCCGAATCTTCTTAAAAAACCATGAAGCATGATTTTGAGGGCCTAAACTACATTTTTTCACCAAAGTAACTCATAATTAATGGCTTATAGCTATGAGTTTTTGTCGTTGGTCCGTTTCGCATCAAACTAGGTCCAAATAGCTCAAACCTAGCCCGATAGTCTTTTGTCGGCTTTTACCGCACTCATATCGTTTTACATATTCCAAGTCCAGAGTTGCTCGTATCTTCTTGTAGAACCAAGAAGGATGATTTTGAGGGCCTAAACTACATTTTTTTTTATACCAAATTCACTCATAGGTCATGGATTAAAGTAATGAATTTTGATCGTTAGCCCGTTTGGTATCGAATTAGGTCTAAATCCCTCAAAATTGAGTTGATATTTTTTCATCGGCTTTTATCTCTCTCACACCTTTCGACGTAATCCAAAACTAGGTTATCCGCATTTTCTTGAAAAATCATGAAGGTTGAGTTTGAGAGCCTAAACTTCTTTTTTTGACCAAAAATAACTCATAGGTCATTGATTATAGCTATGAGTTTTGGTTGTTAGCCCGTTTCGAATCAAACTAGGTCCAAACAGACTCAAACCTAGCTCGAAAGTTTTTCGCCAATTTTTATCACACTCATACCATTTCACGTATTCCCACTCCAATTGGCTCAAATCTTATTAAAAAAAACCATGAAGGACAATTTTGAGGGCCTAAACTAAATTGTTTTTTTACCAAAATCACTTATAGGTCATGGCTTATAGCGATGAGTTTTGATCGTTGGTCCATTTCGCACTAAAGTAGGTCCAAATAGCTCAAACCTAGCTCGACAGCTTATGCATTGATTTTTATCGCACTCACACCGTTTCACGTATCTAAGTCCAAGTTAGCTCGTATCTTCTTGAAAAACTATGCGAGCTGATTTTGAGGGCCTAAACTACTTTTTTCACGTACATAACTCATAGTTCGTGGTTTATAGCTATGATTTTTGGTCGTTTTCCCATTTCGAATTGAACTAGGTCAAAACGACTCAAACCTACCCCGATAGTTTTTCGCCGCTTTTATCACACTCATACCCTTTTACATATTTCAAGTCCAGCTTGGCTCGTATCTTCTTAAAAAAATATGAAGGCTGATTTTGAGGCCTCAAACTACATTTTTTCAACAAAATAACTCGTAATCCATGGCTTCGTAGCTATAAGTTTATGTATTTGACCCGTTTCGCATCGAACTAGGTCTAAATAACTTAAACCTAGCCTCGACAGCTTTTTGTCGGCTTTTATCGCATTCATACCGTTTCGTGTATTCCAAGTTTAGTTGGCCTATATGTTCTTGAAAAACTATGAAAGTTGATTTTGAGGGCCCAAACTTCATTTTTTCCATCAAAATAACTTATAAGTCATAGCTTATTGATAAGAGTTTTGGTCGTTGGCCCGTTTCGCATCGAACTAGGTCTAAACGAACTCAAACCTAACCCGATAGTTTTTCATTAGCTTTTATCGTACTCATAGCATTTCACGTATTCCAAGTCCAGCTTGGCTCGTATCTTCTTGAAAAGCCGTGAAGGCTGATTTTGAGGGCCTAAACTATATTTTTCACCGAAATAACTCATAACTCATGGCTTGTAGCTATGAGTTTTGGTCCTTGCCCCGTTTGGCATCGAACTAGGTCCAAACGAGCTCAAACCTAGCCCGACGGGTTTTCGTCGCTTTTATCGCACTCATACGATTTCACATATTCCCACTTTAGTTGGCCCGAATCTTCTTAAAAAACCATGTAGGATGATTTTGAGGGCCTAAACTACATTCTTTTTACCAAAATCACTCATAGGTCATGGCTTATAGCGATGAGTTTTGATCATTGGCCCATTTCGCATTGAACTAGGTCCAAACAGACTCAAACCTAGCTCGACGAGCTTTTTGTCGGCTTTTATCGCGCTCACACCGTTTCATGTATTCCAAGTCTAGTTGGCCCGTATCTTCTTGAAAAGCTCGTGAAGGCTAATTTTAAGGGCCAAAACTACATTTTTTCATCAAAATAACTCATAAGTCATAGCTTGTAGCTATGAGTTTTGGTCGTTGGTCCGTTTCGCTTTGAACTAGGTCGAAACGACTCAAACCTAGCTCAATAGTTTTTTGTCAATTTTTTATCGCAATCACACCGTTTAACGTATTCCAAGTCCAGCTTGGTCCGTATCTTCCTAAAAAACTATTAAGGTTGATTTTGAAAGCCCAAACTATATTTTTTCACCAAAATAAATCATATGTCATGGCTTATAGCTATGAGTTTTTGTATTTGGCCCGTTTCGCATCGAACTAGGTCTAAACAGCCTAAAACCTAGCCCGATAGCTTTTCATCAACTTTTATCGAACTCATACCATTACACGTATTCCAAGTCCTATTGGCTCGTATGTTCTTGAAAAGCTCGTGAAGGTTAATTTTAAGGGCCTAAACTACATTTTTTCACAAAAATAACTCATTGTTAATGGCTTATAGCTATGAGTTTTGGTCGTTAGCCCATTTTGCATCGAACTAGGTCCAAATGTACTCAAGCCTATCCCGATAGTTTTCAATTAGATTTTATCGCACTTACACCGTTTCACATATTCCAAGTCCACTTGGCCTCGTATGTTCCTAAAAAAGTGTGAAGGCTGATTTTAAGGACCAAACTACATTTTTTCACCAAAACAACTCATAAGTCATGGGTTATAGCGATGAGTTTTGGTCGTTGGCCCGTTTTGCATCGAACTAGGTCCAAACAGTCTCGGACTTAGCCCGATAGTTTTTCGTCGCTTTTATCGCACTCATACCGTTTCATGTATTCCCACTCCAATTGGCTCCGAATCTTCTCAAAAAATCATGAAAGATGACTTTGAGGGCCTAAACTATATTCTTTTTACCAAAATCACTTGTAGATCGTGGCTTATAGTGATGAGTTTTGATCATTGGCTCGTTTCATGTTGAACTAGGTCCAAACAACTCAAACCTAGCCCAACGAGCTTTTCATTAGCTTTTATCCCACTCATACCGTTACATGTATTCCAAGTCCAAGTTGGCCCGTATGTCTTGAAAAACTATGAAGGCTAATTTTGAGAGCCTAAATTATATTTTTTTCACCAAAATAGCTCATAGTTAATGGCTTATATCTATGAGTTTTGGTTGTAGGCCCGTTTTGCATCAAGCTAGGTCCAAACAGACTCAAACCTAGCTCGATAGTTTTTCATCGCCTTTTATCTCACTCACATTGTTTCACGTATTCGAAGTCTAGTTGGCATGCATGTTTTTCAAAAATTGTGAAGGCCGATTTTGAGGGCCCAAACTATATTTTTTCACCAAAATAAATCATAAGTCATGGCTTATAGCTATGAGTTTTGGTCGTTGGCCCGTTTCGCATTGAACAAGGTCCAAATGCAGCTCAAATCTAGCTCGATAGTTTTTCATTAGTTTTTATCACACTCATACCGTTTCACGTATTCCAAGTCCAGCTTGGCTTGTATGTTCTTAAAAAACTATGGAGGCCGATTCGAGGGCCTAAACTACATTTTTTCACCAAAATAACTTATAAGTCATGGCTTCTAGCGATTAGTTTTTAGTCGTTAGCATGTTTCGCATCGAACTAGGTCCAAACAACTCAAACCTAGCCCGATAGTTTTTCATCGGCTTTTACCGCACTCATACCATTTCACATATTCCCACTCCAAGTTGGCCCGAATCTTTTTAAAAATCCATGAAGAATGATTTTGAGGTCCTAAACTACATTCTTCTTACCAAAATCACACATAGGTCATGGCTTATAGCGATGAGTTTTAAACGTTGGCCCATTTCGTATGGAACTAGGTCTAAACAACTCAAACCTAGCTTGGCGCTTTTTTGTCAATTTTTATCACAAGTCACACCGTTTCACATATTCCAAGTCTAGTTGGCCCATATATTTTTGAAAAACTATGCAAGTTGATTTTGAGGGCCTAAACTATATTATTTCATGAAAAAACTCGTAGTTCGTGGCTTATAGCTATGATTTTTGATCGTTTGCCATTTTGAACGTAACTCGATCCAAATGACTCAAACCGAGCCGGATAGTTTTTCGTCGCTTGTTACCGTACTCATACCATTTCATGTATTCTAAGTCCGAGTTGGCACGCATCTTCTTGAAAAAACTATAAAGGTCGATTTTGAGAGCCCAAACTACATTTCTTCACCAAAATAACTCATAAGTCATGGGTTATAGCTATGAGTTTTGGTCGTTGGCATGTTTCGCATCGAACTAAGTCCAAACAACTCAAACCTAGCTTGATAGTTTTTCATCGGCTTTTATCGCACTCATACCATTTCACGTATTCTCAATCTAGTTGGCCCGAATCTTCTTAAAAAACCATGAAGCATGAATTTGAGGGGCTAAACTACTTTTTTTTCATAAAGTAAATCATAATTAATGGCTTATAGCTATGATTTTTGGTCGTTGGTCCGTTTCGCATCAAACTAGGTCCAAAAAGCTCAAATCTAGCCCGATCGTTTTTCTCCAGCTTTATCGCACTCACATCGTTTAACGTATTCCAAATCCAAGTTGGCTCGTATCTTCTTGAAAAATTATGAAGGCTTATTTTGAGGGCTCAAACTACATTTTTTCATCAAAATAACTCATAAGTCATGGCTTATAGCTATGAATTTTGATCGTTGGCCCGTTTCGCATGGAACTAGGTCTAAACAGACTCAAACTTAGCTCGAAAGTTTTTTGTTAGTTTTTATCGCACTCATACCGTTTCACGTATTCTCAATCCAGGTTTGCTCGAACTTGTTAAAAAACTATGAAGAATGATTTTAAAGGGCCTCAACTACATTCTTTTTACCAAAATCACTCATAGGTCATGGCTTATAGCAATGAGTTTTGATCGTTGCCCCGTTTCGCATTGAACTAGCTCCAAACAACTTAAACCTAGCTTGATAGTTATTCATCAATTTTTATCGCACTCACACTAGTTCTCGTATTCCCGATCTAGTTGGCCCGTATCTTCTTGAAAAACTATGAAGGCTGATTTTGAGGACCTAAACTATGTTTTTTTCACGAAAATAACTCATAGTTCGTGGCGTATAGCTATGAGTTTTGGTCGTTGGCCCGTTTCGCATCGAACAAGGTCCAAACAGACTCAAACCTAGCCCGATAGTTTTTCATCGGATTTTATCGCACTCACACCTTTTCACGTATTCCAAGTCCAGCTTTTCCTATATGTTTTTGAAAAACTATGAAGGTTGATTTTGAAGGCCCAAACTATATTTTTTCACCAATATAACTCATAAGTCATGACTTATAGCTATGAGTTTTGGTATTTGGCCCGTTTTGCATCGAACTAGGTCCAAACAGGTCAAACCTAGCTCAATAGTTTTTCATCAATTTTTATGGGACTCATACCGTTTCACGTATTCCCACTCCAGGTTGGTCGAATCTTCTTAAAAAAAATGAAGGATGGTTTTGAGGGCTTAAACTACATTTTTTCATCGAAATAACTCATAGTTAACGGCTTATAGCTATGACTTTTGATCGATGACCCGTTTCGCATCGAAATATGTCCAAACAACTCAAACCTAGCTCGATAATTTTTCATCGGTTGTTATTGCACTCATACCATTTTACGTATTCCCACTCTAGTTGGCTCGAATCTTCTTAAAAAACCATGAAGGATGATTTTGAGTGCCTAAACTATATTTTTTTTTACCAAAATCACTCATAGGTCATGGCTTATAGCAATGCGTTTTGATAATTTTCCGGTTTTGCATTGAACTAGGTCCAAACACCTCAAACCTAGCTCGATAGCTTTTTGTTAATTTTTATCGCACTAACACTCGTTTCACGTATTCCAAGTCCAAGTTGGCTTGAATCTTCTTGAAAAACCATGAAGGATGATTTTAAGGGCCTAAACGACATTTTGTTAACCAAATCACTCATAAGTCATGGCTTATAGCGATGAGTTTTGATCTTTAGCCCGTTTCGCATCGAGCTTGGTCCAAACATCTAAAATATAGCCCGAAAGTTTTTCATCGGCTTTTATCGCACTCATACCGTTACACGTATTCCAAGTTCGGTAGGCTCGTATGTTCTTCAAAAACATTTAAGGCTGATTTTGAGGGCCCAAACTACATTTCTTCACCAAAATAACTCATAAGTCATAGCTTATAGCTTTGAGTTTTGGACGTTGGCCCATTTTGCATCGAACTAGGTCCAAACATGCCCAAACCTAGCTCAAAAGTTTTTCATTAGTTTTTATCGCACTCATACCGTTTCATGTATTCCCACTCCAGTTGGCCGAATCTTATTAAAAAACCGGGAAGGATGATTTTGAGGGCCTAAACTACATTCTCGTTTACCAAAATCACTATAGGTCATGGCTTATAGCGATGAGTTTTAATCGTTGACCCGTTTCACATCGAACTAGGTCCAAACAGACTTAAACCTAGCTCGATAGTTTTTCATCGGATTTTATCGCACTCACACTCGTTTCACGAATTCCAAGTTCGAGTAGGTCGGTATGTTTTTGAAAAAGTGTGAAGGCTGATTTTGAGGGTCCAAATCGCATTTTTTTGCCAAAATAACTCAAAAGTCATGGCTTATAGCTATGAGTTTTGATTGTTGGCAAGTTTTGCATCGAACTAGGTCCAAACAACTCAAACATATCCCGATGAGTTGTCATAAGTTTTTATTGCACTCACACCGTTTCACGTATTCCCACTCCGGTTGGCTCGAATCTTCTTTAAAAAACCATGAAGGATGATTTTGTGATCCTAAACTATATTCTTTTTATCAAAATCACTTATAAGTCATGGCTTAGAGAGATGAGTTTTGATCGTTTGCCCGTTTTGCATTGAACTAGGTCCAAACAGACTCAAACCTAGCTCGATAGTTTTTTGTTAGTTTTTATTGCACTCACATCGTTTCACGTATTCTAAGTCTAGTTGGCTCGTATCTTATTGAAAAACTATGAAGAATGATTTTGAGTGCCTAAACTACTTTTTTTCACAAAAATAACTCATAGATCGTGGCTTATAGCTATCATTTTTGGTCATTTTCTCGTTTCGAATCAAACTAGGCCTAAACAACTCAAACCTAGCCTCGACAGTATTTCATCGGGTTTTATCACACTCATACCGTTTCACGTATTCGAAGACCAGCTTGGCCCATATCTTTTTAAAAACTCGTGAAGGATGCTTTTGAAAGCCCAAACTACATTTTTCACCAAAATAACTCATAAGTCATGGCTTATAGTTGTGAGTTTTAGTCGTTGGCCCGTTTCGCATTGAACTAGGTCCAAATAGCTCAAACCTAGCTCGATAGTTTTTCGTCGGCTTTTATCGCACTCACACCGTTTCACGTATCCGAAGTACGATTGGCCCATATCTTTTTGAAAACTCGTGAAGGCTGATTTTGAGGGCTTAATCTACGTTTTTTCATGAAAATAACTCATAGTTCGTGGCTTATAGCTATAAGTTTTGGTCGTTAGCCCGTTACGCAACGAACTAGGCCTAAACGACTCAAACCTAGCCCGATAGTTTTTCATCAATGTTTATCGCACTTATACCATTTCACGTATTTCCACTCCAATTGGCCCGAATCTTCTTAAAAAACCACGAAGGATGATTTTGTGAGCCTAAACTACATTCTTTTTATCAAAATCACTTATAGGTCATGGCTTAGAGCGATGAGTTTTGATTGTTTTTCGATTTCGCATTAAACTAGGTCCAAACAACTCAAACCTAGCTCGATAGTTTTTTGTCGGTTTTTATCGCATTCATACCGTTTCATGTATCCCAAGTCCAAGTTGGCTCGTATCTTCTTGAAAAACTATGAAGGCTGATTTTGAGGGACTAAACTACATTGTTTTTACCAAAATCACTCATAGGTCATGGCTTATAGCGATGAGTTTTGATCGTTGGCCCGTTTTGTATTAAACTAGGTCCAAACAACTCAAACCTAGCTCGATAGTCTTTTGTCGGTTTTTATCGCATTCATACCGTTTCATGTATCCCAAGTCCAGTTGGCTCGTGTCTTCCCGAAAAACTATGAAGGCCGATTTTCAAGGCCTAAACTACATTTTTTCACCAAAATAACTCATAAGTCATTGCTTATAGCTATGAGTTTTTGTTATTGCCTCATTTTGCATCGAACTAGGTCCAAACGACTCAAACCTAGCTCGACATTTTTTTGTCGGCTTTTATCGCACTCTAAACGTTTCACGTATTCCCATACTCTAGTTTGTTCGAATTTTCTTAAAAAACCATGAAAGATGATTTTAAGGGCCTAAACTACATTCTTTTTATCAAAATCACTCATAGGTCATGGCTTATAGTGATGAGTTTTGATTATCGGCCCGTTTCACATTAAACTAGGTCCAAACGACTCAATCCTAGCTTGACGGTTTTCGTCGGTTTTATCGCACTCACACCGTTTCACGTATTCTAAGACCAGTTAGCTCGTATCTTATTGAAAAGCTCGTGAAGGCTTATTTGTAGGGCCTAAACTATATTTTTTCACGAACATAACTCATAGTTCATGGCTTATAGCTATAATTTTTGGTCGTTTGCCCATTTCAAATAAAACTAGGTCTAAACAACTCAAACCTAGCCCGATAGTTTTTCATTAGTTTTTATTGAACTCATATCTTTTCACATATTCTAAGTCCAGTTGGCCCGTATCTTCTTGAAAAAATGTGAACGATGATTTTGAGGGCCCAAACTATATTTTTTCATCAAAATAACTCATAAGTCATGGCTTATAGCTATGAGTTTTGGTCGTTTACCGGTTTCACATCGAACTAGGTCCAAAAAGCTCAATCCTAGCCCAACAGCTTTTCATCGGCTTTTATCGCATTCATATCGTTTCACGTATTCCCACTCCAGATTGACTCGAATCTTCTTAAAAAAACCACGAAGGATGATTTTGAGGGCCTAAACAACATTCTTTTTATCAAAATCACTTATAGGTTATGGCTTATAGCGATGAGTTTTGATAGTTTGCCCGTTTCACATTGAACTAGGTCCAACGACTCAAACCTAGCTCGATAGTTTTTCGTTAGTTTTATCGCACTCACGGCGTTTCACGTATTCCAAGTCCAGTTAGCCCGTATCTTATTGAAAAACTATGGAGATCGATTTTGAGGGCCTAAACTATATTTTTTCACGAAAATAACTCATAGTTCGATGCTTATAGCTATGATTTTTTATCGTTTGCCCATTTTGAATCGAACTAGGTCCAAACAACTCCAACCTAGCCCGATAGTTTTTCATCGGTATTTTATTGCACTCACATCATTTCATTTATTCCAAGTCTAGTTGGCCCGTATCTTCTTGAAAAACTAAGAAGGATGATTTTGAGGCCCAAACTATATTTTTTCACCAAAATAACTCATAAGTCATGGCTTATAGCTATGAGTTTTGGTCGTTGGTCCATCTCGCATCGAACTAGGTCCAAACAACTCTAATCTAGCTCGATAGTTTTTCATCATTTTTTATCGCACTCACATCGTCCCACGTATTCCAAATCTAGTTGGCCCGTACTTGCTTGAAATACCGTGAAGGCTGATTTTGAAGGCCTTAACTACATTTTTTCACCAAAATAACTCATAAGTCATGGCTTATAGCTATGAGTTTTGGTCGTTGGCCCGTTTCGCGATGAATTAGGTGCAAAAAGCTTAAACCTAGCTCGACGAGTTTTTCATCGATTTTTATAGCACTCATACCGTTTCATGTATTCCCACTCTAGTTGGCCCGAATGTTCTTAAAAAACCATGAAGGATAATTTTGAGGGCCTAAACTATTTTTTACCAAAATCACTTATAAGTCATGGCTTATAGCGATGAGCTTTGATCGTTGGCCCGTTTTGCATTAAACTAGGTCCAAACACCTCAAACCTATCTCGATAGTTTTTCATCGGCTTTTATCGCACTTATAGCATTTCACGTATTCCAAGTCCGGTTGGCTCGTATCTTCTTGAAAAGCTGTGAAGGTTGATATTAGGGCCTAAACTATTTTTTTTCACAAAAATAACTCATAGTTCGTGGCTTGTAGCTATGATTTTTGGTCATTTGATCGTTTCGAATCGAATTAGGCCCAAACTGACTCAAACCTAGCTAGATAGTTTTTCATCGGCTTTTATCAAACTCATATCGTTTTACGTATTCCAAGTCCAATTGGCCCATATCTTCTTGAAAAGCTCGTAAAGGCTACTTTTGAGAGCAAAAACTACATTTTCTCACTAAAATAACTCATAAGTCATGGCTTATAGGTATGAGTTTTGGTCATTGGCCCGTTTCGCATCGAATTAGGTCCAAACGACTCAAACCTAGCTAGATAGTTTTTCGTCGGCTTTTATCGCACTCATACCGTTTCACATATTCCGACTCCGGTTGGCTTCGAATCTTCTTAAAAAACCATGAAGAATGATTTTAAGGGCCTAAACTATATTCTTTTTTACCAAAATCACTCATAGGTCATGGCTTATAGCGATGCGTTTTGATTGTTCGCCCGTTTCGAATTGCACTAGGTCCAAACAGACTCAAACATAGCTCGATAGTTTTTCATTAGTTTTTATCACAATCATATCGTTTCACGTATTCCAAGTCTAGTTGGCCCGTATCTTCTTGAAAAATTGTGAAGGCTGATTTTGAGGGCCTAAACTACTTTATTTTTACCAAAATCACTCATAGGTCATGGCTTATAGCGATGAGTTTTGATCGTTGACCCGTTTCGCATTAAACTAGGTCCAAACAACACAAACCTAGCCCGACAAGTCTTTCCTTAGTTTTTATTGCACTCATACCGTTTCGAGTATTCCAAGTCCGAGTTAGCTCGTATCTTCTTGAAAAACTATGAAGCTCGATTTTCAAGGCCTAAACTACATTTTTTCACAAAAAATAACACATAGTTCATGGCTTATAGCTATGATTTTTAGTCGTTTGCCCGTTTCAAATCGAAATAGGTCCAAACAGACTCAAACCTAGTCCGAAAATTTTTCATTAGGTTTTATCGCACTCATACCGTTTCACGTATTCCAAGTCCAGTTGACCCGTATCTTCTTGAAAAGCCGTGAAGGCTAATTTTGAGAGCCTAAACTATATTTTCTCACCAAAATAACTCATAATTCATGGCTTATAGCTATGAGTTTTGGTCGTTAGCTTGTTTTGGCATCGAAGTAGGTCCAAATAGCTCAAACCTAGCTCGGTAGTTTTTTGTTAGTTTTTATCGCACTCACATCATTCTATGTATTCCAAGAATAATTATCACGTATCTTCTTGAAATACCGTGAAGGCTGATTTTGAGGGCCCAAGCTACATTTTTTCAACAAAATAACTCATAAGTCATGGCTTATAGCTATGAGTTTTGGTCGTTGGCTCGTTTCGCATCGAATTAGGTACAAAAAGCTCAAACCTAGCCCGATAGTTTTTCATCGATTTTTATAGCACTCATATCGTTTCATGTATTCTCACTCCAGTTGGCCCGAATGTTCTTAAAAAACCATAAAGGATAATTTTGAGGGCTCGAACTACTTTTTACCAAAATCACTCATAGGTCATGGCTTATAGAGATGAGTTTTGATCGTTGGCCCGTTTCGCATTGAACTAGGTCCAAACAACTCAAACCTAGCTCGATAGTTTTTCATCGGCTTTTATCGCACTCACATCATTTCACGTATTCCAAGTCCAGTTGGCCCGTATTTTTTTGAAAAGCTGTGAAGGTCGATATTAGGGCCTAAACTACTTTTTTTCACGAAAATAACTCATAGTTTATGGCTTATAGCTATGATTTTTGGTCATTTGCTCATTTCGAATCCAACTAGGCCCAAACTGACTCAAACCTAGCTGGACGAGTTTTTCATCGGCTTTTATCAAACTCATACCGTTTCACGTATTCTAAGTCCAGTTGGCCCGCATCTTCTTAAAAAGCTGTGAAGGTCTGCTTTTGAGAGCCAAAACTATATTTTTTCACCAAAATAACTCATAAGTCAAGGCTTATAGCTTTGAGTTTTGGTCGTTGGCCCATTTCGCATCGAAGTAGGTCTAAAGAGCTCAAACCTAGCTTGATGGTTTTTCCTTAGTTTTTATTGCACTCATACCGTTTCACGTATTCCCACTCCAGGTTAGCTCGAATCTTCTTAAAAAACTGCGAATGATGATTTTAAGGGCCTAAACTATATTCTTTTTTACCAAAATCACCCATAGGCCATGGCTTATAGCGATGAGCTTAATCATTGGCCCGTTTCGCATTGAACTAGGTCCAAACAGACTCGAACCTAGCTCGATAGTTTTTCATCGGCTTGTATCGCAATCACACCGTTTCACGTATTTCAAGTCCAGTTGGCCCGTATCTTCTTGAAAACCTATGAAGGCTGATTTTGAGGGCCTAAACTATATTCTTTTTACCAAAATCACTCATAGCTCATAGCTTATAACGATGAGTTTTGATCGTTGGCCCATTTCGCATTAAACTAGGTCCAAACAACTCAAACCTAGCCTAATAGTCTTTCGTTAGTTTTTATCGCACTCATACCGTTTCATGTATTCCAAGTCCAGTTAGCTTGTATCTTCTTGAAAAGCCGTGACGGCTGATTTTCAAGGCCTAAACAACATTTTTTCATAAAAATAACACACTCATACCGTTTCATAAAAATAACAACATTTTTTTCGTGGCTTATAGCTATGATTTTTGGTCGTTTGCCCGTTTTGAATCGAAACGAGTCAATACGACTCAAACGTAGTCCGATAAATTTTCATCGGGTTCTATCGCACTCTTACCGTTTCACGTATTCCAAGTTCGAGTTGGTTCGTATCTTCTTCAAAAACTATGAAGGCTGATTTTGAGAGCCTAAACTACATTTTTTCCACCAAAATAAGCCATAAGTCATGGCTTATAGCTATGAGTTTTGATCGTTGGCCCGTTTTGTATTGAACTAGCTCCAAATAGCTCAAACCTAGCTCTACAGTTTTTCATCGGCTTTTATTGCACTCATATCGTTTCACGTATTCCATGTCCAGTTGGCCCGTATCTTCGAAAAGCTCGTGAAGGCTAATATTAGGGCCTAAACTATTTTTTTCACGAAAATAACTCATAGTTCGTGGCTTATAACTATGATTTTTGGTCATTTGCTCGTTTTGAATCGAACTAAGCCCAAATAGCTCAAACCTAGCTCGAAAGTTTTTTGTCGGTTTTTAACACACTCATACCGTTTCACGTATTCCAAGTCCAGTTGGCTCGTATGTTCTTGAAAAACTTCGAAGGTCGCTTTTGAGAGCCCAAACTACATTTTTTCACCAAAATATCTCATAAGTCATGGCTTATAGCTATGAGTTTTCGTCGTTGGCCCGTTTCACATCGAACTAGCTCCAAAGAGCTTAAACCTAGCCCGATGGTTTTTCGTTAGTTTTTATCGCACTCATCTTGTTTCATAAATTCCAAGTCCACTTGCCCGTATGTTCTTAAAAATCTATGATGGGCGATTTCGAGGGTCTAAACTACATTTTTCTCCAAAATAACTTATAATTAATGGCTTATAGTTATGAGTTTTGGTCGTTGGCCCATTTCACATCGAACTAGGTCCAAACGACTCAAACCTAGCCCGATAGTTTTTCATCATTTTTTATCGCACTCACATCGTTCCTCGTATTCCAAGTCCGAGTAGGCCCGTATCTTTCGAAAAAGCTGTAAAGACCGATTTTGAGGGCCTAAACTACATTTTTCACGAAATAACTCATAGTTCGTGGCTTATAGCTATGATTTTTAGGCATTTGCCCATTTCGAATCGAACTAGGTCTAAACGAGTTCAAACCTATCCCGATAATTTTTCGTCACTTTTTATCACACCCATACTCGTTTCACGTATTCCAAGTCCGAGTTGGCTCGTATTTTCTTGAAAAGCTGTGAAGGCTGATTTTGAGGGCATAAACTATATTTTTTCACAAAAATAACTCATAGTTCGTGGCTTATAGCTATGATTTTTGGTCATTTTCCCATCTCGAATCGAACTAGGTCCAAACAACTTAAACCTAGCCCGATAGTTTTTCATTAGTTTTTATCGCACTCATATCGTTTCATGTATTCCTAGTCTAGTTGGCCCGTATCATTCGAAAAAGCTGTGAAGGTCGATTTTGAGGGCCTAAACTACATTTTTTCACAAAAATAACTCGTAGGTCATGGCTTATAGCGATGAGTTTTGATTGTTGGCCCATTCGCATTGAACTTGGTCCAAACGGACTCAAACCTAGCTCGATAGTTTTTTATTAGTTTTTATCGCACTCACACCGTTTCACGTATTCCAAGTCCAGTCGACCCGTACCTTCTTGAAAAATTGTGAAGGCTGATTTTGAGGGCCTAACCTATGTTTTTTCACGAAAATAACTCATAGTTCGTGGATTATAGCTATGAATTTTGGTTGTTTGCCCGTTACAAATCGAACTAGGTCCAAACAACTCAAACCTAGCTCGATAGGTTTTCATCAATTTTTGTCGCACTCATACCGTTTCATGTATTCCAAGTCCAGTTGGCCCGTATCTTCCTTAAAAGCTGTGAAGGTCGTTTTGAGGGCCTAAACTACATTTTTTCAAAAAAATAACTCATAGTTCGTGGCTTATAGCTATGATTTTTGCTTGTTTGCCCATTTCAAATCGAACTAGGTCCAAACAGACTCAAACCTAGCTCGATAAATTTTCATTAGGTTTTATCGCACTCATACTCGTTTAACGTATTCCAAGTCCGAGTTGGCCCGTATGTTCTTGAAAAGCTGTGAAGGTCGATTTTGAGGGCCTAAACTATATTTTCTTCATAAAAATAACTCGAGTTTGTGGCTTATAGCTATGATTTTCGACCATTTTCCCATTTCGAATCGAACTAGGTCCAAACAACTTAAACCTAGCCCGATAGTTTTTCATCGGCTTTTATCGCACCGATATCGTTTAATGTATTCCAAGTCTAGTTGGCCCGTATCGTCCGAAAAAGCTCGTGAAGGCTAACTTTGAAGGCCTAAACTATATTTTTGTCACAAAAATAACTCATAGTTTGTGGCTTATAGCTATATTTTTTGGTCGTTTGCCCATTTTGAATCGAACTAGGTCCAAACAACTTAAACCTAGCATGATATTTTTTTGTTAGTTTTTATCGCACTCATACCGTTTCATGTAATCTAAGTCTAGTTGGCTCGTATCTTTCGAAAAACTATGAAGATTGATTTTGAAGGCCTAAACTACATTTTTTCACAAAAATAACTCGTACTTCGTGGCTTATAGCAATGATTTTCGATCGTTTGCCCATTTCGAATCAAACTAGGTCCAAACGAGCTCAAACCTAGCCCGACGAGCTTTTCGTCGGCTTTTATCGCATTCATACTCGTTTCACGTATTCCAAGTTTAGTTGGCCCGTATGTTCTTGAAAAGCTGTGAAGGCTAATTTTTAGGGCCTAAACTACATTTTTTCTCTAAAATAACTTATAGTTAATGGCTTATAGCTATGAGTTTTGGTCGTTGGCCCGTTTCGCATCGAACTAGGTCTAAACGACTCAAACCTAGCCCAATAGTTTTCATCGGCTTTTATCGCACTCACATCATTCCACGTATTCCAAGTCTAGTTGGCTTCGTATCTTCTTGAAAAACTATGAAGGTCGATTTTGAGGGCTCGAACTAACTTTTTTCATGAAAATAACTCATCGTTCATGGCTTGTAGTTATGATTTTTTATTGTTTGCTCGTTTTGAATCAAACTAGGTCCAAATAACTCAAACCTAGCCCGATAAATTTTCATCGAGTTTTATCGCACTCATACCGTTTCACGTATTCCAAGTCCAGCTTGGCACGTATATTCTTTAAAAGCTCGTGAAGGCCGATTTTGAGAGCCCAAACTATATTTTTTCACCAAAATACCTCATAAGTCATGGCTTATAGCTATGAGTTTTGGTCGTTGGCTCGTTTTTTATCGAGCTAGGTCCAAACAGACTCAAACCTTGCTCGATAATTTTTCATCGGCTTTTATCGTATTCAAACCATTTCATGTATTCCCACACTCCAGGTTGGCTCGAATTTTCTTAAAAAACCATGAAGGATGATTTTGAGGGCCTAAACTACATGCTTTTTATAAAAATCGAGTCATAGGTCATGGCTTATAGCGATGAGTTTTGATCATTGGCCCGTTTCGCATTAAACTAGGTCCAAACGAGCTCAAACCTAGCCCGATAGTTTTTCGTTAGTTTTTATCGCACTCACACCGTTTCACGTATTCCAAGTCCAGATTGGCCGGTATCGTATTGAAAAACTATGAACACTCATTTTGATGGCCTAAACTTAATTTTTTCACGAAAATAACTCTTAGTTCGTGGTTTATAGCTATGATTTTTTGTTTGCCCGTTTCGAATCGAACTAGGTCCAAACAACTCCAACCTAGCTCGATAGTTTTTCGGTAGTATTTTATCGCACTCACATCGTTTTACGTATTCCAAGTCCAGGTTGCTCGTATCTTCTTGACAAACTCGTGAAGGCTAATTTTGAGAGCCAAAAGTATATTTTTTCACCAAGATAACCCATAAGTCATGGCTTATAGCTATGAGTTTTGGTCGTTCACCCGTTTCGCATCGAATTAGGTCTCAACGACTCAAACCTATCCCGATAGTTTTTCGTCGGCTTTTATGGCACTCATACCGTTTCATGTATTCCTACTCTAGTTGACCCGAATCTTCTTAAAAAACCATGAAGGATGATTTTAAGGGCCTAAACTACATTCTTTTTACCAAAATCACTCATAGGTCATGGCTTATAGCTATGAGTTTTGGTCGTTTATCCATTTCACATTGAACTAGGTCTAAACGACTCCAACCTAGCTCAATAGTTTTCATCAGCTTTTATTTCAATCACACCATTTCACGTATTCTAAGTCGAGTTGGCTCGTATCTTCTTGAAAACTCGTGAAGGCTGATTTTGAAAGCCTAAAGTACATTTTTTCTCAAAAATAACTCATAGTTAATGGCTTATAGCTATGAGTTTTGATCATTGGCTCGTTTCGCATCGAACTAGTTCCAAACGAGCTCAAACCTAGCTCGATAGTTTTTCATCGGCTTTTATTGTACTCACATCGTTCCGCATATTCTAAGTCTAGATGGCCCGTATCTTCTTAAAAAGCGTGAAGGATGATTTTGAGGGGCCAAACTACATTTTTGCACCAAAATAACTCATAAGTCATGGCCTATAGCTATGGGTTTTGGTCGTTGGCCCGTTTCGCATCGAACTAGGTTCGAATAGCTCAAACTCGGCCCGATAGTTTTTTTCGCTTTTATGGCACTCATACCGTTTCATGTATTTCTAGTCCAGTTGGCTTGAATCTTCTTAAAAAACCATGAAGGATGATTTTAAGGGCCTAAACTACATTCTTTTTACCAAAATCACTCATAGGTCATGGCTTATAGCGATGAGTTTTGATCGTTAGCCCGTTTCGCATCGAATTAGTTGAAAAAAGCTCAAACCTAGCCTCGATAGTTTTTTGTCGGTTTTATCGCACTCATACCGTTTCACGTATTCCCACTCGAGTTGGCCCCAATCTTCTTAAAAAACCATGAAGCATGATTTTAAGGGCCTAAACTACTTTTTACCAAAATCATTCATAGGTCATGGCTTATAGCAATGAGTTTTAATCGTTAGCCCGTTTCACATTAAACTAGGTCCAAACAGACTCAAACCTAGCTCGATAGTTTTTTGTCGGCTTTTATCACACTCACACTCGTTTCACGTATTCCAAATGCGAGTTGGCTCGTATCTTCTTGACAAACATGAAGGTTGATTTTGAAAGCCTAAACTATATTTTTTCCCAAAAATAACTCATAGTTAATGGCTTATAGCTATGAGTTTTGGTCGTTCGCCCATTTCGCATCGAACTAGGCCCAAAAAGCTCAAACTCGGCTAGCCATTTTTTCATCATTTTTTATCAAACTCATACTCGTTTCACGTATTCCAAGTCCAGTTGTCCCATATCATCTTGAAAAACTATGAAGTCCGCTTTTCGAGCCAAAACTACATTTTTTCACCAAAATAACTCATAAGTCATGGCTTATAGCTATGAGTTTTGGTCGTTGGCCCGTTTCGTATCGAACTAGGTCCAAACAACTCAAACCTAGCTCGATAGTTTTTCATCGGCTTTTATTACAATCACGTCGTTTCACGTATTCCAAGCCGGTTGGCTCTTATCTTCTTGAAAAGCTCGTGAAGGCTTATTTTGACGGCCTAAACTATATTTTTTCTCAAAAATAACTCATAGTTAATGGCTTATAGCTATGAGTTTTGGTGGTTAGCCCGTTTCGCATCGAACTAGGTCCAAACAGTCTCAAACCTAACTCGATATTTTTTCATCACTTTTTATTATAGCACATCGCTCCACGTATTCCAAGTCTAGATGGCTCCGTATCTTCTTGAAAAATTATGAAGGCTGATTTTGAGGGCTCAAACTACATTTTTTCATGAAAATAACTCATAAGTCATGGCTTATAGCTATGAGTTTTGGTCGTTGGCCCGTTTCGCATCGAACTAGGTGCAAACAGCTCAAACCTCACCTAAACGTTTTTAGTCGGTTTTTAACGCACTCATACCGTTTCGGATATTCCCACTCCAGTTGGCCCGAATCTTCTTAAAAAACAATGAAGGATGATTTTGAAGGCCTAAACTACATTCTTTTACCAAAATCACTCATAGGTCATAGCTTATAGCGATGAGTTTTGATCGTTAGCCGTTTCACATTGAACTAGGTCCAAACAGACTCAAACCTAGCTCGATAGTTTTTCATTAGTTTTTATCGCACTCACATTGTTTCACTATTACAAGTCCAGTTGGCCCGTATCTTCTTGAAAAACTATGAAGGCTGATTTTGAGGGGCTAAATTAAATTGTTTCACGAAAATAACTTATAGTTCGTGGCTTATAGCTATGATTTTTTTGTCATTTGCTTGTTTCGATTCGAACTAGGTCCAAATAGCTCAAAATTAGTCCAACTCGTTTTTTGTCGGCTTTTATCGCACTCACATCGTTCCACGTATTCTAAGTCTAGTTCGCCCTTAGCTTCTCAAAAAATTATGAAGGCTGATTTTTAGGGCCCAAACTACATTTTTTTTTTACAAAAATAACTCATAAGTCATGGCTTATAGCAATGAGTTTTGGTCGTTTGCCCGTTTCACATCGAATTAGGAGAAAAAAGCTCTAACCTAGCCCGATAGTTTTTCATTAGTTTTTATCGCACTCATACGATTTTACATATTCCCACTTTAGTTGGCTCGAATCTTCTTAAAAAACCATGAAGGATGATTTTAAAGGCCTAAACTAAATTCTTTTTAACAAAATCACTCATAGGTCATGGCTTATAGCGATGAGTTTTGATTGTTTGCCCGTTTCGCATTGAACAAGGTCCAAACGAGCTCAAACCTAGCTCGATAGTTTTTCGTCGGTTTTTATCGCACTCACACCGTTTCACATATTGCAAGTGCGGTTGGCCCGTATCTTCTTGAAAAACTATGAAGGCTGCTTTTGGGAGCTCAAACTATATTTTTTCACCAAAAGAACTCATCGGTCATGGCTTATAGCTATAGTTTTGGTCGTTGGCCCGTTTTGCATCGAATTAGGTCCAAACGAGCTCAAACCTAGCCCGATAGTTTTTTATCGGTTTTGATCGTACTCATACCGTTTCACGTATTCCCACTCTAGTTGGCAAAAATCTTCTTAAAAAACCATGAACGATGATTTTAAGGGCCTAAACTACATTCTTTTTACCAAAATCACTCATAGGTCATGACTTATAGCGATGAGTTTTGATCGTTGGCTCGTTTTGCATTGAACTAGGTCCCAACTGACTCAAACCTAGCTCGATAGTCTTTCATCAATTTTTATCGCAATCACACCATTTCACGTATTCCATGTCCAGTTGGCCCATATCTTCTTGAAAAAATGTGAAGGCTGATTTTGAGGGCCTAAACTATATTTTTTCACGAACATAATTCATAGTTCGTGCCTTATAGCTCGTGATTTTTTATCGTTTGCCCATTTTGAATCAAACTAGGTCCAAACATCTTAAACCTAGCTTGATAAATTTTCTTCGAGTTTTATCACACTCATACCATTTCACGTATTCCAAGTCCAAGTTGGCCCGTATCTTCTTCAAAAACTCGTGAAGGCTAAATCCGAGGGCCCAAACTACATTTTTTCACTAAAACAACTCACAAGTCATGGCTTATAACTACGAGTTTTGGTTGTTGGCTCATTTTGCATCGAACTAGGTCCAAACGTGCTCCAACCTAGCCCAAAAGTTTTTAGTCGGGTTTTATCGCACTCATATCGTTTCATGTTTCCTACTCCAGTTGACCCGAATCTTCTTTAAAAAAAATGAAGGATGATTTTAAAGGCCTAAACTACATTCTTTTTACCAAAATCACTCATAGGTCATGGCTTATAGCGATGAGTTTTGTTCGTTAGCCCGTTTCGCATTGAACTAGGTCCAAACATCCGAAACCTAGCTCGATAGTTTTTCATCGGCTTTTATCGCACTCATACCGTTTCACGTATTACAAGTCCAGTTGGCCCGTATCTTCTTGAAAAACTATGAGACTGATTTTAAGGGCCTAAACTACGTTTTTTTCACAAAAATAACTCATAATTCGTGGCTTATAGCTAAGATTTTTGGTCATTTGCCCCTTTCGAATCGAACTTGGGCAAAACGGCTCAAACCTAGCTCGATAGACTTTCGTCGGTTTTATCGCACTAATATCGTTTCACACTCCCACTCCAGTTGGCTCGAATATTCTTAAAAAATAATGAAGGATGATTTTAAGGGCTTAAACTACATTATTTTTACAAAAATCACTTATAGGTCATGGCTTATAGCGATGAGTTTTGATCGTTGGCTCGTTTCGCATTGCACTAGATCCAAACAGGTCAAACCTAGATTGACGAGTTTTTCGTCAATTTTTATCGCACTCATACTCGTTTCACGTATTTCCACTCCGGATGGCCCGAATCTTCTTAAAAAACCATGAAGGATGATTTTGAGGGCCTAAACTACATTCGTTTTACAAAAATCACTCTAGGTCATGGCTTATAGCGATGACTTTTGATCGTTAGCCCCTTTCGCATTGAACTAGCTCCAAACAGACTCAAACTTAGCTCGATAGTCTTTCATTAATTTTTATCGCAATCACACCGTTTCACGTATTCCAAGTCCAAGTTGGCCCGTATCTTCTTGAAAAAATGTGAAGGTCGATTTTGAGGGCCTAAACTACTTTTTTTCACGAAAATAACTCATAGTTTATGGCCGATAGCTCGTGATTTTTTGTCATTTGCCCGTTTTGAATCAAACTAGGTCCAAACGAGTCGAACCTAGCCCGATAAATTTTCTTCGAGTTTTATCACACTCATACCGTTTCATGTATTCCAAGGCCGGTTGGCCCGTATCTTCTTGAAAAGCTCGTGGAGGCTGAATTTGAAGGCCCAAACTATATTTTTTCACTAAAACAACTCATAAGTCATGGCTTATAGCTATGAGTTTTGGTCGTTGGCCCGTTTTGCATCGAACTACATCCCAACAGCCTAAAACCTAGCCCAATAGTTTTTCGTCGGTTCTTATCGCACTCATACCGTTTCACGTATTCCCACTCCGATTGGCTTCGAATTTAAAAAATCATGAAAGATGATTTTGAGGGCCTAAACTACATTCTTTTTACCAAAATCACTCATAGGTCATGGCTTATAGCGATGAGTTTTGATCGTTTGCCCGTTTCGCATTGAACAAGGTCCAAACGGCTCAAACCTAGCTCGATAGTTTTTGATCGGTTTTTATCACACTCACATCTGTTTCATATATTGCAAGTGCGGTTGGCCCGTATCTTCCTAAAAAATTGTGAAGGCTGATTTTAAGGGCCTAAACTAAGTTTTTTCATGAAAATAACTCATAATTCATGGCTTATAGCTATAATTTTTGGTCGTTTGCCCATTTTGAATCGAACTTGGTCCAAACAGCTCAAACCTAGCCTCGACGAACTTTCGTCGGCTTTTATCGCACTCATACCATTTCATGTATTGCCACTCTAGTTGGCCCGAATCTTCTTAAAAAACAATGAAGGATGATTTTAAGGGCTTAAACTACATTATTTTTACAAAAATCACTTATAGGTCATGGCTTATAGCGATGAGTTTTGATCGTTGGCTCGTTTCGCATTGAACTAGGTCCAAACGAGTCAAACCTAGATCGACGAGCTTTTTGTCAATTTTTATCGAACTCATTCGTTTCACGTATTCCCACTTCGGATGGCCTAAATCTTCTTCAAAAACCATGAAGGATGATTTTGAGGGCCTAAACTACATTCTTTTTACCAAAATCACTCATAGGTCATGGCTTATAGCGATGAGTTTTGATCGTTAGCCCGTTTCGCATTAACTAGGTCCAAACAAGTCAAACCTAGCTCGATATTTTTTCGTTAGTTGTTATCGCATTCACACCGCTTCACGTATTCCTACTCTGTTGGCTTGAATCTTCTTAAAAAACCATGAAAGATGATTTTGAGGGCCTAAACCGCATTCTTTTTGCCAAAATCACTCATAGGCCATGGCCTATAGCGATGAGTTTTGACCGTTGGCCCATTTCGCATTGAACTATGTCCAAACAAGTCAAACCTAGCTCGATAGTTTTTTGTCGGCTTTTATCGCACCACACCGTTTCACGTATTCCTATTTCAATTCGCCCGAATCTTCTTAAAAACCCATGAAGGATGATTTTGAGGGCCTAAACTACATTCTTTTTACCAAAATCACTCATAGGTCATGGCTTATAGCGATGAGTTTTGATCGTTGGCTCATTTCGCATTGAACTAGGTCCAAACAGACTTAAACCTAGCTCGATAGTTTCTCATCGGCTTTTATCGCGCTCATACCGTTTGACGTATTCCCACTCCGGATGGCTCGAATCTTCTTAAAAAACCATGAAGGATGATTTTGAGGGCCTAAACTACATTCTTTTTACCAAAATCACTCGCGGGTCATGGCTTATAGCGATGAGTTTTGATCGTTAGTCCGTTTCGTATTGAACTAGGTCCAAATAGCTTAAACCTAGCTCAATAGTTTTTCACTAGTTTTTATCACACTCACACCATTTCACATATTCCAAGGCCGAGTTGGCTTGTATCTTATTGAAAAACTAGGAAGGCTTATTTTGAGGGCCTAAACTACATTTTTTCGTGAAAATAACTCATAGTTCGTGGCTTATAGCTATGATTTTTTATCCTTTGCCGTTCCAAATCGAACTAGGTCCAAACAACTCAAACCTAGCCCGATATTTTTTCATCAATTTTTATCGCACTCACATCGTTTCATGTATTCCAAGTCCAGTTGGCCCATATCTTCTTCAAAATCTGTGAAGGCTGATTTTGAGGGCCCAAACTATATTTTTTCACCAAAATAACTCATAGTTTGTGGCTTATAGCCATGAGTTTTGGTCGTTCGCCCGTTTCGTAACGAACTAGGTCCAAATCGCTCAAACCTAGCCGGAAGTTTTTCATCGGTTTTCATCACACTCATACCGTTTCACGTATTCCCATTCTAGTTGGCTCGAATCTTCTTAAAAAACCATGAAAGATGATTTTGAGGGCCTAAACTCCATTCTTTTTACCAAAATTACTCATAGGTCATCGCTTATAGCGATGATTTTTTATCGTTTGCTCGTTTCGCATTGAACTAGGTCCAAACAGACTCAAACCTAGCTCGACGAGTTTTTCATCATTTTTTATCACACTCACACCATTTCACATATTCCAAGGCCAGTTGGCTAGTATCTTAATGAAAAACTATAGAGGTTGATTTTGAGGGCCTAAACTATATTTTGTCACGAAAATAACTCATAGATCGTGGCTTATAATTATGATTTTTAGTCGTTTACTCGTTTCGAATCGAACTAGGTCCAAACAACTCAAACCTAGCTCGATATTTTTTCATCTCGTTTTTATCACATTCATATCTTTTTGCGTATTCCAAGTCCAGTTAGCCGGTATCTTCTTAAAAAACTATGAAGGCTAATTTTGAGGGTCCAAACTACTTTTTTTCACCAAAATAACTCATAAGTCATGGCTTATAGCTATAAGTTTTGGTCAATGACATGTTTCACATTTAACTAGGTCCAAACGACTCAAACCTAACCCGATAGTTTTTTGTCGGCTTTTATCGCACTCATACCGTTTAACATATTCCCACTCCATTTGGCTTCGAATCTTCTTAAAAAACCATGAAGGATGATTTTGAGGGCCTAAACTACATTCTGTTTACCAAAATCACTCATAGTTCATGGCTTCTAGCAACGAGTTTTGATCGTTGGCACAATTTGCATTGAACTAGGTCTAAACAGACTCAAACCTAGATCGATAGTTTTTCGTCGGCTTTTAACGTTCTCACACCGTTTCACGTATTCCAAGTCCGAGTTGGTCCGTATCTTCTTAAAAACCGTGAAATCTGATTTTGAGGGCCTAAACTACGTTTTTTCTCTAAAATGACGAATAGGTAATGGCTTATAGCTTTGAGTTTTGGTCGTTGGCCCATTTCACATCGACCTAGGTCCAAACAGACTCAAACCTAGCCCAATAGCTTTTCATCGGCTTTTACCTCACTCACATCGTTTCATGTATTCCAAGTCCAGTTGGCCCGTTCCTTCTTCAAAAATTGTGAAGGTTGATTTTGAGGGCTCGAACTATATTTTTTTGCCAAAATAACTCATAAGTCATGGCTTATAGCTATGAGTTTTTGTTGTTCGCCCATTTTTCATAGAACTAGGTCCAAACAGACTCGAACCTAGCTCGACGGTTTTTTGTTAGTTTTTATCGCACTCATATCGTTTCACATATTCCCACTCTAGTTGGCCCGAATCTTTTTAAAAAACAATGAATGATGATTTTGATGGCCTAAACTATATTCTTTCTACCAAAATCACATATCGTTCCACGTATTTCAAGTCTAGTTGGCCCATATTTTCTTAAAAAGCTGTGAAGGCTGATTTTGAGGGCCCAAACTATATTTTTCACCAAAATAACTCATAAGTCATGGCTTATAGCGTTTAGTTTTGGTCGTTGGCCCATTTCGCTTTGAACTAGGTCCAAAAAGCTCAACCTAGCCCGATAATTTTTCGTCGGTTTTATCGTACTCATACCGTTTCACGTATTCCCACTCCGATTGGCTTGAATCTTCTTAAAAAACCATGAAGGATGATTTTGAGGGCCAAAAATACTTTTTTTTACCAAAATGACTCATAGGTCATGGCTTATAGCAATGAGTTTTGATCGTTGGCCCGTTTCGCATTGAACTAGGTCCAAACAACTCAAACCTAGTGCGATAGTTTTTGTCGCACTCACACCTTTTCATGTATTCGAAGTCCAGTTGGCTCGTATCTTCTTGAAAAACTATGAAAGTTGAGTTTGAGGACCTAAACTACGTTTTTTACAAAAATAACTCATAGTTTGTGGCTTTAGATATAAGTTTTGGTCGTTTGCCCATTTCGCATCTAACTAGGTCCAACCAGACTCAAACATAGCTCTACTCGTTTTTCATCCGTTTTTATCGCACTCATACCGTTTCACGTATTCCAAGTCTAGTTGGCCCGTATGTTTTATAAAAACTATTAATACCGATTTTGAGAGATTAAACTACATTTGTTTTATCAAAATAACTCATAGTTAATGGCTTATAGCTATGAGTTTAATTCGTTTCCTCGTTTCGCATCGAACTAGGTCCAAACAGACTCAAACCTAGCCCGATAGTTTTTCATTAACTTTTATCGCACTCGCACCATTTCACGTATTCCAAGTCCAGGTTGGCTTGTATGTTCTTGAAAGACTCGTGAAGGCTGATTTTGAGGGCCCAAACCACATTTTTTTCACCAAAATAACTCATAAGTCATGGCTTATAGCTATGAGTTTTGATCGTTGGCTCATTCCGCATTGAACTAGGTCCAAACAGACTTAAACCTAGCTCGATAGTTTTTCGTCGGCTTTTATCGCACTCATACTCGTTTCACGTATTCCCACTCTAGTTAGCTCGAATCTTCTTAAAAAACCATAAAGGATGATTTTGAGGGCTTAAACTACACTCTTTTTATGAAAATCACTCATAGGTCATGGCTTATAACATGAGTTTCGATCGTTGGCCCGTTTTGTATCAAACTAGGTCCAAACGAGCTTAAACTTAGCCCGATAGTTTTTCATCGGCTTTTATCGCGCTCATATCATTTTACGTATTCCCACTCCAGCTAGCCCGAATCTTCTTAAAAGACCATGAAGAATGGTTTTGGGGGGCCTAAACTACATTATTTTTACCAAAATCACTTATAGGTCATGGCTTATAGCAATGAGTTTTGATCGTTGACCCGTTTCACATGAAACTAGGTCCAAACAGACTCAAACCTAGCTCGATAGTTTTTTGTCGATTTTATCGCACTCACACCGTTTCACGTATTCCAAGTCCATTTGGCTCGTATCTTCTTCAAAATCTATGAACGCCGATTTTGAGGGCCTAAACTACATTTTTTCAAAAAAATAACTCATAGTTCGTGGCTTATAGCTATGATTTTTGGTCGTTTATCGGTTTTGAATCATACAAGATCCAAATAGCTCAAACCTAACTCGATAATTTTTCATCAATTTTTATCGCACTTATACCGTTTCACGTATTCCAAGTCCAGTTGGCTTGTAACTTCTTAAAAAACTATGAAGGTCGATTTTAAGAGTTGAAACTACATTTTTTCACCAAAATAACTCATAAGTCATGGCTTATAGCTATGAGTTTTAGTCGTTGGCCCGTTTCGCATCGAACTAGGTTAAAATAGCTCAAACCTGGCTCGATAATTTTTCATCGCTTTTATCGCACTCATACCGTTTCACGTATTCCTACTCCAGGTTAGCTCGAATCTTCTCAAAAAACAAAGAAGGATGATTTTGAGGGCATAAACTACATTTTCTAACCAAAATAACTCATAGTTAATGGCTTATAGCTATGCGTTTTGATCGTTGTCTCGTTTCGTATCGAACTAGGTCTAAACAACTCAAACCTAGCCCGATATTTTTTCATCAATTTTTATCGCACTCACATCGTTTCATGTATTCCAAGTCCAGTTGGCCCATATCTTCTTCAAAAACTATGAAGGCTGATTTTGAGGGCCCAAACTATATTTTTTCACCAAAATAACTCATAGTTTGTGGCTTATAGCCATGAGTTTTGGTCGTTCACCCGTTTCGTAACGAACTAGGTCCAAATCGCTCAAACCTAGCTCGGAAGTTTTTCATCGGTTTTCATCACACTCATACCGTTTCACGTATTCCCACTCTAGTTGGCTCGAATCTTCTTAAAAAACCATGAAAGATGATTTTGAGGGCCTAAACTCCATTCTTTTTACCAAAATTACTCATAGGTCATCGCTTATAGCGATGATTTTTTATCGTTGGCCCGTTTCGCATTGAACTAGGTCCAAACGGCTCAAACCTAGATCGACGAGTTTTTCATCATTTTTTATCACACTCACACCATTTCACATATTCCAAGGCCAGTTGGCTAGTATCTTAATGAAAAACTATGGAGGTTGATTTTGAGGGCCTAAACTATATTTTGTCACGAAAATAACTCATAGATCGTGGCTTATAATTATGATTTTTAGTCGTTTACTCGTTTCGAATCGAACTAGGTCCAAACAACTCAAACCTAGCTCGATATTTTTTCATCCGTTTTTATCACATTCATATCTTTTTGCGTAATCCAAGTCCGGTTAGCCGGTATCTTCTTAAAAAACTATGAAGGCTAATTTTGAGGGTCCAAACTACTTTTTTTCACCAAAATAACTCATAAGTCATGGCTTATAGCTATAAGTTTTGGTCAATGACATGTTTCACATTTAACTAGGTCCAAACAGACTCAAACCTAACCCGATAGTTTTTTGTCGGTTTTTATCGCACTCATACCGTTTCACATATTCCCACTCCATTTGGCTCTGAATCTTCTTAAAAAACCATGAAGGATGATTTTGAGGGCCTAAACTACATTCCGTTTACCAAAATCACTCATAGTTCATGGCTTCTAGCAACGAGTTTTGATCGTTGGCACAATTTGCATTGAACTAGGTCTAAACGACTTAAACCTAGATCGATAGTTTTTCGTCGGCTTTTAACGTTCTCACACCGTTTCACGTATTCCAAGTCCAGTTAGTCCGTATCTTCTTAAAAAGCTGTGAAATCGATTTTGAGGGCCTAAACTACGTTTTTTCTCTAAAATGACGAATAGGTAATGGCTTATAGCTTTGAGTTTTGGTCGTTGGCCCATTTCACATCGACCTAGGTCCAAACAGACTCAAACCTAGCCCAATAGCTTTTCATCGGCTTTTACCTCACTCACATCGTTTCATGTATTCCAAGTCCAGTTGGCCCGTACCTTCTTCAAAAATTGTGAAGGTTGATTTTGAGGGCTCGAACTATATTTTTTTGCCAAAATAACTCATAAGTCATGGCTTATAGCTATGAGTTTTTGTTGTTCGCCCATTTTTCATAGAACTAGGTCCAAACAGACTCGAACCTAGCTCGACGAGTTTTTTGTTAGTTTTTATCGCACTCATATCGTTTCACATATTCCCACTCTAGTTGGCCCGAATCTTTTTAAAAAACAATGAATGATGATTTTGATGGCCTAAACTATATTCTTTTTACCAAAATCACATATCGTTCCACGTATTTCAAGTCTAGTTGGCCCATATTTTCTTAAAAAGCTGTGAAGGCTGATTTTGAGGGCCTAAACTATATTTTTCACCAAGATAACTCATAAGTCATGGCTTATAGCGTTTAGTTTTGGTCGTTGGCCCATTTCGCTTTGAACTAGGTCTAAAAAGCTCAACCTAGCTCCATAATTTTTCGTCGGCTTTTATCGTACTCATACCGTTTCACGTATTCCCACTCCGATTGGCTTGAATCTTCTTAAAAAACCATGAAGGATGATTTTGAGGGCCAAAAATACTTTTTTTTACCAAAATGACTCATAGGTCATGGCTTATAGCAATGAGTTTTGATCGTTGGCCCGTTTCGCATTGAACTAGGTCCAAACAACTCAAACCTAGCGCGATAGTTTTTGTCGCACTCACACCTTTTCATGTATTCGAAGTCCAGTTGGCTCGTATCTTCTTGAAAAACTATGAAAGTTGAGTTTGAGGACCTAAACTACGTTTTTTACAAAAATAACTCATAGTTTGTGGCTTTAGATATAAGTTTTGGTCGTTTGCCCATTTCGCATCTAACTAGGTCCAACCAGACTCAAACCTAGCTCTACTCGTTTTTCATCCGTTTTTATCGCACTCATACCGTTTCACGTATTCCAAGTCCAGTTGGCCCGTATGTTTTATAAAAACTATTAATACCGATTTTGAGAGATTAAACTACATTTGTTTTATCAAAATAACTCATAGTTAATGGCTTATAGCTATGAGTTTTATTCGTTTCCTCGTTTCGCATCGAACTAGGTCCAAACAGACTCAAACCTAGCCCGATAGTTTTTCATTAACTTTTATCGCACTCGCACCATTTCACGTATTCCAAGTCCGAGTTGGCTTGTATGTTCTTGAAAGACTCGTGAAGGCTGATTTTGAGGGCCCAAACCACATTTTTTTCACCAAAATAACTCATAAGTCATGGCTTATAGCTATGAGTTTTGATCGTTGGCTCATTCCGCATTGAACTAGGTCCAAACAGACTTAAACCTAGCTCGATAGTTTTTCGTCGGTTTTTATCGCACTCATACTCGTTTCACGTATTCCCACTCCAGTTAGCTCGAATCTTCTTAAAAAACCATAAAGGATGATTTTGAGGGCTTAAACTACACTCTTTTTATGAAAATCACTCATAGGTCATGGCTTATAACATGAGTTTCAATCGTTGGCCCGTTTTGTATCAAACTAGGTCCAAACAGACTTAAACTTAGCCCGATAGTTTTTCATCGGCTTTTATCGCGCTCATATCATTTTACGTATTCCCACTCCAGCTTAGCCCGAATCTTCTTAAAAGACCATGAAGAATGGTTTTGGGGGGCCTAAACTACATTATTTTTACCAAAATCACTTATAGGTCATGGCTTATAGCGATGAGTTTTGATCGTTGACCCGTTTCACATGAAACTAGGTCCAAACAGACTCAAACCTAGCTCGATAGTTTTTTGTCGATTTTATCGCACTCACACCGTTTCACGTATTCCAAGTCCATTTGGCTCGTATCTTCTTCAAAATCTATGAACGCCGATTTTGAGGGCCTAAACTACATTTTTTCAAAAAAATAACTCATAGTTCGTGGCTTATAGCTATGATTTTTGGTCGTTTATCGGTTTTGAATCATACAAGATCCAAATAGCTCAAACCTAACTCGATAATTTTTCATCAATTTTTATCGCACTTATACCGTTTCACGTATTCCAAGTCCAGATTGGCTTGTAACTTCTTAAAAAACTATGAAGGCTGATTTTAAGAGTTGAAACTACATTTTTTCACCAAAATAACTCATAAGTCATGGCTTATAGCTATGAGTTTTAGTCGTTGGCCCGTTTCGCATCGAACTAGGTTAAAACAGCTCAAACCCGGCTCGATAATTTTTCATCGGTTTTATCGCACTCATACCGTTTCACGTATTCCTACTCCGGTTAGCTCGAATCTTCTCAAAAAACAAAGAAGGATGATTTTGAGGGCATAAACTACATTTTCTAACCAAAATAACTCATAGTTAATGGCTTATAGCTATGCGTTTTGATCGTTGTCTCGTTTCGTATCGAACTAGGTCTAAACAACTCAAACCTAGCTCGATATTTTTTCATCAATTTTTATCGCACTCACATCGTTTCATGTATTCCAAGTCCAGTTGGCCCATATCTTCTTCAAAAGCTGTGAAGGCTGATTTTGAGGGCCCAAACTATATTTTTTCACCAAAATAACTCATAGTTTGTGGCTTATAGCCATGAGTTTTGGTCGTTCACCCGTTTCGTAACGAACTAGGTCCAAATCGCTCAAACCTAGCTCGGAAGTTTTTCATCGGTTTTCATCACACTCATACCGTTTCACGTATTCCCACTCTAGTTGGCTCCGAATCTTCTTAAAAAACCATGAAAGATGATTTTGAGGGCCTAAACTCCATTCTTTTTACCAAAATTACTCATAGGTCATCGCTTATAGCGATGATTTTTTATCGTTGGCCCGTTTCGCATTGAACTAGGTCCAAACGGACTCAAACCTAGCTCGACGAGTTTTTCATCATTTTTTATCACACTCACACCATTTCACATATTCCAAGGCCAGTTGGCTAGTATCTTAATGAAAAACTATGGAGGTTGATTTTGAGGGCCTAAACTATATTTTGTCACGAAAATAACTCATAGATCGTGGCTTATAATTATGATTTTTAGTCGTTTACTCGTTTCGAATCGAACTAGGTCCAAACAACTCAAACCTAGCTCGATATTTTTTCATCCGTTTTTATCACATTCATATCTTTTTGCGTAATCCAAGTCCGGTTAGCCGGTATCTTCTTAAAAAACTATGAAGGCTAATTTTGAGGGTCCAAACTACTTTTTTTCACCAAAATAACTCATAAGTCATGGCTTATAGCTATAAGTTTTGGTCAATGACATGTTTCACATTTAACTAGGTCCAAACGACTCAAACCTAACCCGATAGTTTTTTGTCGGTTTTATCGCACTCATACCGTTTCACATATTCCCACTCCATTTGGCTTCGAATCTTCTTAAAAAACCATGAAGGATGATTTTGAGGGCCTAAACTACATTCCGTTTACCAAAATCACTCATAGTTCATGGCTTCTAGCAACGAGTTTTGATCGTTGGCACAATTTGCATTGAACTAGGTCTAAACAGACTCAAACCTAGATCGATAGTTTTTCGTCGGTTTTTAACGTTCTCACACCGTTTCACGTATTCCAAGTCCAGGTTAGTCCGTATCTTCTTAAAAAGCTGTGAAATCTGATTTTGAGGGCCTAAACTACGTTTTTTCTCTAAAATGACGAATAGGTAATGGCTTATAGCTTTGAGTTTTGGTCGTTGGCCCATTTCACATCGACCTAGGTCCAAACGAGCTCAAACCTAGCCCAATAGCTTTTCATCGGTTTTTACCTCACTCACATCGTTTCATGTATTCCAAGTCCAGTTGGCCCGTACCTTCTTCAAAAATTGTGAAGGTTGATTTTGAGGGCTCGAACTATATTTTTTTGCCAAAATAACTCATAAGTCATGGCTTATAGCTATGAGTTTTTGTTGTTCGCCCATTTTTCATAGAACTAGGTCCAAACAGACTCGAACCTAGCTCGACGAGTTTTTTGTTAGTTTTTATCGCACTCATATCGTTTCACATATTCCCACTCTAGTTGGCCCGAATCTTTTTAAAAAACAATGAATGATGATTTTGATGGCCTAAACTATATTCTTTTTACCAAAATCACATATCGTTCCACGTATTTCAAGTCTAGTTGGCCCATATTTTCTTAAAAAGCGTGAAGGCTGATTTTGAGGGCCTAAACTATATTTTTCACCAAGATAACTCATAAGTCATGGCTTATAGCGTTTAGTTTTGGTCGTTGGCCCATTTCGCTTTGAACTAGGTCCAAAAAGCTCAACCTAGCTCCATAATTTTTCGTCGGCTTTTATCGTACTCATACCGTTTCACGTATTCCCACTCCGATTGGCTTGAATCTTCTTAAAAAACCATGAAGGATGATTTTGAGGGCCAAAAATACTTTTTTTTACCAAAATGACTCATAGGTCATGGCTTATAGCAATGAGTTTTGATCGTTGGCCCGTTTCGCATTGAACTAGGTCCAAACAACTCAAACCTAGCGCGATAGTTTTTGTCGCACTCACACCTTTTCATGTATTCGAAGTCCAGTTGGCTCGTATCTTCTTGAAAAACTATGAAAGTTGAGTTTGAGGACCTAAACTACGTTTTTTACAAAAATAACTCATAGTTTGTGGCTTTAGATATAAGTTTTGGTCGTTTGCCCATTTCGCATCTAACTAGGTCCAACCAGCTCAAACCTAGCTCTACTCGTTTTTCATCCGTTTTTATCGCACTCATACCGTTTCACGTATTCCAAGTCCAAGTTGGCCCGTATGTTTTATAAAAACTATTAATACCGATTTTGAGAGATTAAACTACATTTGTTTTATCAAAATAACTCATAGTTAATGGCTTATAGCTATGAGTTTTATTCGTTTCCTCGTTTCGCATCGAACTAGGTCCAAACAGACTCAAACCTAGCCCGATAGTTTTTCATTAACTTTTATCGCACTCGCACCATTTCACGTATTCCAAGTCCGAGTTGGCTTGTATGTTCTTGAAAGACCGTGAAGGCTGATTTTGAGGGCCCAAACCACATTTTTTTCACCAAAATAACTCATAAGTCATGGCTTATAGCTATGAGTTTTGATCGTTGGCTCATTCCGCATTGAACTAGGTCCAAACGAGCTTAAACCTAGCTCGATAGTTTTTCGTCGCTTTTATCGCACTCATACTCGTTTCACGTATTCCCACTCCAGTTAGCTCGAATCTTCTTAAAAAACCATAAAGGATGATTTTGAGGGCTTAAACTACACTCTTTTTATGAAAATCACTCATAGGTCATGGCTTATAACATGAGTTTCGATCGTTGGCCCGTTTTGTATCAAACTAGGTCCAAACGAGCTTAAACTTAGCCCGATAGTTTTTCATCGGCTTTTATCGCGCTCATATCATTTTACGTATTCCCACTCCAGCTAGCCCGAATCTTCTTAAAAGACCATGAAGAATGGTTTTGGGGGCCTAAACTACATTATTTTTACCAAAATCACTTATAGGTCATGGCTTATAGCGATGAGTTTTGATCGTTGACCCGTTTCACATGAAACTAGGTCCAAACAGACTCAAACCTAGCTCGATAGTTTTTTGTCGGATTTTATCGCACTCACACCGTTTCACGTATTCCAAGTCCATTTGGCTCGTATCTTCTTCAAAATCTATGAACGCCGATTTTGAGGGCCTAAACTACATTTTTTCAAAAAAATAACTCATAGTTCGTGGCTTATAGCTATGATTTTTGGTCGTTTATCGGTTTTGAATCATACAAGATCCAAATAGCTCAAACCTAACCCGATAATTTTTCATCAATTTTTATCGCACTTATACCGTTTCACGTATTCCAAGTCCAAGTTGGCTTGTAACTTCTTAAAAAACTATGAAGGCTGATTTTAAGAGTTGAAACTACATTTTTTCACCAAAATAACTCATAAGTCATGGCTTATAGCTATGAGTTTTAGTCGTTGGCCCGTTTCGCATCGAACTAGGTTAAAACGAGCTCAAACTCGGCTCGATAATTTTTCATCGGTTTTATCGCACTCATACCGTTTCACGTATTCCTACTCCAGTTGGCTCGAATCTTCTCAAAAAACAAAGAAGGATGATTTTGAGGGCATAAACTACATTTTCTAACCAAAATAACTCATAGTTAATGGCTTATAGCTATGCGTTTTGATCGTTGTCCTGTTTCGTATCGAACTTGGTCCAAACGACTCAAACCTAGCTCGATCGTTTTTAATCGGCTTTTATCGCACTCACATCGTTTGACGTATTCCAAGTCTAGTTGGCCCGTATCTTTTTGAAAAGCTGTGAAGGCTGATTTTGAGGGCCTAAACTATGTTTTTTAACGAAAATAACTTATAGTTTGTGGCTTATAACTATGAATTTTGATTGTTTGCCGTTTCGAATCGAACTAGGTCCGAACAACTCAAACCTAGCTCGATAAATTTTTATCGGCTTTTATCACACTCATACCGTCTCACGTTTTTTAAGTCCAATTGGCCCATATTTTCTTAAAAAAACTATGAAGGTCGATTTTGAGAGCCCAAATTATATTTTTTCATGAAAATAACTCATAAGTCATGGCTTATAACCGTGAGTTTTGGTCATTGGCCCGTTTCGTATCGAACTAGGTCCAAACTGACTCAATCTTAGCTCGATAGTTTTTTGACAATTTTCATTGCACTCATACCGTTTCACGTATTCCCACACTCCAGTTGGCCCGAATTTTCTTAAAAAACCATAAAGGATGATTTTAAGTGCCTAAACTACATTTTTTCACCAAAATAACTCATAGTTAATGGCTTATAGCTATGAGTTTTGGTCACCTGCCCATTTCGCATCGAACTAGGTCCAAACAGACTCAAACCTAGCCCGATAGTTTTCATCAATTTTTATAGCACTCTCATCGTTTCACGTATTCCAAGTCCAGTTCGCCGTATCTTCTTGAAAATCTATGAAGGCTAATTTTGAGGGCCCAAACTATATTTTTTCTCCAAAATAACTCATAAGTCATGGCTTATAGCTATGAGTTTTGGTCGTTGGCCGATTTTGCATTGAACTAGGTCCAAACGGCTTCAAACGTAGCTCGATAGTTTTTTGTCGGCTTTTATCACACTCATACCATTTCACGTATTCCCACTCCAGTTAGCTCGAATCTTCTTAAAAAACTATGAAGGATGATTTTGAGGGCCTAAAGTACATTCTTTTTATCAATATCACTCATAGGTCATGGCTTATAGCGATAAGTTTTGATCATTGACCCGTTTTACATGGAACTAGGTACAAACAACTCAAACCTCGCTCGATAGTTTTTCATCGGTTTTATCGAACTCATACGGTTTCACGTATTCCAACTCCGGTTGGCCCATATCCGCTTGAAAAACTATGAAAGCTGATTTTGAGGACCTAAACTATGTTTTTTCACGAAAATAACTCATAGTTTGTGGCTTATAGCTATGATTTTTGGTCGTTTGCTCATTTCGAATCGAAATAGGTCCAAACAGACTCAAGCCTACCCCAAAGTTATTCGTCAATTTTTATCGCACTCATACCATTTCACGTATTCCAAGTCTAGTTGGCTCGTATGTTCTTGAAAAACTATGAAGGCTGATTTTAAGAGTCCAAACTTTATTTTTTTACCAAAATAACTCATAAGTCATGGCTTATAGCTATGAGTTTTGGTTGTTGGCTCGTTTCGCATTGAAGTAAGTCCAAACAACTCAAACCTAACTCGATAGTTTTACGTCAATTTTTATCGCACTCATATCATTTCATATATTCTCACTCCGAGTTGGCCCTAATCTTCTTAAAAAAACCAAGAAGGATGATTTTCACGGCCTAAACTATATTTTTTCACCAAAATAACTCATAGTTAATGGCTTACAAATATGAGTTTTGGTCGTTGGTCGGTTTCGCATCGAACTAGATCCAAACACCTCAAACCTAGCCTTATAGTTTTTCATCAATTTTTATCGCACTCGTATCGTTGCACGTATTCCAAGTCCAGTTAGCTCGTATCTTCTTGAAAAACGATGAAGGCTGATTTTGAGGGCTCAAACTACATTTTTTCACCAAAATAACTCATAAGTCGTGGCTTATAGCCATGAGTTTTGGTCGTTGGCCCGTTTCGCATTGACTTAGGCCCAAACAACTCAAACATAGCCCAATAGTTTTTCATCATTTTTTATCGCACTCATATCGTTTCACGTATTCCCATTCGAGTTGGCTCGAATCTTCTTAAAAAACCATGGAGGACAATTTTGAGGGCCTAAACAACATTCTTTTTATCGAAATCACTCATAGGTCATGACTTATAGTGATGAGTTTTGATATTTTGCTAATTCCGAATCAAACTAGGTCCAAACAACTCAAACTTAGCCCGAACATTTTTCATCGCCTTTTCTCGCCCTCACACCGTTTCACGTATTTCAAGTCCAAGTTGGCTCGTATGTTCTTGAAAAACTATAAAGGCTGATTTTGAGGGCCCAAACCATATTTTTTCACAAAATAACTCATAAGTCATGGCTTATAGCTATTAGTTTTGGTCGTTCGCCCGTTTTGCATCGAACTAGGTCCAAACAGACTCAAACCTAGCTCGATAGTTTTTCGTGAGTTTTTATTGCACTCATACCATTTCACGTATTCCTATTCCAATTGGCCCAAATCTTCTTAAGAAACCATGAAGGATGATTTTGAGGGCCTAAACTACATCCTTTTTACGAAATCACTCATAGGTCATGGCTTATAGCGATGAGTTTTGATCGTTAGCCCGTTTCGCGTTGAACTTGGTCCAAACGACTCAAGCCTAGCTTGATAGTTTTTTCTTAGTTTTTATCGCACCCACACCATTTCACACATTCTAAGTCCAATTAGCTCGTATCTTCTTGAAAAACTTTAAAGGCTGATTTTGAGGGCTAAACTATGTTTTTTCTCGAAAAAAACTCATAGTTTATGGCTTATAGCTATGATTTTTGATCGTTTGCCCGTTTCGTATCGAACTAGGTCTAAACGGCTCAAACCTAACCTAATAGTATTTCATCGGCTTTTATCGCACTCACATCATTTCACGTACTCCAAGTCCAGCTTGGACCGTATCTTCTTGAAAAGCTCGTGAAGGTTGATTTTGAGGACTCAAACTATATTTTTCACCAAAATAACTCATAAGTCATGGCTTATAGCGATGGATTTTGATCGTTGGCCCGTTTCGCATAGAACTAGGTCCAAACAGACTCAAGCCTAGCTCGATAATTTTTCGTCATTTTTTATCGCACTCATACCGTTTCACATATTCCCACTCCAGCTTGGCTCGAATCTTCTTAAAAAACCATGAAGGATGATTTTGATGGCCTAAACTACATTATTTTTGCCAAAATCACTCATTGGTCATGGCTTATAGCATGAGTTTTGATCGTTAGCACTGTTTTGCATTGAACTAGGTCCAAACAGACTCAAACCTAGCTCGATAGTTTTTATCACACTCATACCGTTTCACGTATTCCCACTCCAGCTTGGCCTAAATCTTTTTTAAAAAACCATGAATGATGATTTTGAGGGCCTAAACTACATTATTTTTACCAAAATAACTCATAGGTCCCGGCTTATAGTGATGAGTTTTGATCATTGGCCCGTTCGTATTAAACTTGGTCCAAACAACTCCAACCTAGCCTAATAGATTTTTATCGGCTTTTATCGCACTAACACCGTTTCATGTATTCCGAGTCCAAGTTGGCTTGAATCTTCTTAAGAAACCATGAAGGATAATTTTGAGGGCTTAAACGACATTTTTTTTAACCCAAATCACTCAAAGGTCATGGCTTATAACAATGTGTTTTTATCTTTAACTCGTTTCGCATCGAACTAGGTCCAAATAGCTCAAACTTAGTCCGATAGTTTTTCATCATCTTTATTTGCACTCATATCGTTTCACGTACTCCAAGTCTAGTTGGCTCATATGTTCTTGAAAAGCTCGTGAATGCTGATTTTGAGGGTCTAAACTACATTTTTTCTCCAAAATAAATCATAGTTAATAGCTTATAGCTATGAGTTTTGGTCATTGGCTCATTTCGCATCGAAATAGGTCCAAACAATCTCAAACCTAACCCGATAATTTTTCATCATTTTTTACCGAACTCATACCGTTTCAAGTATTCCAAGTCCAATATGCCCGTATGTTCTTGAAAAACTATGAAGGCTGATTTAGAGAGCCTAAACTACATTTTTTCTCCAAAATAACTCATAGTTAATGGCTTATAGCTATGAGTTTTGGTCGTTGGCTCGTTTCGCATCGAACTAGGTCCGAACAGACTCAAACCTAAGTCGATAGTTTTTCATTAGTTTTTATTGCACTCATGCCATTTCACGTATTCCTACTCCAATTGGCCTAAATCTTCTTAAAAAACCATGAAGGATGATTTTGAGGGCCTAAACTACATTATTTTTACCAAAATCACTCATAGGTCCCGGCTTATAGCTATGGGTTTTGGTCGTTGGCCCATTTTGTATCGAATTAGGTCTAAACGAGCTCAAACCTAGCTCGATAGTTTTTCATCGGTTTTTATCGCACTCATATCGTTTCATGTATTCCCACATTCTAGTCGGCTCGAATCTTCTTAAAAAACTATGAAGGATGATTTTCGGGGCCTAAACTACATTTTTTACTTAAATAACTCATAGTTAATGGCTTATAGCTATGAGTTTTGGTTGTTGGCCCATTTCGCATCGAACTAGCTCCAAACGGCTCAAACCTAGCCCGATAGTTTTTCATCGGCTTTTATCGCCCTCACATCGTTTCACGTATTCCGAGTCCGAGTTGGCTCGTATGTTCTTGAAAAACTATGAATCCTAATTTGAGGGCTCAAACTACATTTTTCACCAAAATAACTCATAAGTCATGGCTTATAGCGATAAGTTTTGGTTGTTGGCCCGTTTCGCATCGAATTAGGTCCAAATAGCTCAAACCTAGCTCGATAGTTTTTCGTCGCTTTTATCGCACTCATACCGTTTCATGTATTCCCACATTCCAGCTTGGCCCGAATCTTCTTAAAAAACCTGGAAGGATGATTTTGAGGGCCTAAACTATATTTTTTCACCTAAATAACTCACGGTTAATGGCTTATGGCTATGAATTTTGATCGTTTGCCCCTTTTGCATCGAACTAGGTCCAAACAACTCAAACCTAGCTCAATAGTTTTTCATCGCTTTTATCGCACTCACATCATTTTACGTATTCCAAGTCCAAGTTGGCCCGTATCTTCTTGAAAAAATGTGATGGCCGATTTTGAGGGCCCAAACTATAATTTTTTCACCAAAATAACTCATAAGTCATGGGTTATAGCCACGAGTTTTGGTCGTTGGCCCGTTTTGTATCGAACTAGGTCAAAACAACTCAAACCTAGCCTAACGAGCTTTTCATCAAATTTAATCGCACTCGTACCGTTTCACGTATTCCCACTCCAATTGACCCGAATCTTCTTAAAAACCATGAAGGATGATTTTGAGGGCCTCAACTACATTCTTTTTACCAAAATCACTCATAGGTCATGCCTTATAGCGATGAGTTTGGGTATTTGGCGCATTCCGCATCGAACTAGGTCCAAATCGCTCAAACCTAGCCCGATAGTTTTTCATTAGTTTTTATCGCACTCACATCAATTCGTGTATTCCAAGTCCAATTGGCTCGTATCTTTTTCAAAAAATGAGAAGGCTGATTTTGAGGGCCTAAACTATATTTTTCCCCCAAAACAACTCATAAGTCCGGCTTATAGCAATGTGTTTTGGTCGTTGGCCCGTTTCGGATCAAACTAGGTCCAAATAGCTCAAATTTAGCTCGACGAGTTTTTCATCCGTTTTTATTGCACTCATACTCGTTTCATGCATTCCCACTCCGGTTGGCTCGAATCTTCTTAAAAAGCCATGAAGGATTATTTTGAGGGCCTAAACTACATTCTTTTTACCGTAATCACTCATAGGTCATCGCTTATAGCGATGAGTTTTGATCTTTAGCCCATTTTACATAGAACTAGGTCCAAACAACTCAAACTTAGCTCGATAGTTTTTCATCGGCTTTTATCGAACTTACATCATTTCACGTATTCCTAGTCCAAGTTGGCTTGTATGCTCTAGAAAAACTTTGAAAGCCGATTTTGAGGGCCTCAACTATATTTTTCACCAAAATAACTCAAAGTTAATGGCTTATAGCTATGATTTTTAGTCGTTTGCTCGTTTCGCATTGAACTAGGTCTAAATAGCTCAAACCTAGCTCGATAGTTTTTCATCGGCTTTTATCGCACTCACACCATTTCATGTATTCCAAGTCCGAGTTGACTTATATGTTCTTGAAAAACAATGAAAGCTGATTTTGAGGGCCCAAACCATATTTTTTTCACCAAAATAACTCATAAGTCATGGCTTATAGCCATGAGTTTTGGTCGTTGGTCCGTTTTGCAACGAACTAGGTCGAAATAGCTCAAACCTAGCTCTATAGTTTTTATCGCACTCATACTCGTTTCACGTATTCTCACTCCAGTTGGCTCGAATCTTCTTAAAAAATCATGAAGGATGATTTTGAGGGCCTAAACTACATTCATTTTACTAAAATCACTCATAGGTCATGGCTTATAGCGATGAGTTTTGATCGTTGGCCCTTTTTGCCTTGAACTAGGTCCAAACGAGTCAAACATGGCTCGACAATTTTTTGTCGGCTTTTATCGCACTCACACCACTTCACGTATTCCAAGTCCAGCTTGCCTCGTATCTTCTTAAAAAACTATGAAGGTTGAGTTTAAGGGCCCAAACTACGTTTTTTCACGAAAATAACTCATAGTTCGTGACTTATAGCTATGATTTTTGGTCGTTTGCTCGTTTCGAATCGAACTAGGTCCAAACAGACTCAAGCCTACCCCAACGAGCTTTTCGTCGGCTTTTATCACACTCATACCGTTTCACGTATTCCAAGTCTAGTTGGCCCGTATGTTCTTGAAAAGCTCGTGAAAGCCGATTTTGAGCACCAAAACTATAATTTTTTCACTAAAATAACTCATAATTCATGGCTTACGACCATGGGTTTTGGTCATTGGCCCGCTTCACATCGAACTAGGTCCAAACAGACTCAAGCATAACCCAATAGTATTTCATCATTTTTTATCGCACCCATATCATTTCATGTATTCCCACTCCAGCTTGGCTCGAATCTTCTTAAAAACCATGAAGGATGATTTTGAGGGCCTAAACTACATTCGTTTTGCCATAATCACTCATAAGTCATGGCTTATAGCGATGAGTTTTGATCGTTGGCCCGTTCCGCATTGAACTAGGTCTAAACAGACTCAAACCTAGCTTTATAGTCTTTTATCGGCTTTTATTGCACTCACACCGTTTCACGTATTCAAAGCCCGAGTTGGCCCGTATCTTATTGAAAAACCGTGAAGGCTGATTTTGAGGGCCAAAACTATATTTTTTCGCGAAAATAACTCATAAGTCATGACTTATAGCTATGAGCTTTGTCGTTAGCCCATTTCGCATCGAATTAGCTTCAAACAGACTCAAACTTAGCTCGATAGTTTTTTATCGGCTTTTATCGCACTCATACCATTTCACATATTTCAAGTCCAAGTTGGCCCGTATCTTATTGAAAAACTATGAAGGTTGATTTTAAGGGCCTAAACTATTTTTTTTCACGAAAATAACTTATAGTTCGTGGCTTATAGCTATGATTTTTGGTCGTTTGCCCATTTCGAATCGAAGTAGGTCTAAACAACTCAAACCTAGCCCGATATTTTTTCATCGGTTTTCATCGCACTCACATCGTTTCACATATTTCAAGTCTAGTTGGCCCGTATCTTTCCGGAAAACCGTGAAGGCTGATTTTGAGGCCTAAACTACATTTTTCACGAAAATAACTCATAGTTCGTGGCTTATAGCTATGATTTTTGATCGTTTGCCCGTTTGGAATCAAACTAGGTCCAAACGACTCAAACTTAACTCGATAAATTTTCGTTAGTTTTTATCGCACTCATACCATTTCACGTATTCCAAGTCCAGTTGGCTCGTATTTTCTTGAAAAATTATGAAGGCCGATTTTGAGAGCCAAACTACATTTTTTCACCAAAACAACTCATAAGTCATTGCTTATAGCCATGAGTTTTTATTGTTGGCCTCGTTTCGTATTGAACTAGGTCCAAACAGACTCAAACCTAGCTCGATAGTTTTTAATCGCTTTTATTGCACTCACACCATTTCACATATTCGAAGGTCGGCTTGGCTTGTATCTTATTGAAAACTTTGAAGGCTAATTTTGAGGGCCTAAACTATATTTTTTCACCAAAATAACTCAAAAGTCATGGCTTATACTTATGAGTTTTGGTCGTTGCCCGTTCCGCATCGACCTAGGTCCAAACATGACTCAAACCTAGCTCGATAATTTCTCTTCGCTTTTATCGCACTCACACCGTTTCATGTATTCCAAGTCTAGTTGGCCCGTATCTTCTTGAAAAACTATGAAGGTTGATTTTGAAGGCCTAAACTACATTTTTTCACGAAAATAACTCATAGTTCATGGCTTATAGCTATGATTTTTGGTTGTTTGCCCATTTTGAATCAAACTAGGTCAAAACAACTCAAACTTAGCCCGATAGTTTTTCATTAGTTTTTATCGCACTCATACCGTTTCACGTATTCAAAGTCCAATTGGCCCGTATCTTTTTCAAAAAATGTGAAGCTCGATTTTGAGAGCCCAAACTATATTTTTTCACCAAAATAACTCATAAGTCATGGCTTATAGCAATGAGTTTTGGTCGTTGGCCTATTTCGCATCGAAGAGGTCCAAAAAGCTCAAACCTAGCTCAAAAGTTTTTCGTCGCTTTTATCGCACTCATACCGTTTCACGTATTATCACTCCAGCTTGGCACAAATCTTCTTAAAAAACCATGAAGGATGATTTTGAGGTCCTAACCTACATTCTTTTTACCAAAATCACTCATAAGTCCGGGCTTATAGCGATGAGTTTTGATCATTAGCCCATTCGCATTAAACTTGGTCCAAATAACTCAAACCTAGCTCGATAGCTTTTCGTCGGCTTTTATCACACTAACATCGTTTTATGTATTTCGAGTCCAGTTGGTTTGAATCTTCTTGAGAAACCATGAATGATGATTTTGAGGGCTTACACAACATTTTTTTACCCAAATCACTCAAAGGTCATGGCTTATAACAATGTGTTTTGATCTTTAGCTCGTTTCGCATCGAACTAGGTCCAAACATGACTCAAACTTAGCTCGATAGTTTTTCATCGGCTTTTATCGTACTCATATCGTTTCACGTACTCCAAGTCCAGGTTGGCTCGTATGTTCTTGAAAAACTATGAATGCTGATTTTGAGGGCCTAAACTACATTGTTTCTCCAAAATCACTCTTAGGTCCCGGCTTATAGCTATGGGTTTTGGTCGTTGGCTCGTTTCGCATTGAACTTGGTCCAAACAGACTCAAACCTAGCTCAATAGTTTTTCATCGGCTTTTATCGCACTCATACCGTTTCACATATTACCACACTCTAGTTGGCCCGAATCTTCTTAAAAAACCATGAAAGATGATTTTGAGGGCCTAAACTACATTTTTTCACCTAAATAACTCATAGCTAATGGCTTATAGCTATGAGTTTTGATCGTTGGCCCATTTCCCATCGAATTAGGTCCAAACAGACTCAAACCTAGCCCGATAGTTTTTCATCGGTTTTTATCACCCTCACATCATTTCACGTATTCCAAGTCTAGTTGGCTCGTATCTTCTTGAAAAATTGTGAAGGATGATTTGAGGGCCTAAACTATATAAGATGAGTTTGAGGGCCTAAACTACGTTTTTTCACAAAAATAACTCATAATTCATGGCTTATAGCTATGATTTTTTATCGTTTTCTCGTTTTGAATCAAACTATGTCCAAACGAACTTAAACGTAGCCCGATAGTTTTTCTTAGCTTTTATCGCACTCATACCGTTTCGTGTATTCCAAGTTCAATTGGCCCGTATCTTCTTAAAAAATTATGAAGCCTAACTTTGATCGTCGAAAATACATTTTTTCACCAAAATAACTCATAAGTCATGGCTTATAGCTATGAGTTTTGGTCATTTGCCCGTTTCGCATCGAACTAGGTCCAAACAGACTCAAACCTAGCTCGATAGTTTTTCGTCAATTTTTATCACACTCATACCGTTTCACGTATTCCCACACTACAGTTGGCTCGAATCTTTTTAAAAAACCATTAAGGATGATTTTAAGGGTCTAAACTACATTTTTTCACAAAAATAACTCATATGTTAATGGCTTACAGCTATGAGTTTTGGTCATTTGCCCGTTTCGCATTGAACTAGGTCCAAACAGACTCAAACCTAGCTCGACATTTTTTCGTCGGCTTTTATCACACTCATACCGTTTCACATATTCCCACACTCCAATTAGCCCGAATCTTCTTAAAAAACCATGAAGCATGATTTTGATGGCTTAAATGACATTTTTTTTACCCAAATCACCGATAGGTAATGGATTATAGCGATGAGTTTTGATCTTCGAGCTCGTTTTGCATCGAACTAGGTCTAAACAACTCAAACTTAGCCCGATAGTTTTTCATTAGCTTTTATCGCACTCACATCGTTTCATGTATTCCAAGTCCAGTTGGTTCGTAAGTTCTAAAAAACAAGTGAAGGCCGATTTTGAGGGCTTAACCTATATTTTTTTCATCAAAATAACTCATAGTTAATGGCTTATAGCTATGAGTTTTAGTCGTTTTCCCATTTGGCATCGAACTAGATCTAAATAGCTCAAACCTAGTCCGATAATTTTTCATCGGCTTTTATCGCACTCACATCGTTTCACGTATTCCAAGTCCAAGTTGGCTCGTATGTTCTTGAAAAACTATAAAGGCTCATTTTGAGGGCCTAAACCATATTTTTTCACTAAAAAACTCATAAGTCATGGCTTATAGCCATGAGTTTTAGTCGTTTGCCCATTTCCCATCGAACTAGGTCCAAACTGACTCAAAACTAGCTCGATAGTTTTTCGTTAGTTTTTATCGCACTCACACTCGTTTCACGTATTCCAAATCCAGGTGGCACATATCTTCTTGAAAAACTCGTCAAGGCTAAGTTGGAGTACCTAAACTACGTTTTTTCACAAAAATAACTCATAGTTCGTGGCTTCTAGTTATGATTTTTGATCGTTTGCCCGTTTCAAATCGAACTAGGTCCAAACAGACTCAAACATAGCCCGATAACTTTTTACCAATTTTTATCGCACTCATACCGTTTCACGTATTCCAAGTCCGATTGGCCCGTATCTTCTTGAAAAACTTTGAAGGATGATTTTGAGAGTACAAACAACATTTTTTCACCAAAATAACTCATAAGTCATGGCTTATAGCTATGAGTTTTGGTCGTTGGCCTATTTCACATCGAACTAGGTCCAAACGAGCTCAAACCTAACTCGATAGGTTTTTGTCGGCTTTTATCACGCTCATATCGTTTCATGTATTTCCACACTCCAGCTTGGCCCAAATCTTCCGAAAAAACCATGAAGGATAATTTTGAGGGCCTAAACTACATTCTTTTTACCAAAATCACTCATAATTCATGGCTTATAGCGACGAGTTTCGATCGTTGGCCCGTTTCGCATTGAACTAGGTCCAAACAGACTTAACCTAACTCGACGAGCTTTTCATTAGTTTTTTATCGCACTCACACCGTTTTACGTATTCCAAGTCTAGTTGGTCCGTATGTTCTTGAAAAACTATGAAGGCCGAGTTAGAGGGCGTAAACTACGTTTTTTTCTCGAAAATAAATCATAGTTCGTGGCTTATAGTCATGATTTTTGATTGTTTGCTCGTTTCGAATAGAACTAGGTCCAAACAACTCAAACCTGACCTCGATAACGTTTTGTTAATTTTTATCGCACTCATACCGTTTCATGTATTCCAAGTCCGATTGGTCCGTATCTTCTTGAAAAACTATGAGTTTTGGTCGTTGGCCCATTTCACATCGAGCTAAGTCTAAATAGCTCGGACCTAGCCCGATAGTTTTTCGTCAATTTTATCGCACTCATACCGTTTCATGTATTCCCACTCCAGCTTGGCCCGAATCTTCTTAAAAAACAATGAAGGATGATTTTAAGGGCCTAAACTATATTCTTTTTACCAAAATCACTCATAGGTCATGGCTTATAGTGATGAGTTTTGATTGTTAGCCCGTTTCGCATGGAACTATGTCCAAACAGACTCAAACCTAGCTCAATAGTTTTTCATCGGCTTTTATCATATGCACCGTTTCACATATTCCATGTCCAAGTTGGCTCGTATCTTCTTGAAAACTCGTGAAGGCTGATTTTGAGGGCCTAAACTACTTTTTTTCATGAAAATAACTCATAGTTCGTGGCTTATAGCTACGATTTTTGGTCCTTTGCTCGTTTCGAATAAAATTCGGTCCAAATAGCTCAAACCTATCCCGATAAATTTTCATCGCTTTTATCGCACTCATACCGTTTCGCATATTCCTACACTCCAGCTTGGCCCGTATCTTCTTGAAAACTCGTGAAGTCCGATTTTGAGAGCACAAACTAAATTTTTCACCAAAATAACTCATAAGCCATGGCTTATAGCTATGAGTTTCGATCGTTGGACCGTTTCGCATCGAATTAGGTCCAAACAGACTCCAACCTAGCTCGATAGTTTTTCGTTAGTTTCTATCGCACTCATACCGTTTCACGTATTCACATTCCAATTGGCCTAAATCTTGTTAAAAAACCATGAAGGATGATTTTGAGGGCCTAAACTACATTCTTTTTACCAAAATCACTCATAGGTCATGGCTTATAGCGATGAGTTTTTATTATTGGCCGTTCGAGTTGAACTAGGTCAAAACAACTCGAAACCTAGCCCGATAGCTTTTCTTTAGTTTTATCGCACTAACGCCGTTTCATGTATTTCGAGTCTAGTTAGCTGGAATCTTCTTGAAAAACCATGAAGGAAGATTTTGATGGCTTAAACGATATTTTTTTACCTAAATCACTCATAGGTCATGGCTTATAGCAATGAGTTCCGATCTTTAGCTCGTCTCACATCGAACTAGGTCCAAACAGACTCAAACTTAACCCAATAGTTTTTCATTAGCTTTTATCGCACTTACACCATTTCACGTATTCCAAGTCTAGTTGTCCGTATGTTCTTGAAAAGCTCGTAAAGGCTGATTTTGAGGGCTTAAACTATATTTTTTCACCAAAATAACTCATAGTTGATGGCTTATAGCTATGAGTTTTAGTCGTTTGCCCGTTTCGCATTGAACTAGGTCCAAAGATCTTAAACCTAGATCGATAGTTTTTCATCGACTTTTATCGCACTCACACTCGTTTCACGTATTCCAAGTTCAGCTTGGCCCGTATGTTCTTGAAAAAACTATAAAGGCTCATTTTGAGGGCCCAAACCATATTTTTTCACCAAAATAACTCATCGATCATGGCTTATAGCAATGAGTTTTGGTCATTGGCCCATTTCAAATCGAACTAGGTCCAAACAGACTAAAACCTAGCCCGATAGTTTTTCATCGGTTTTTATCGTATTCATACCGTTTTAAGTGTTCCCACTCCAATTGGCTCGAATCTTCTTAAAAAACCATGAAAGATGATTTTAAGGGCCAAAACTACATTCTTTTTACCTAAATCGCTTATAGGTCATGGCTTAGAGCGATGAGTTTTCATCATTGGCCGTTTCGCATTGAACTAGGTCTAACGACTCAAACCTAACTCGACGAGCTTTTCGTGAGTTTTATCGTACTCATACTCGTTTCACGTATTCCCACTCCGAGTTGGACCAAATCTTCTTAAAAAACCATGAAGATGATTTTGAGCCTTAACTATATTTTTTTTTACCAAAATCACTCATAGGTCATGGCTTATAGCGATGCGTTTTGATCATTGGCCCGTTCGCATTGAACTAGGTCCAAACAACTCAAATCTAGCCTCGATAGCTTTTTGTCGGCTTTTATCGCACTAATACCGTTTCATGTATTCCGAGTCTAGTTGGCTCGAATCTTCTTGAAAAAACATGAAGGATGATTTTGAGGGCTTAAACGACATTTCTTTACCCAAATCACTTATAGGTCATGCCTTATAGCGATGAGTTTTGATTTTTAGCCCGTTTCGCATCGAACTAGGTCCAAACAGACTTCAAACTTAGCCCAACAAGCTTTTCATCGCCTTTTATCGTACTTACACCGTTTCACATATTCCAAGTCCAAGTTGGGTCGTATGTTCTTGAAAAACTATGAAGGTTGATTTTAAGAGCCCAAACCATATTTTTTTCACCAAGATAACTCAAACGTCATGGCTTATAGCTATGAGTTTTATTTGTTGGCCCATTTCACATCGAACTAGGTCCAAACAGACTCAAACCTAACCCGATAGTTTTTCATCGCTTTTATCACACTCATATCGTGTCACGTATTCCCACACTCCAGCTTGGCCTAAATCTTCCGAAAAAATCATGAAGGATGATTTCGAGGGCCTAAACTACATTCTTTTTACAAAAATCACTCATAGGTCAAGGCTTATAGCGATGAGTTTCGATCGTTGGCCCGTTTTGCATTGAACTAGGCCCAAAGAACTCAAACCTAGCTAGATAGTTTTTCATTAGTTTTTATCGCACTCACACCGTTTCACATATTCCAAGTCTAGTTGGCCCGTATGTTCTTGAAAAGCCGTGAAGGCCGAGTTGGAGGGCCTAAACTATGTTTTTTCATGAAAATAACTCAAAGTTCGTGGCTTATAGTCATGATTTTTTATCGTTTACCCATTTCGAGTCGAACTACGTCCAAACAGCCTAAAACCTAGCTCGATAGCTTTTCGTCAATTTTTATCGTACTTAGACCGTTTCACGTATTCTAAGTCCAGCTTGGCCCATATCTTCTTGAAAAACTATGAAGGCTGATTTTGAGAATTCAAACAACATTTTTTCACTAACATAACTCATAAATCATGGCTTATAGCAATGAGTTTTGGTCGTTAGCTCGTTTCACATCGAACTAGGTCCAAACAGACTCGTAACTAGCTCGATAGTTTTTCATCGGCTTTATCGCACTCATACCGTTTCACATATTCCCACTTCAATTGGCCCGAGTCTTCTGAAAAAACCATGAAGGATGATTTTAAGGGCCTAAAATACATTCTTTTTAGAAAAATCACTCATAGGTCATGGCTTATAGCGATGAGTTTTGATCATTGGCCCGTTTCACATTGAACTTGGTCCAAATAGCTCAAACCTAGCTCGATAGTTTTTCATCGGCTTTTATCACATGTACTCGTTTCACGTATTCCAAGTCTAGTTGGCTCGTATCTTCTTGAAAAACTGTGAAGGCTGATTTTGAGGGCCTAAACTATATTTTTTCACGAAAATAACTCATAGTTTATGGCTTATAGCTACGATTTTTGGTCATTTTCCCATTTCGAATAAAACTAGATCCAAATAGCTCAAACCTAGCTCGATAAATTTTCATCGCTTTTATCGCACTCATACCGTTTCACGTATTCCAAGTTTAGTTGGCCCGTATCTTCTTGAAAACTCGTGAAGTCCGATTTTGAGAGCCCAAACTAAATTTTTTCACCAAAATAACTAATAAGCCATGGATTATAGCTATGACTTTTGGTCGTTGGACATTTTTGCATCGAATTAGGTCCAAACAGACTCAAACCTAGCTCGATAGTTTTTCATCAATTTTTATCATACTCACACCATTTCACCTATTTCAAGTCCAGATCGGCCCGTATCTTCTAAAAAGCTGTGAATGCCGATTTTGAGGGCTTAAACTACGTTTTTTCATGAAAATTACTCATAGTTCGTGGCTTATAGCTATGATTTTTGGTCGTTTGCCCGTTTCTAATTGAACTAAGTCCAAACAGACTCAAACCTAGCTCGATAGTTATTCAT